>LNAC01000390.1:812837-880020 GCA_002007465.1 Ailurus styani | reverse complement strand
AAAAAAAAAAAAAAGAGTGGAATGTAGACCAGGAAGCTAAATTCAGCTTCAAGTCATACCTTGAAAGCTCAGTAGCATGACTAGACTTGCAGACACATAGGATCACTAACAGGAGACAGGGAGACTCATAGGAACATCAGGCTTGGGGAGAAAGGTAAAGTGGTGAGCATTTGTCAGAGCTGTTCTCCCACCTTCCTCTGGATTCCTCAACATGATTCTCAACAAGAAACCTCTTGATTTCTCACCTGGTTGGAGGCATGGGCAACATCCGTAGGCAATTTCTCACCTGTTAAGAGAGTGGTCCTTAAATCATGATGAGTCCTGAAACCTTTTCAGGGAGCTTATAAGGCCAAACGTGTTACTAGTAACACGCACATGTCATCGACATTGTCCCCCTCTTCAATTTCTCATGATTATACAGTGGGATTTTACAGTATGATATGTTAACAGAAACAGATGAGAATTTTATTCTTTGTAGTAAGCCATTTATCATTTGTAAGATGTAAAATCTCTCTCTTACTGTATTTCNGGGATTTTACAGTATGATATGTTAACAGAAACAGATGAGAATTTTATTCTTTGTAGTAAGCCGTTTATCATTTGTAAGATGTAAAATCTCTCTCTTACTGTATTTCTTTGTTTTGATAAACATCCATAAAATATATTGTATGAACACATTATTTGTTTATTGTTTTAAGTAAATTTATAAAAATATTTTTTGGGGTGTAGCTTCAAATGTGGTTACCCTTTGGGGTCCTCAATGATTTTTGTGAGTACAAAGGAGTTCTGAGACCAGGAAGTAGGCACACTACTTGAGGTCTGTGGCTCACTATGCTTCTTATTCTCATGTAGGCAGAGTTGACATCTGGTTCTGCGATCTAGTGGCACATGACCCTTATCAGTCCACCACTGATGCCTGATTTACCACGATTTGCAATTTCTTCATTTGGGGTGAGGGATTCACATGTAGAGGACCTTAAAAGATAAAACCTACTAAACCTCATCAGCAGTTAGCCTCCTCACCACCATCAGCACCAGTGTAATAAGACCTCAGGTCAGCGGTTGGTAAATGTCAAAGGACACTAAGTGGAGGCTACTGATCCCTTGTTCTTTGGAATAAGGTTTGGAGGATGTAGCTCCAGAATGTTCACGTGGTCCTCAGGTTATTCTTAAGTAGGCAGTTGGATGTGTGTGATGGCCTTTTCGATGTGATGGCCTATTTGTCTTATACACTCTGTCATCACCACATCATCATATCGATAGCAAAGTACATGATATATAATGAGATTTAAATGTGTGCCACTTGGAAGAATGAGGCAGTACCATGACAGGTGCTTAAGGTAGAGAATTACAGCAGTTTTCTGATGGTCTGACTTCAGGAGGAAGGTGAAGATGTTGAAGTCCAGAATCCAGGGCGACTTGAGGACATGGTGAGCCTCAGGAAGGAAGGGGAAGGAGAACAGGGAACAGAGGAAACAAACAGGACTAACGTTGGTGATGGAGTCCTTACTATAGGTCTGATGTTATGCTAAGACCTTACGTATTTCACCTTGCCTTAATTCTTACAACAGCTTTGAGTGAGGAGTATTCCTACCTTCATCTTTCCGGCCCAGATATTCTGTCCCCATCACCTTCCTCTGGGCTTTCCTGAAAGTACAAAGGTGAAATGCCTGACTGTAACAAAGACACCATTTTACTCATACCTCTGTACCAATCCTCTTCATCTGTCAAACAGGGAGATGGTTCAAAAGGAGACGGAGGAATTTTGGAAATGTTGGGATGTCTCCCAAGTCTCCCAAACATGCCCCCCCCCCCATTTTCCCTGAACTTGTCTGCTAGTTTTCTGGCTGTGAATCTGTGCATCACTGTTGCCCAGCTCATGGGTTCCCGACTCTGTTTTGAGTCCCTCCTTGCCTGTTTGGTCACACTCAGCACTTGCTCCGCTGTAGGAGCCTGGTGGTTGATCCCCAGTCTTGTGCTGGGGGTGACTCACTTCTTACTGCGTCCGTCTCCTCGGCTACGGTTCACACCAGTCCGCGGAAGTCTGCTTGCTTCTCTCCTTCAGATGCGATTGCTATAGTTAGCAAAAAAAAAAAAAAAAAAAGTATGAGTTTCAGATAAATAATATGTACTTTTTTAGTTTAACTTGGTCACACACAACCTTTGGGACTTACTATACTATACTAAAAACACTATTTATATGAAACCTCAAATTTAACTGGATTTCCTATATTTTGTCTGGCAACCTTACAGAAAAAAAAAAAAAATCAGTGTTCTGTAACTCCTGAGTTTCTTCCCAAGAGAGCACCAATTTCCCTTGTTTATTATGCGCATTCTAGAAAGAACCTGCACATGTTGGGGAGAGACACTAACCGTGTTATTCCTGGGGAAACTGAGGATCAGAGTGGTTGACATGGTTAAAGTCAGATGCTTAGCCTGTGGTAGACCTTGGATTCAAAGCTGTGTGTGCCTCTCAAGTTTATTTTCCTTCCACTACTCTTTCTCCGTACTTCCTTATGCAATGGAGAAGGGAAAGTGTGTCAGTCAGATTTTACCTATTTTTCACAAAGCTTCCCTTGTCTCTCTGCGTTAACTGGGGCATATTTGATGTTGGCCCAAGAAACCAAAATGAAACATTTCACTGATGGGTGGGCAGTTCAGGATTCAGGAGATCATTCAGACATCCAGATTTCTTCCATTACGTGGCTTTGTCTTCCTTTGGGTCATCACCATGCCCACATTCCAGCTCAAGGCAGGAGAAAATAGAGAGCAATTCCAGAGTGAGCAATTTTAGTTTAAAAAGTTGTGCGGAAATTGCATTTGCACTTAGGAGACATACCATCTAGATACATATAATTGTCCTCTCTAATCTGTTAATGTAATTAACATATTTTCTGGCACTGAACCAATCTTGCATTCCTGGGATGAATTCAAATTAATCGTGATGCACTATGCTTTTTAAAATATAGTTACACATTTAAATTGCTTATATTTTGTTAGCGTTGTTGCGCTTATATATGTAAATAAGATGGTCTTTTTCATATTGCCTATGACTAATTTTGTTAAGTGAGCAGACTTACAGTTGTGTGTAGTGGGATATTTTTTCTTGTCTCAGAAAGTGTTTGTGTCCATTGAATTTATTTTGAGAGTTTGGTGTAAGTTCTTTTGGACAGTTGTTGAATGACTAATTTTCTTTACTGTCCTATAAGAATTTTTTTTCTAATAAATATTGAGTCTGCTTTAGAACTTTGTTTTTCTAAGAATATGCCCATTTCTTCTAATTTATGGCATGAAGACTTTGAGTATTAACTTATTTTTAAAATATCTTTTACATCTTTTTATTTGTAATACTCTTGAAAATCTCTTAAATCTTATGTATTGTGTATATGTGTCATTGCTCTCTCCCTTTTTTTCTCCTACTCTTAGTCTTAACCTAAGATTTGTCAGACAAGTTTTATAAGTGTTTTCAATATTTTGACTTGGGTTGCTTGGTCCTCTCCGTTTTGGGCCTTTTTTTTTCTTTTTCATTAATTATTGCTGCTCTTTATTTAATTCTGTCCTTTTTAGTTGATATTTTTCTAACTTCTTAGATTGTATGCTTAGCTTACTGACTTCTGTCCTTTCTGATTTTCTCATATGAACCTATACGGTTGTAAATTACCTTTAGTATTGATTTAGCTGCAGTTCAGAAGTTGCGCTATGAAGGTTTTCATTATCTTTCCAATGTAAGTATTTTGTGGTTTCCTTATGATTTCTTCTTGGCCTTTGAGTCAGTTGGTTGTATGCTTAGAGATTTCCAGACTAGGAATGTTTTAAATCTTTTTTTTGTCACTAATGAATATTCCATTCAGATTAAGAGCAGAGGTTAGAGGATGCATAATACTGAATCTTTAAAACCTTTGCAGGTTTTGGCCCAAACTTTGATTTTTT
Organism: Ailurus styani; assembly: GCA_002007465.1. Lineage (NCBI taxonomy): Eukaryota > Metazoa > Chordata > Mammalia > Carnivora > Ailuridae > Ailurus > Ailurus styani. The sequence continues at coordinate 876,090 of LNAC01000390.1, read as the reverse complement.
TATTATCATGTTTTTAAATGACTCATTTAGAAACATTTATCTCAAAAAGGAAGAGGCATCAGTTCAAATTCCCATGAAACAGTTGTAAGCAGTGTTTGGGCTTTGCAAATACTCTCTCTCAATATTACACACCACATCTCCCTTCTTTTTCCTAACTTCTCTACAGTAGCGGTCTACATCTTGACACGTCCGAGAGCTAAGCAATGCTCCATTGCCACTTTGGTGGCAGTATACTGAAGCACACCCCTCTCACACAACTCCCTAACCAGTCTGCACTCAGAGTTTTATTCCTGTCCATGCCTCTCCATCTATGGTCACCACTGAAAACATTCTTCAGGTACCCTGTCCTTTCTCTCCCGTCCTCATTATCTCCTGCTCTTCCCATCCTCTGATTCTTCTACCAGCTCTCACCATGATAACTTCCTGAATCCCAGGAGTCTTTTTAACCCTAAATGATGAGCCTCTTCAGAGTCCTCTGGCTAATCCCTATCACTCCCCCAGAAATTGTCAATGAAGAGGACTTGGGAATTAACTAGAAGATTATTGGTTTTCTCTTTGCAGTCTGCAACTCAATCTTGTCAAGGGTTCCCCCCCTTTTTTTTTTAGCTTTATTGAAATATAACTGACATGTAAATTAGTACAAAGTTAAGGTATACATTGAATTGATTTGATATACTTACATATCACAATGTAACCACTATATACCTCTAGCTAATAACTTTGTCACATCACATAACTATTATAGTTTTTGCATTGAGAACATTGAAGATTTACTCTGTTAGCAGTTTTCAAGTATATAATACAGAACTGTTTTTATTCTGTATAGCAGCATTCGTATTTTTTTGTTTTTTTGAAGTATAATTCACATACAAGGCTATATTAGTTTCAAGTATACAACATTGATTCGATGATTCTGTATATCAGTGCTCATCATGCTAAGTGTAGTCACCATGTTTCACCGTACAATGCATTAAATGTATTGACTATATTCCCTTTGCTATACTATTGATCTCTGTGACTAACTTGTTTTGTAACTGGAAGTTTGCGCCTCCTAATGCTCTTTATTTCACGCCCACCCGCACCCTCCTACTCTCTGCCAACCATGAGTTTGTTCTCTGTATTTAAGAGTCTGCCTTTTATTTATTTGTTTTGTTTTTTAGATTCTACATTTAAATGAAAACATATGCTGTTTGTCTTTCTCTGACTTACTTCACTTATTTCATAATACCATAATACCCCTTAGGTCCATCCATGTCATTGCAGATGGCTAGATCTCCTTTTTTAATGGCTGAGTAATATTCCATTATATATATAATGTGTGCACGCATGTGTGTGTGTATCCATTCTATTGATGGGCACTTGGCTTGCTTCCACATCTTGACTATTGTCAATAATGCTGCAATAAATACAGGAGTGCATATATATATTTTTTGAATTAGTGTTTTCGTTTTCTTTGAGTAAATACTCTGAAGTGGGATTTCTGGATTATATTTCTATTTTTAATATTTTGAGGAACCGCCATACTGTTTCCATAATAGCTGTTATCAGTTTCCATTTTCACTAAAAGTGTACAGTGTTCTCCTTTCCACATCCTCACCAACACCTGTTACTTCTTGTGTTGTTGATGTGAGTTGAGATCTCACTGTGGTTTTTTTTTTTTTTAAAGATTTTATTTATTTATTTGACACAGAGAGAGAGATTACAAGTAGGCAGAGAGGCAGGCAGAGAGACAGGGAGAGGAGGAAGCAGGCTCCCTGCTGAGCAGAGAGCCCGATGCGGGCCTCGATCCCAGGACGCTGAGATCATGACCTGAGCCGAAAGCAGAGGCTTTAACCCACTGAGCCACCCAGGCGCCCTCACTGTGGTTTTTGATTGGCATTTCCTTGATGATTGGTGATGTTGAGTACTTTTTCACGTACCTATTGGTCATCTGTATGTCATCTTTGGAAAAAGGTATATTCAATTCCTCTGTCCAGTGTTTTAATTGTATTGTTCAGTTTCTGTTGATTCAAATGAATTCCATATGTATGTGTATATATTTTATATGCATACATATAGGTGCTTAGTTATATACATAAGTGTATATTTATTAACCCCCAATCAGATTGTTTAGCTAATGCTTTGTCCCATCCTATAAGTTGTGTTTCTATTTTGTTAGTTGATTCTTTTGGCATATGGAAGCGTTTTAATTTGATGTAGTCCCATTTCTTCATTTTTGTCTTTGTTGCTTGTGCTTTTGGTGTTGTATCCAAAAAATCATTCATCATCGAGATCAACATCCAAGAGCTTTTCCTCTGTTTTCTTCTAGGAGTTTTACAGTTTCAAGTCTTACATTTATGTCTTGAATCCACTTAAAGTTAATTGTTGTGACTGTTGTAAGATAGAGGTCTGATTTCAGTTTTCTGCATGTGGTTGTCTAGTTTTCTCAACATCATTTGCTGAAAAGACTCAAGGGTGCCTCACTGTCAACATTCTTATTGAACATAGTATTGAAAATCCTAGCCAGAGCATTCAAGCAAGATAAATAAAAGGCAGCCAAATCAGAAAGGAAGAGGTAAAATGATCTTTATTTAGAAATGATAAGATCTTACACATAGAAAGCCTTTAAGACTCAACCAAAAAGCTGTTGTAACTAATCAACAAATTAAAGTTGCAGGATATAAAACCAGCATACAGATAGCAATTGTGTATCGACATGTAGACAAAATATCTGAAAAATACTAAGAAAACCCATTCACAGGAGCATCCAAAACAGTAAAATACTTAGGAATAGATTTGACTAAGGAGGTGAAAGATTTGTATACCTAAAACTACAGGACTTCGATGAGAGAAATTAAAGATGACACAAAGAAATGTTAAGATTTGCCCTTCAATAGATGAGTGGATAAAGAGATATGGTCCGTATACACAATGGAATATTACTCAGCCATCAGAAAGGATAAATACCCACATTTGCATTAACATGGATGGAACTGGAGGAGATTATGCTGAGTGAAATAAGTCAAACAGAGAGAGACAATTTTCTTATGANACAGAAAGAGACAATTTTCTTATGATTTCACTTATTTGTAGAACATAAGGAATAGCATGGAGGACATTAGGAGAAGGAAGGGGAAAAACGAAGGGGGTAAAGCAGAGGGGGAGACAAACCATGACAGACTATGGACTCGGGGAATCAAACTGAGGGTTTTAGAGGGGAGGGATGTGGGGGGGATGGGTGAGACCGGTGATGGGTATTAAGAAGGGCACGTATTGCGTGGAGCACTGGGTGTTATATGTAAACAATGAATCTTGGATTACTACATAAAAAACTAGTGATGTACTGTATGGTGACTAACATAACATAATAAAACAATTATTTAAAAAATGTTAAGATAGCTTCTGTTGATGGATCAGAAGACTTGATATTGTTACAGTGTTCATACTACTGAAAGCCATCTGTAGACTCAATGTCTGTCAAAAGTTCAATGGCATTTTTCACAGGAATGGAAAAACAAATCCTAAAATAAGTATGAAATCACAAAAGACCCTGTATAGCTAACGCAATTCTAAGAAAGAACAAATACTGAGGCATCCCACTTACTGATTTCAAACAATGCTACAAAACTGTAATAATCAAAATGGCGTGGCTTTACAAGAAATAGACGCAGACTGACAGAACACACTAGCGAGCCCAGAAATAAACTCCAGCCTCATAGTAAGTGGATATTTGACAGGGAGCTAGGAATATTCAGTGGGGGAGAGCATGGTCTCCTGCTTATCCTTTCTCAAACCACCACAGCAGAACATCAGGTCTCACTTGTCCCTGCAGAAAGAGAAGGAATGTTCCTAATTATGGGCCTAAGCAACAGTCTGTCTAGAGATGATCAAATTATGGGCAGCGCAGGAATGAGGTCTTCCTTTGTCCGTGCCAGGTCCTGGACCAATATTTAGACCTACAAAACTGAGCTAAAATCACCCTTCTGCCAATTCTGACAACTTCTGTAGAGTTCAGGTGCAGTTTTTTTCCAACATGTGTTGTTTTCAGAGATTCTTTTTTTTTTTTTTAAAGATTTTATTTATTCATTTGACACAGAGAGAGAGATTACAAGTAGGCAGAGGCAGGCAGAGAGAGAGAGAGAGAGAGAGGAGGAAGCAGGCTCCCCGCTGAGCAGGAAGCCTGGTGTGGGCCTCGATCCCAGGACCCTGGGATCATGACCTGAGCCGAAGGCAGCGGCTTTAACCCACTGAGCCACCCAGGCGCCCTCCAGAGATTCTTTTAATCAAATCCATTCAGCACAAGGCATACCACATAATCCTTCTTTAATGTAAAACTAATTATTTTCTTCCCAGTACTTAAAACTTTACAGCCTCCTTAAGGCCCGCAAGGTAGATGGCAAATCTCTTCAGATTGCTCTACAAACCTCTGCACAGTCTAGTCAAGGCTTCTCTCTCAGATCGAGTTCTCCGTTGTTTTGTGCTTTTGCTCCATCCCTGTTGAGTTCTCTGGAGTGCAGGTTCAGCCCCTGAATTTTCCTTCTGGGCATGCACATGCTGATCCCTCGCCCTGCAGTGTCTCTCTTTACCTGTCTACCTGATGACTCCTGCTAATCCTTCAGCTCTAGACCTAGGCATCATTTCCTACGGGAAGCTTTCCCTGATACCTCCTCCTCACCCCTGGGTCTGCAATAGGCGACTCTCCTATGTGATCTGAAAATACCCATGTGAATGTACTTAATACACAATACCAAAATAGGATGCTCAAAGGCCTCTATGGGAAACTGTAAGCTCTGTGAATGTAGTTCATTCTTTCTCCCCTTGTGTTCGGCACACAATAGATGACAGATACTTGACAAATAAGTGCTATGCTCAAAATTCTAATAGTTTAATATGATAGGGCAAAGATTTGGTTTATCAACTTCAGGTTTAAAAGAGTGAGGGTACTTTTGCTGTGGTTGAGCTGGATTGAGTTTTTAATCACCTAACTACGGTGAACCTCCATTTCCTGTTCTATAAGATAAGGACATAAGTGATTTCCTCAAAGGGATATTGAGAGAATTGAACAAGATAGCGAATACCTTTATAAAGTATAAAATACTCTACAACTGGAAGGTGATATTATAATCAAACATTCTAGTTAATTGATTGACTGATTGCATTTAACCGAAAGATTATTTGCTTCTAAGTGCTTCAAAAGCCAAGCATTTCTATTTTTTTAAATTACTAATTAAAAAATGAAAGATTTCGCACTTAAGAGAATCTTGGCCATTTGAGAGGATTTTTTCTTTTAAGTAGGCAGAATGGATTGTGGAGATCAGGAACTTGATGCAACTGAGCAGTCTGACGCTGGAAGATTTCGGGGAGAGAAGAAGGTCTCTACTTCCGGGGTGTTGCTTATGTTCTGTCCAGCACTGATGGGTCAGCAGACCTCTTGAGTTCTTGAGTGCTTGCCCAGTCTTTCTCTTTGTGAATGGAGCATAGTTTCCCTTCACATCACCTAACTGGACCTACTGTTCATTCTCTTTACCCTTCGTTAACTACATATTCTATTTTGTTTGATTTTTTAACTTAAAAAATTACACTGTAGTTAACATGTAATGTTATATTAGTTCTAGGTGTCCATATTAATTTGACAATTGTATACATTACTCAGTGCTCACCGCAATACGTAGTCACTGTGCAATGTTATTACAATATTATTGACTATATTGTTCTATTTTCCATTTCCTTGACCTATTCATTTTACAGCTGGAAGTTTGTGCCTCTTAATCTCCTTTACCTATTTCACCCATCCCTCCACTCACCTCCCCTCTGCCAACTGCCTGTTTGTTCTCTGTATTTAAAAATCTGGGTTTTTTGTTTTGTTCATTTGTTTTGTTTATTTGGATTCCACATATGAGTGAAATCATTTGGTATTTGTCTTTTTCTAACTGGCTTGTTTGAGCATAATGCACTGTAGGTCTGTATATTGTTGTGAATGGCAAGATCTCATTCTTTTTTATGGCCAAGTGATATTCCATTTTATATATGTACCACTTCCTTATTGTTTCATCTGCTGATGGACACTTAGGTGGCTTCCTAAGTGTTGGCTATTATAAATAATGTAGCTATTAACAAGGGGTATATATATGTCTCTTTGAATTAGTGTTTTCATTTTCTTTGAGTAAATACCCAGTCGTGTATTCCCTCGATATTCTGAGATACCAGTATCAGTATCCATATTCATTTGATATTATTCAAGACAGAATTTCAAGATGTTTTCTATTAACCCCCATATTTGATAGCTTAGGACATTCCTCTTTTTTTTTTATAAAGATTTTACTTATTTATTTGACAGAGATCACAAGTAGGCAGAGAGGCAGGCAGAGGGAGAGGAGGAAGCAGGCTCCCTGCTGAGCAGAGATCCCGATGCGGGGCTCGATCCCAGGACCCTGAGATCATGACCTGAGCCAAAGGCAGCGGCTTTAACCCACTGAGCCACCCAGGTGCCCACCCCTGTGCTTCTAATACAAGTTCTTCTAATATCTATCCAAGGATTATTTTCCTTCAAAGAGAAATTACAGTGTTGTAAACATTGATCACTTGGAACCAAGTAGAACCTCTTGTGTCACAGTAAGAACAAAACCTACTTTTGGACTTTACCTTCATCACAGACTCCAGAGAGAGGAGTGTGACAACTGGCTTTGCCCCACTGCTTTCTCTCTCTTCTTCCCTCTCTGACTCAAATCAGGGGAGTCTGGGCCTGAGAAGTGTGGCTTTCCTCTCTTGGTCCATGCCTATTACTTTAAGACTGAAAGTTTCTGTGGGACCCTCATCTTATCCCTCTATTCTTCAGTTCTGTGGCTTCCCCCATATGGCATACTTTAACACCCAGTAGTTCATGGTATCGTTATTAACCATGAAATGAATGACTCATGGGTATGCAGACATGTAGTTTGTTATCTCCAGCCCCATGGTGGCGAGGCATGGCCCTGGGGTTTTGCAAGCCTGTTGACTGTGGTGCTCTGTACACATAGTACCATTTTCTGTGTTTTTCTTGAGAAAGAGCAGTGCTTGACTGTGAATACCTAGGTGGCAAGTGATTCAGGAGATCCTATTTGTATTTCTGCTTTAGTAGCTCTGCTGGGTTATGATGGGGCACCAGGTGTTCTATTTTTATGGTAATCCTACATGTTGGGTGGAAGAAATGCTGAAGCAAGCTTTGGAACCACAGGCTGAGCCCTAGAACACTGTGGTTTAAACTACAGAAAGACCAGACATAAGCCAGTGGGGAAATAAAGACTTGAAATTTCAAGTCTCTGCGTGCCTGGGTGGCTCAGTCGGTTAATCATCTGCCTTCAGCTCAGGTCATGGTCCCAGGGTCTTGGGATCCAGTCCAGCATCAGGCTCCCTGCTCAGCAGGGAGTCCGCTTCTCCCTCTCCCTCTGCTTGCTGCTCCCCCTGCTTGTATCCTCTCTTTGTCAATTAAAAAAAAATTTTTTTTTTCTTTCGAGAAATTTCTCAAAAAAGAAATTTCGCGTCTGGGGGGTAGACGGGAATTTGGCTCCATCATTCAGTAGAGTAGAGGTGTTCGACCTTTGTGTTGGGGCAAAGGTTGGGACCAGGAGGAGGGCTTCTATTTAGTTAAGCAATTGCTGATAGAATGTTCATGTTCTACAATTCAGCCCGGGGGAGATTTTGCTCTAAATTGCCCGGGGATTGGGGCACCTGGGTGGCTCAGTTGGTTAAGCAACTGCCTTCAGCTCAGGTCATGATCCCGGAGTCCTGGGATTGAGTCCCACATCGGGCTCCCAGCTCCATGGGGAGTCTGCTTCTCCCTCTGACCTTCTCCCCTCTCATACTCTCACTCTTTCTCTCTCTCAAATAAATAAATAAAATCTTAAAAAAATAAATAAATTGCCCGGGAAAACAAAAAAATGAACAGAAAGAAAAAGGTTGTGAGGAAACTTAAAGTCAGACTCTCTTCAGGAAACCAAGTAAAAGTGCTGCAATGCTTTTAAGGATGACTGTTCTTCATTTTGGCACAAGGTTTCTCAACCTCTGCACTATTGACGGTTTGGACCAGCTAAGTGCCATGGGCTCTGCATTGCAGAATGTTGAACAGCGTGAGGGCCGACTCCCTAACTGCCTGTAGTGTCTGTGTGTGTTCTCCGCTATTCCAGACGTTGGCATATGTCTCCAGGGGAGCAGCATTGCCCCTCTGTTGGGAAGCACTGCTGGGGAGAAGATAGTAGCCAAGGTGACATCCTTGGGGAGGCCCTGTCTGTGGGGGCAGCTACACTAGCATGCTGATTGGCATGACCACATCGTGAAGGTGAGAGAGATGGCATCCACAACATCAGGGACAATTTAAATAGCACTGAGGAAAACAGATGAGCCGCAGAAAACTTTGTGGGAGAAGAGGGGACAGACAAAGGTTGGGTCCCTGATAACCATGCTAGGTGAGGTTCTGGAATTGAACACTTATGACCTGGACTGACAATCCATTGTCCCCTCCCTAGCAGTATGGCCTGAGGGCACAAGGGTCATACACTTTCTATCAGTCATTCAGTGAGTATTGAACACCACTGTGTTCCAGTCACTGTGTTAGGGACCGAGTCCAACATGAATGAATGGGAATTTTGTACCTAATAAGGACCTGCAAACAATCATAACTCATAACCTATATTAATAATTGACATCATGGTGGTTTGGATAAGGTACAATGGTTCAACAAAGACAATACCTCATTCTGCCTGATGTCATCAGGGAAGTATTTGAAGACCATGTAGTTCTTGACCTGAGACATGAGAAAGATGAATGGTGAGAATTGGGCAGGTGGATTTAGAAGACTTGGAAAGGGTACTCAAGCTAACAGGGAAGAAGGAATGAGTAGTACTGAGCAGAACACCCTACATTCTTGGTTCAACACATAGTTATACACTGTAAGATGGTCATCTTCACGAGGGACATTTAAAATGTGTAGGGTTAGATGGGTTCTCTGCAATTACTATTCAAGCTTTTATTGTTTCTGCCTTCATGGGAATATGTGGTCTGCTGGAAAGAAGCATAGACATGGCCTCTGTGCTCCTTGACTGGATTACCAGAGGCCTTATGTGGTGTGGATGTGAAATGGGCGTATAAAAGGAAACAAAGCCAAGAGTCTGGTGTGACCTTAGTCGCTAGGGCAGGTCATGCATGGTGTTCTGAGGTCGCCACATGATTCATACACAGGGACAGTGGGAGAGCAAGGGGTCAAACATCAAGACAGTACCATCTTCACAGAGAAGGGATCACACGAGCATCCAAACCTTAGAGACAGCCGGCCAGAGTTCATTCTCAGCGTAGCCGTGCAGTCAGTATTTCTAAAGATGTTACAGCTGTTACAGCTTTTTAAGGCGGGTCTGACACTCATGTTTTTTTTTTTTAAACTGCAGAATCATTTGCCAAGTTTCCTTTATTTCTCGATGGCCCTCTTTTGTTCACTTTGCGTTGGTATGTTAATTTCTTTCTCAAAGGAGCCAGGAAAGATGAAAATGTTAAATTGGTTCAGAAGACTTAGTTACATAGCTCTGAAGAAAAGTACCTGTATCCTGAATCTGCACAGTAACTTGAAAAAAAAGGTCCCTGCTTTTATTCACTCTGATGAGGGGAAATTATAGGATAGTCTAAAAATTGAACAGGAAAACACCCCGAATGCAATAGAGTCAAATAGCAATGCATTGCCATGTCCGTTCAGTCATCCCATAGGGTCCTCCTAGTTCATGTTTACTCAGGGATGGAGAAACAAGAGGGACCTATAGGCAGGTGTCATTTTCTGACCTATTTTTCAGGTTGAGAGGAGACTGGTACTTACTTGTCTCTATCCTGACTCCATTATGTTACCTTGTAAGAGTTAAAAAGGGGAAGCATTTCAACACTTTAATTCTGATGCTGAATATAACTCATGTTGGATTTGGTCATAAAATTATATTTTAAATATAAACCCCAGCTTAATTTCTAAATCCGTTCCTCTACATATTAACTATTTACTTACAAAATGCACAAAGGATGAGAAGCCTTAAATGGAAAAAAAAAATCAGAAAGGGAAAGACTGCACAGGGTTAAAAATTAATTAGGTTTTACTAATGGTTGTCATGTTTCTGTGTCAACCTCCTATTTCCAGGCAATTTTCACAATAAAATTGTCTTTCACAATACCTATTTTAGAAGACATTTTTACAATAGAATTCATTAAGTCTAATATTCTGCCTCCAAATATATTTCCATATTTATTCAGAAGAGTTTTGAAGGCTCTGTCACATAGCTGATTTTTTCCCTTTACAGTTGTACTTGTTAATATTGAATAAATAAGATTTTTCTCACCTTCAAATTGATTTTTTTTCCCTTTAAGGTTGTTGCATGCAGTATAGTAAAATATGTTAGAGATTTCAGGCTTTGACAAAAATGATAAAATAGGAAACCCTGTGCTACTGTTCAGCTACCCGCATGGTCATGTCAGCCTCCCAGGCTCTCCTTCTGAGATAGCCTCCATCCATGTGGGGCCTCAGCTTCCAGGATTTTCCTACTGTTAGAATTATTTTAAATGAGTATCTCTCCTGGAAAATGGCTTCTTGCCTTTGAAAAGCTCAAGGCCTATGTGCTGCTCTGAGTTCCCTCCCAGGGGCTCTGTGGTGGGGGACTCCCATAGCTCGCTCTACTTACTGTGACTACAACACTCTGCTCTTGAGTTGCTCTGTGCCCGAATTAGAATGAGTATGACACCATTGTACCGTGGAAGGGGAAATGCGCACGTTGCCCACACACTGTCCCTGCTGGGCACCAGTCTCCCTTCCTTACCTGGCAGCCTCTGATAGGATTCCTTCCTAGTCCCATGGGCGAATCCCCAGCAGCTGCTATAGAATAAAGAATAAAGTAATTACTGTGTGTGTGTGTGTGTGTGTGTGTGTGTGTGTGTGTGTGTGTGTGTGTGACTGCTTCTGCCATTTGAGAGCTAGACACACTCATTCCTTATCCTGTCACAGAATCATAAATGGGGAGATTCAATAAATGGGGAAGCATTCAGATACAAAGATGGGGGAATTCTAAGATGAGGTGCCCAGCCAGTGTGCAGATTTTCGAAGAAATATTGGACAGTTGGTTTTACAATCCTAGAAATGGTCATTCAGAAGAGGGAAATAAACTGGTGTAGAGTGAAGGTGAAAGAGCATCTTGGAAGGTGATTTCCTAGGTGAGGGAACTGTGGGGAGTAGAAGGGGTGTTGCCCTCCGTTCAAGCCTGGTGGCTCATCAGGCGTGTCATCGGGGACCTTTGAAAAGCTTGCCAAGTGTTTCCTGCAGTTGGCAGGTGCCGGGATGGGTGTGTGTCTCAGGGCTAGTGATGGCAACAGAGGGAAGGATGGTTCCAGATAGAGTCCTACACCCGTAACATCACCGATTTCTCCTGTGACTTGGGGTCCGAGGCTCTTAGGTCCCAGAGAGCAGACGTGGAACCACCAGTAGGAAGTTAGCCCTGAGGACTGTTTAAAAGGTCAGAGTAAGGGGGACCCGGGAAACTAGGGGTTTTCAATCCAGGGTGATGCCGAGTGGATGGAGGAGCAGCGAGCTGATGGAGAGGCTCCAGCCACAACAAAACTGCACCAGCGAACCTTGGGATGTACCCACGAGACCGTCAGAGCCAGAAGTGAGACCCAGAGTACAAGTCCACTCTGTTCCTCCCAGAAGGCTCCTCTCTGAAGGCAGGACAACTGTCTCTGCACGTGGGGTGGCCTGGACCGGTCTTGAAGTGTGGGTTGTGTTGAAGTGAAGACTTAATTCCTCAGTGAAAAGTCCATTCTGTGATACAGTGTTGACACCGTCTCAGTGACATAGTCGCATCAGGAGTGATCAGAAAAGCCAACAGACGACCCGAGTTTCCATCCAAGGTACAGGGGGAGGACACCTGTCACTAAGGAGATTTAGAAGGTGAGCGGGAGCAGGGGTGGAAGGCCAAAGAAATGTGCTCTGAATCCACTTGTCCATCTTTTCTTCTTGTGATGTTAACTTCATTCTCTGCCTTGCAGCTTCATGTCCCAAGGACGCAGGGACATAAGTTCCTAGGAATTTGAGACTCTGGACTGAGCAAGACAGAGTCCTATGTCTATAAGCCATGTCCTGTAAAACCTGCTCAATATAAACCACCTGACCAGCCGTGCCTGTTTTCAGGAACAGAGGACCAGGAAGGTCTGAAAGGCACATCCAGAATCAGTTGCTGTTAGCAGGCATCTAGGAAAGAGTGCTAGGAACTTTATTATAATTTTTTTTAAGTAAACTGTAAGAATACATGCCTACAGATGAAATCTAAGCACAGTGATCATAAATCACTGAAAAATGCCTTCCCCTCTAAGATGACATTTCCCCTGGACAAGTTCTCTCCTCTCCTCCTTCCCCCTCCCCTTCTCTTCCCTTCCTCTCCACCACCTGCAGCCCAAATTTGGTGTCCAATTGGGCGTAGCTGGGGCTAGAAATCAAAGGTGTGGTAGAAAAAAGGTGGTGAACTAACCACCTCAGATTTATTTCCAACAAGTTTAAAGACCTTGAGCATTTTTGCCATGACTAGGAAGTTTATTTTTAGCTGTAATAATTAAAAATCCTTATGTATTTGTAGTGACAGAAAACTGTTGAAGAAGACTTGGGGGACCATGCCTCCTCCTGCTGGAGCTTGTGAAGGGCTTTAGGGGGCAGCTTGCAGGTTCAGCCACCGCGAGTGTAGGTGACACCAGTGTCCTTGCCCCGCGCCCCAGCCCGGGGTACCAGGAGCTGGGGTCAGTGTGGGAGGCTGTGTGTGGTTGAAAGTCGCAGCGCCAGAACTCTAGAGTGGGTGTCAGATTCTGGCCCCGCAACCTATGTCTGCGACTTAACGTGAACTCTGTGTCCTTGTTTGCCCACATGCAAAATGCGTGTGTGAACAGTAGTTTGTGACTGGAGAGGTTTCAATGAAAACTGTTAGGAATGCTCTGGCTTCGCCTAAAATGTTCTTTTTTCATGCTTCTGGGGCATCTTCCTCTCATCCAAATGAGGTGATGAGAGATGGCCCGCTGGAATTTGACAACATGGAACCCCGCGGGAAGAACAAGAAAAGGATGACTTCTGGGATTCTCTGTGGTCAAGTGGACGTGAGGGGTCGGGATATCCCCCTGAAGGGAGCTGTGGGGCCACGTCAGACTGAGTGGAGGTGCGAATGCCTGCTTCGGGACTTCTGAGAAAGACAGTGCTGTGTCTGCCCAGTGAAGAGGGGGCGACTGACCTCGCCTGTGGTTTTCTGAGACACCAACTCAGGAATTCGAGGACCTGTCGAATACTTCATCTTTGTATCTTAAACTTGGCTTCAGAATAATTTGTGTGTTTTCATTTTGCATGAAGTCTCATCAGCTGCTGTCATGACTGCTTCCATGGAGTGTTAAGAAGGCTTTCTCTGAAGCACCACTGCAAGGTCTGCGTGCCTTTTGTTGAATTTCTGACTTGTGTCGTGCAAGCACTGACTGATACCCATAGGCTAGTTGGAGGAAAGAACAGCTGGATCTACTGCAAGGTTTCAGCAAGAAAAAGAAATGAAGGTTTGCATCTGGCAGCATCTGTTTGAGTTCATTTAGAGGAGCCAGATTGGAGCTGCTCAAGGGGAAAGATTTATGATTCTATCTTCCCCTTGCAGTGCCTGGCATGTCCCTGCTCGGTGAATATTTGTGGTGTGTTGGTGGAATTTGAGTAATTGAGAAAAGGTTGCCATGGGGTGGAGGTGGGAGGCAGAGGAGGAGGATTTCAGGGTGTGGGGAAACAAGGAAAGTGAATCCGAATTTCATGAGAAAAATGAGCATGTCGGAAAAAGTAGGACTTCGAGTATTGCTGCTGAGCACAGCGTGAGGGGCAGGCAGAGCAGCTTCTCAGAGTCTGTCGAGGAAGAATGCCAAGGGAAGCAAGAAGGCGGCAAAGAGGAGAAGCACAACTCCATTTTGGAAAGACCTCTGAAGTCTCTGCCTGAATTTGGAAGCTGAGAAAAGAATAGAATCTGTAACAAGAGGCAGAAACGAAGTGTTCAGTGGAGGTGAGACTGAGCCTTTCCTTGGAGCAAGAGGGGACAGTGAAGTTCACACTAAGACTGTGTGGAGCTTCTCTGAAAGGGGGAGCACCCTCCAGGCGCAGTGGGGAGCACCGAGAGAACAGTGAGAAGAAAAGAAGGGAGAAACAAGGACGGAAGGAAGCGGAAGAGTAATTTATGATGTGTGTTTTGTACTGTCAGCCAGGGTCAGCTGATCACATATTTCCCTGTTTCCTTCCTTTCCTCCCTCCCTTTCTTTCTGTTTTGCAACCTTGGTAAGCTTTATTCAAAAAATACAGTATGGACATTTCGCTTCCTAGAGTCACCTACGCACTCATGAGGCTGCATGGGTGACACGACTTTAACGAGTACACATGCGAAGGGGGTTATTAAGCCGGGTCTGAAGACTGAAGACCTCATCTTTATCCAGCGCCCAGACGAGGGGTGTCTCGGCTTGAGTCCACAAGGACCTAAGGAGAGTCACATGTGAAGTGCTGTGTTTTTTGGGTTTTGTTTTTTAAATTTTCACTGCAAAAATTACTTCCGAGTAAAATTGTAGAACAAAAAGCTGAGCTCTGAGAAGACCTGTGGGTGTCACATTAGCAGCGTGCAGGTTTATGAAAACACCTGGGGGCAGCTGTGCTCTGGCCAGCTGCCTGAATCCGCACGTCTCCCGCCCGGGGTCTCTGACTCGGACCTGACTAAACTAATTTACTCTGAGCATGAGGCACACTATTTACATCAAAAGAATATACTTAAGTAGAGAGAATGCAGCCTTCCCCTGGGGCTAGTTTTGCTTTGCTTCCTCTAGATAGGAGCTTGGCTGCCATCTGGAAAGATGTCCTAACTTGACTGTCGAGCCAATAAAGCCCGAATAATGTGAAATGGCATAAGCTTTTAAGTAAGTCCTTTGGAGAGGAAAGCTTGCGGTGGGGCGTTTATCAGAAGGCAAGTGGCCGGAGAGCATTAGAAGTGCAGTCTCCGCCAGGCTGGGAACTTAATTGACTCCACGAATGGGAGCGTCCTGAATGGAAGATTGATGCAGTGGTTATGGCAATAGACTTTTTATTTTTTTTTCAAGTCTTTAAGATGCGGGTTCAAATCCCCAGCAAAGCTCCTTTCTCATGTGGCCAAGTCACTTACCCTCTCTGGATGAGTTTGCTCATTAAGTGAGGAAAAGAATACCAACCTCACTGAGTTTTTAAGGTTTAAAGAAAACACGTATGTAACGCCTGGGGAGTGCCTAGTGGTTTTCAACTCTGGCTGAACCCTGGAATCACCTGGGGAAGGTTGCACGCAGTTGCTGTGCCCCACCTCAGTCCAGGCAGACTCAGAATTTCTGGAGCTGGGACCTGCGATTTGTAGCTGCCGAAAGCTCCCATGTGATTGTCATGCACCATGAGGATGAGAACCATTGTGACCATATAGTAAACTCCGAAGGAAGGGTAGACACAGGAGAGAGTCTTCGGTGACAAAATGTTGGAAAAGAACTTCACACCGTCCTTAGCCTATATTAAGTACTCAGAAAAGGATACCTGTATTCTACTCACCCTAATTTTATTAAGCCATATGAATAATGATTTGTAGTTGCTTCTCAGTATGGGGTAATGAAGCTGATCTATGGGCTGTTACAGAATACAGAGTGTAGATTTCACTGTGGGGAATGTCAAGTGTGGTAGGAGAAAGCATACCAAACTTGCAGACTGGGGCTAAGGGGCTGCGTTATTTCTAAGTGCAGGGCCAAATTGCTGTCATAACAAGTCAGCATTCATGGTTTCTTATGAAATCGATTCTTAATGGAGAGACAGGGAACAGAGTGGCGAATGGTGTGTTCTTCTGAGGCTCACTGTCCATGTTCCAACCTTCACTCAGTCACTTATTAGTTGTTTGAGCCTGGGCAGGGTCTCTGACCTCTTTGTGTTGTAGTCTGGGCACTGATAATATAGAGATGGTAACAGTACCTGCATCAGGGATGTTTTGACGAGTAGATTAGTTAATAGAAATAAACCACTCTCAACGGAATCTGGCATTTAGTGATCACAAAACATTAGCTAGATGATTGTAAGCGTTCTTGAATTTTCCAAGATCTCTGTGTTCAGAAGGTGATTGAAGTATGAAATAGTATGCTATGGTTCGCATACTTTGGTACACTTCTGAATTGCCTGAGAGTCTTGTTTAAAAATCAGAATTCTGGATGAATCTGATAAACAAAAAAATTCAAGAATCTTTGCTATTGTGAAAACACTAGATGTTTGAGTCTTGGTTCCCCAGAGCAATAGAGCCAATTAGAGATAGCTTGAGGGTGCCTGGGTGGCTCAGTGGGTTAAAGCCTCTGCTTTCGGCTCAGGTCATGATCTCAGGGTCCTGGGATCGAGGCCCGCATTGGGCTCCCTGCTCAGCGGGGAGCCTGCTTCCCTCTCTCTCTCTCTGCCTGCCTCTCTGCCTGCTTGTGATCTCTCTCCCTCTGTGAAATAAATAAATAAAATCTTTTAGCGATAGCTTGATTGTTCTGTGTCTGTCTGCCTTACCTATCTTTCCTTCCATCCATCTATCTCTCATCTCTCTATCTACATTGAAAGATACATTTACTGTAGGGAATTGGCTCACATAATTATTGGGACTGAGAAGTCCAAGATCTGCCACTGCAAAGCTGGAGACCCAAGAGAGCTGATGATTTAACTTTCAGTTCCAGTTTGAGTCCAAAGTCAGGAGAAGGAAAACGCCCCAGCTCACAGCCAGCCAGGCAGAGAAAATGCTTATTTCTTATTCAGCCTTTTATTCTATTGAGACATTCAGTGGATTGGATGAAGCCGGCTGCTTTACTTAGTCTAGTAAGACTAAGTCTTAGTCTTAGTAGGGAGGGCAACCTGCTTTACTTAGTCTACTGATTAAATGTTCATCTCCTCTAGCAGCAGCCTTATGGACACACCCAGAGATAATCCTGAACCAAATACCTGGGTACCGTCTGGCCCAGTCATGCTGACATGTAAAATTAATCCTCAGACTAGATTAGGAATCACAGTTTGGTTAAGGATCCCAATGCTACCAGTAACTATCTCCTCTTACATATGGAGGGAAATTATAATCTCTTGTGCCCCAACTGCTCTTTTAGGAAACGGAGATGACATCCTGCTCTAACTCAGGTTCTTGTGAGGAGTAAATGAGATAATCACGGTTTTTGCAAAAAACAAATTTGTATTTTCTCAGAGACTCCAGGATGTTAAGAGTGTTTTCTTATTGTTTGCATATAATAAAATTTCTTGGTTATAATTATTATCTACCTTGTTTCAATAGACTAAAACGTAAAATAACCACGCAGAGTCCCAGTAGACTGATGTTTCCACCAGCACAAACACACTTGATTATTTGCATCTGATAGTCAGAAATAAACATCACTTTGAGAACAGAGAAAGTCAAGAAAAATAAAAGTTTGGAAGATGAAGATTGATTAATACCTTTTCCCGAAATGTAGAAAATGTAGGAATTTAAGAAATGTTGTAACCTCAAAGAAAAAAATCTTTTAAACTCTGTTTTTTATGGTTTATATGTGTAAATAGTGCCCGCCGTTGAAGAATAACAATAATTACGGAATTAACATATAATGGAAAGTGAGGAGAACTTTTAACCTTGACTGTATCATCTCTCCAACTGACTGCTAAGATACGATATCTTGAAGCAGAATAATTGGAGAAGCTCTACCATCCTATAGTTTCTTTCTAGAATGTGCCTAGGGATTTTTGACATTGGTTCTTGTTTTTTGTTTTTTGGGGGTTTTTTTGGCATGTGTGTGTGTGTGTGTGTGTGTGCGCGCGTGCGCATGCATGCATGCATATGTGTGTGTACATGTGAGAGAACCCAGTCTCATAGATAGGCCACATTTAGCTAACCTTGTCTTCAAAGATCAATGCCAAACCAGTCACTCCTTCAATATAAAAAGAGCCAGAACTCTGGAAATTAGAGCATCGGGACTTTTTTCTCTCCCCCACCCCACTCCCAGAGGGAGAGTTACATGGGGGTGGGAGGAAGTCATGGTAATTTGAGGCTTCCAAAATCTTTCAGAAATGTTTCAGTGAAGAAGGTGTATGACCTCACAGGATGTAGAAAGTCTTGAGGCCCCAAAAGCTCCTTAAGCTTCCTCAAAAGAGGAAGTTTTCCAAAAGTTCTTTGCTGCTTTCTATATTCCTTCAAATGATCTCTGGGCTCTGGAGCCATTCCTATAGGTGACTAGTCCCTGGCAGGGTAATAAATACTTCATTCTGCTTCACGATCTTCCCTGAGAAGGTGACCCGTAAGTTCCTTTTTGCTCAGTAGGAATTAGGAGGACAGTCAGAAGCCTGGATCTTAACCCGTGTCAGAGCGTCACTGACTGCGTAGTGCTGTGCAGCACGGGACAGGATGATTGTACCAGAACAGCGCAGTTGGGGGAGGTCAGGTATCCCTTCCCCCTACCCCTGCAAATGGCACAAAAGGAGAAAATATTCTTTCAAGACCAATATAGAACAACCAAAATGATATAAAACACACTCTGTAAATTGTGCAGCATAAAGCACAAATCCATTCTGGAGCAGTATGAGAGTCATAAATATTTCAAGATAGAAAAAATGATGAAGAGTAATTCAGTGAAAATTCACTGAAACTATAATTCAATCCTACTGCTATAGAAAGGCCCGCCTTACCTGGTCCATGTTATGTGTCTTGCCAAAGGTACATCCTTCCTTGCCAAAAATTAGTCATGCTACACTTTGGGAATATGGAAATTATCCTTTCCTTTAGAGAGAGAGTATTTTTTGACCTGAAATTTAATTCAATATTTTTTAATTGAAATTTAATTCAATAGAGGAGACTAATTTAGTAAATTTCGTCAACATTCCTGATGTATTATTTTGTTTTATTTTAATGTTATATCATCTCTGTCAAAATTATAATTTTATATTTATAATATCGTATGGGATTGTCAAATATTTATCACTTTAGTGATTTTGAATCTTTCGTTCTATTTTTCATTGCTAGTTGTAATTCCTTTTACTTTTCCCCCAAATGCTGAAGGTCATAGGCTTTTTCTTGAACTCTGAAAAAGTCCCTCACCTCCACCTTCTTTCGGCCCCCTTTCTCCCAAACCCTAGACGGTGGTGCCCTCTCTCTATTCACATAATTGATTTAAAAATTATTAATCTTGTTTTGATAGAATCCTGTGATTCCTGAAAAGGTTGCAAATGAACATTTGACTTTGCCTTGCAACAACTCATGGAAGGCTATGGTAAGAAGAGAGAGGTTGATGAGTCTCCAATCTTAATGTAAAAACTCAGATACATCCATAAAGAGAAAATGGTTAGGGTCCTAAGTGGGGCCAAAATACCAATCCAGACAGAAAGAAGGCAGAGGCCCAAGCGTGGGTAATAGCCTGGGAAAGGCTTTCTTGTTCTCACGTTTTTCCTTTACCACATTGCCCTGGACAGAGCAGCCTCCACTGCCATGATGATACAGAAAACAGTGCCCCGGCGCACACCTGAAGTCCGGCTGGGCTGGAAGATGCCTAGCCGTGTGTGGTGATGCTGTAATGTTTGCCCTGGTAGCCCCACCTGCCCTGAAGTACTCATCCTCCAGGGGCTGAACAAGTTAGGGGTTGACATCTAACACGTTCCTCCATTAGGACGTCCTTCAATGGAACGCTGACCTTTGTCTTAGAATCTGCTTCTTGGGGAGCCTAGCTTGGTCACAGTTGGATCTGCTAGCTCTTGAACAAACCCTCTACCACTTCTATTTCCCGGGCTCAGGGATTACAAATCAGGGGGGGTAGTTTATGGGGAAAAGGAAGTCCCCGGTGTAGGGAGTCTTCTGAGGGGCTGGGTTAAGGTTTCCTGATGATTAAGTCATAAAAAAAGTTAAACCCAGACTAACATGAGAGACTCTGAGTGGAAGAACGTCTTATACACTCATGTCCTGTATTTCCAGGGAACACAAGCCAGGAGCAAGGCTTCCCTCCAGTGAACCAGTGATGGTCCCATAAACTCACTATGATTATCTCAACTCTCTGAACCTGAGGTTAAAGAAAAAAAAATTATGTCTAACTCTAGTTGATCTTTTTTTTACCTTTAATTCCCTTGTTTGTTTTCAACCGTGGATTTGAGAGTGACTCTATAGTAGTGTATTATCAAGTATATGCTACAAATATTCAAAACCATAATTAGCCATTTTCATAAGCCGATGAGTCTTTTTTTCAACTCCCTGCAACTCTGCATAATGCCTGCTCTGTTCAGAGAAAAAAGATATTTTAATACAGAAGGACAAGTCTGAGTATGATTTACTAAAGATTGTTTTTCATAGAAGCAGTTGTAGACTCCAGATGATTCTATGGTTCCTAAACCCAAAAGACATCAGACTGGAGGCACTTCCAACATCAAATACACTTTCCTATAATTGAGCTTCTTCATTATTTTATTTGAAGCTCCATCATTTGGAGTATTAGGTCAGATTACCTTTCACCTGAATTTTTGCAGGTAGTAGTGTCAGACAGGAGATAGAAGATTTCTTACCAAAGCCCTTTACTTGAAGGGGCCTGGCTGGAGAACTAAATGTTGTGTAGCTATCAAACAGGAATAGGCCCCACCAGGCCCCGCTGGAAGGAGCTGGGTGTAGACAGTCTGCCCACTCTAGTAGGTGGGTGTTACCACAAGACGCTAAATGAACATTCAGTTAAGTGTACCATGAGTACAGCTAGGCTTGCATTATGCAAATGGCTCTGTACTAAATGGCAAATTTCAAAAGGTATAAATGAATAAAACTATACTATATAAATGAATATAACTATACTATGGGGTTATCTGCTGACCGCTTTTGGTTTTTCTTTGATATAATAAAACACTTGGGAGAAGCTGTTATCAGGTTTCAGCTAATTTGAGTCAATCTGTTGTGTACAGGTTGGTATGTGGACATATTTTAAGAATTACATATTTATTTTAGAAGAGTTTTGTATTTACGGCAAAGTTGCAACAGTACAAAGTGTTCCTGTGCAGACTTATCTCACGTTTTCCTAATGTTAACGTCTTATACAACCACGGTGCCTTTGTGAAAACTAAGAAATTAACATTGATTTAGTACTATTCACTAGTCTGTAGGCTTTATTCACATTTCACTAGTTTTTCCAGTGATGTCCTTTTTCTCTTTCTGTCTTCCTATGATGGTTTCTCTGTCTTGCTTTTCTTCTGTAATCTTGACAGTTTTTGAGAATACTGGTCAGGTCCTTTATAAAATGTCTCTCAAGTGAGGGACATGGTCTGATGTTTGCTCGTGATTAGGCTGGGGTTATAGGTTTTTGTGGAAAATGCCAGAGAGGAAAAGTGTGCCCTTCTTTATAGCATCATATTAGGGGCTGTACAGTAGTAACACAACTTCTTTTTTTTTTTTAAGTAAATACTTTTTATTTTTTTAAAGATTTTATTTGACAGAGAAATCACAAGTAGGCAGAGAGGCAGGCAGAGAGGGGAAGCAGGCTCCCTGCTCAGCAGGGAGCCCAATGTGGGCCTCGATCCGAGGACCCTGAGATCATGACCTGAGCCGAAAGCAGAGGCTTTAACCCACTGAGCCACCCAGGCGCCCAGTAACACAACTTCTTATTGGTGATGTTAATTTTGATTACTTGGTGTCTACCAGATTTCCCCACTGAAAAGTTATTTTCCCCTTTCCGCACTCTATTCATTGAAAGTAAGTCCGACCTACACTCAAGGGTGGAGGAATTAAACCCTACATCCCTGATGGGCAAAATATCTGCACATTACTTAGAATTCTTCTGTAGGGAAGATGTGTCCTTTCTCTCCCCCATTCATTTAGTAACTTGTATCAGTATGGACTCATGATATTTATTTATTCTACCAGTTTGCATTAGTTTCCCTTTTGCTGCTATAACAAATCACCACAAACTTAGTAGCTTAAAACAATATAAATTTATTATCTTATGGAGGTCAAAAGTCTGAAATGGGTCTCATTGGGTTCAAATCTATTGGTTGGCAGGACCGTAGACCCTTCTGGAAGCTCTAGTAGAGAATCTGTTTTCTTATCTTCTTAACTTCTAGAGGCTATCTGCATTTCTGGGTTCCTGGCCCCCTTTCATCTTCAAGGCAATGGTGTCTAATTGAGTCTTTCTCACAGTGCAGTGCTCAGTGTAAAGTAATTTCAGAATCGCAAACCCAAACCTCTGCGAAAAAAAAAGTTGTCAAATATAATACAGTGTTTATATACAGTTCTTATGTCTTTAGCCATAGCGTTTCTGACCAAAATAGTATTGCCAAAGCTTCTTAGGTCAGATCCCTTTTCCTCTAATGTTTTCAGTGCCATTGTTTATGTTTTTGTAAAGCACTTAGATTTATTTCTCACTGTTTTCATTTTACCTTGGTATTCCCTCACTTCCTGGCTGATTTTTAAAAATATGCCTACAACAGTGTTCATTCTTTTTAATGTACAATTCTGTGGGCTTGACAAATTCATAAAGTCCTATATCTGTCTCCCCAGTACCATGCAGAGATGTTGCATCGTTATTAAGATTGTCCTGTAGTAGTCCACCACTCCTTCCCACTTCTAACCCTTAGAGCCACAAGAGTGATTTTCTATCCCTATAGTTTGCCTTTTCAGTAATGGCATCTAAATGGAAGTGTACAAGAAAAAACCTTTGAATCCAGCTTCTTGCACTCACCAAAGTGCATTTAAGATCTTCGTATCATGTTGTGTGAATCCACAACTTGTTCCTTTTTATTGCTGTGTAATACTTCCATTGTATAGTTTACCATAGCTTGTCTATCATTTCACTTATGGATGAATTTCTAGGTTTTTTCCAGTTTGGGGTTTTTGTAAAAAGCTGATATAAAAATTTGCGTGAAAGTATGATGATGATGATGATGATGATTTGTGTGTGTGTGAACATGGGTTTTCAGTTCATTTGGATAAATACTTAGGTGCATGGTTGCTAGGTCATATGGTAAGTATGTGTTTAACTTTATAAAAACTGGTAAACTGTTTTCTTAAGTGGCTGTACTCTTTTGTTTTCCCACCAACAGTGAAGGAACATTTTTCTTCACATCCTTGGCAGCATTTGGTGGTGTTATAACATCTAGGTAGGTAGTAGTATCCTATTTTGATTTTAATCTGTGTTGTCCTAATGATGACTGATCATGACTAGACCCTTATATGCTTGCTTTTCCTTTTTCATCCAATTTTTTAGTGAAGTCTGTTTATATCTTTTATCACTTTTAAAATAGGGTTTTTTGCTTGCTTATTGTTGAGTGCTCAGTGTTCTTCCTATATGCTGGTTATGAATCCTTACTCAGATAGGTGGTTTGCAAATACTTTATCCCACTCTGTGACTTATTTCTTATTGTATTAACTGCGTACCTTGCAGAACAAAATTTCGAACTCTGACAAGGCTTGGTTGATGAGTTTTTTTTTTTCTTTCTTTCGTGGATCACGCTTTTGGTGTTGTATCTAAAGAACTCATTGCGAAACTCGAGGTCACAGAGATTTTCTTTTGTTTTCTAATACGAAATTTTTAATTTTAGTTTTACACTTACACTTTTGATGCTTTTGAATTAAATTTACATGCAATTTGAGATACATCTTAACCATATTTATTTAGTTTTGTATGAGGATTTTCAATTATTCTAACACCATTCGTTGAAATGACTGTTCTTTCTCCATTGTATTGCCTTTGCACCTTTGTCAAAAATCAGTTGACTTTATTTATGTAGGCTTATTTCTGAGTTGTCTGTTGTATTCTATTGATCTGTATTTGTTAGCGTCACGCTGTCTTGGTTAAGGTAGCTTTATATTAAGTCTTGGATTTAGACAGTGTAACTTCTCCAATTTTGTCCTTTTTCAGAATTTTTGTCTTTTAAAGTTCTTTCCCCTGCCGTGTAACTTTTAGAATCAGCTTGCCTATTACCTACAAATCCTTATTGGAACCTTACTGTGATTGTATTGAATCTATGAATCAAATTAGGGAGAACTGGGATCTTAATAATAATGAATCTTCCAATCCATAAATGAAGTACATCTATTTAGATCTTTTTTTATTTCTTTAAGATTTTGTAGTTTTCAGCATACAGATCATCATTATATTTTGCTAATATTCTTGAAATCTTGAAGGGCAGAGTTACCCAGGTAAAATGAGGGTACATGATTAGACAAAAATTGAGTATCAAGATCTTGGCTACAATGTAATCACTTGCCTTCAAATTTTCAATAGTTTTCCATTTTACTGTAGGAAGACTTCAAACTCTTCAGTATGAAATTTACATTATGACCTCTAACTTTCCGTTCTTTAAATTCGGTTGTATTTTCACATCTTTGGCTGTACTTAATATGATTAATTTGATAAATAATTTTGAGTGCCAGTATAATTTTTAAGACCCCATGTGAAGTCTTTGTTTTCTATCATTTCAATTCAGTGAGGTGACAGATAAAATACTTGCTTAATATTATTAATGATAACAGTTACCATTTATTTTCTGAGACGGTGCAGTGTAAATCTGCAATCTGATTATTAACAGAATCCTACAAAATAATTTTTGAACTATTTTGGCAAGACAACAAGGTTCCGAAAAGTTAGGTAGCTTGCCTCAGGGCGCATGCTGAGTGATGGACTTAGTATTCCAATCTCGATCTAACTGAAGCCTGTAATCTCTCTGTAGGGCACACTACCATTCAGTACATGTAAGAACAGAAAATAAACTTGGGTTGACTTGGGGGGACTCTGAGATTTCATAGGAAGTTAACACTTGAGCCTCTGGTTGAGTGGGATGAGATTTTTGGCAGACGGGCAGGAGTGATGAGGACAACAGCATCTCGGGAAGTGAGCATTGCCTGCGTTGACATTCAGAGGCCTTGAATAGCGTGACGCAAGGAGAGGAAACCTTATCATATAGCACGAGTGTCCTCCTGTGCGGCAAGGGGGGGTCCGTTAACCTGAGTCCAGGAAGCAGTGATGGGTCACACGGAGAGCGGCGCTGTGTATCAAACAGAGCTAGTGGCGCTGGGTTCTGTAGTTCGGACACAACCGTGGTAGACTTCCAAATAGAGGATGTGGTATGGTGGCTTGGAAGGATATCTCTGGCAGCAGTGTGGATGGCAGGAATAAGAAGTTAGCAGATTATTTAGAAAACCATGGAAATATGGCAGTTTGGAAATAATGATCAGATCTTGTAGGGATGGAGAAGAGAGGACAGATTAGGGAGGTGAGAAAGAATTAGTATGAGGAGGACTTAAGGTAATTTGGTGGGGAAGGCACGGTTGAGGGAGAAAGCTTGAGTGGTCCAGGGTTTTGGCCTGAGTAACTGTAATAAGAGACAAGGAGTGGGTTTGAGGGACACAGAGGAAATGGGGTGGCTTATTAATGTTAATAAGCTGGTGGCCCTTGTGGTATATAGAGAGAAAGATGTGAACAGAAAGTTAAATACGTGAAAGTGTTTTTTTAAGTTATTTTTTTAATTAACATGTAACGTATTATTTGGTTCAGGGCTATGGGTCTGTGATTCGTCAGTCTTACACGATTCCCAGCACTCTCCGTAGCACATACCCTCCCCAGTGTCCATCACCCATGCCCCATCCCTCCCCCTCCCACCCCTCCAGCAACCCTCAGTTTGTTTCCTGAGATTAGGAGTCGCCTATCCAGTCTTCCCTTTTTAACTTAAAGTAAGGCCCACTGCATCAATGAAAGGTGTCTATTCTGAAGGCATATTTTGGATTTAGAAATGTAGTCACATATGGTATAATAACATAGGGGCTTAAGCATTCTAACAGTACTTTCTCTATTGCCAACTGAGGCTACCTTTTTCCTTCAACTTGTACCCAGACACTTAGTCCTCTCTGGAAGTGGTCGTTCTTAGTCCTAATGCTCCCTGATCAACCTTCTGTGTGCCTAGAGAGTGAGAAGGAAGGCCTTCACCTTATCTGCACCCAGACCCAGGACCATCCTTGGCAGTCTGCCCCTCCATCTTTGCCTCACTTATCTTAATTGAGATATATTATACTAACCTCCCTCCTATTTCTAGGATAATTGTATTCAAAGGCATTTTATCTCTAAAGACTGAGTGTATTTACATTTTCCTGAATGGAGCTGGGAGTTTTAGTAAAGATGCAAAGCTGTTCGTGTCACTTTCCTGATTAAAAAACCTTTTAGTGGCTCCCCATTTCTCACTGGAGCAAGTCCAAATTCCTCAGCACTGTATGTAATCTCTGTGAGAGTCCCTGGCTTTCTCCTCCAGGCTCATCTCTGACTAATGATACGCTATGTTTCAGTCAAATGAATTTTCTCCTAACTATACAAGACTCTACTAAGTGCTTGTCCTAAGGGTCCCTATAGTCTCTGTGCTCACTCCTGTTTTAGCACATTTCTGAATTGTGGTTCTTTTAATTTGTCTGTATCCCCTTCTGCACTCTCTGTTCCCTATGGGCAGAGACAGTGTCTTGTTCCCTGATACATCCTCAGGGGCTGCCACGGTGCCCGGGAGATAAATACTTGCTCACTTTGTAAAAACTGCACGAGTGAATGACTGACTGAAGACATCATTGTCGTTATTTTCACAAGGTTCTCTAACCCAATATTTGTAGGGATTTTTATTACCATTCAGGTCTTCATATTTTTCAGTCTGCTGCCAACTCATTGCAGGAAGTCACACACAGAGAAATGAAAAGCCCGAAAGCATTTTTATAAAACAAGACAACATTTTCAGTGCTCCCATTATACTGCATGACACAAAAAGAGCAATAATAGCTTAACTGACCACCCACATAATGAACCTGCGTCCTTCTTGTCAAAATGACCTTGTAGGACTAAGTGGAGCGATGCTGCAACCATAATAGCAGTTGAAGGAAGATCGAAGGCCCAGGATTCATAAAGAATAGATGAGGCATAAATTGGAAGCAGACATGTGTGGCACCCACGTTTAAAAGGAGCACAGAAGTGAATTAAATCAGTAAAAATGTGATCTGCTAAGTTGCCTGTCCTATGGTTGGCATGGCTACAGTAAGAGTCATCTTTGAGTTCTCATGACAAATGCTTCATAGAGACCAGTTGAAAGACAGTGGGAAGAACTGGTGCTCCTAATTATTTAGGATTAGTCTTAGTAGAACTGATATTTTATAGTTGCTTTAGGTTTCAAGGTCCAAAGGTTCACACACACAAGTTTCCTGAAGACATAGCAGTTTCTACCTGTAGGTGTATAATCAGATAAGCCCCTATATGACACCTTTGAAAATATTTGACCAAATAATTGTAAAATTCTGTCTAGCTTAGAGGAATGAAGAGTATAGCTTTGAAGCTTTTCAAAGATAGTTTTAAATGTTTCTACTTACTAGCTGTGTGACATTTGAGCAAATTAAACAGCTACTCTTGGTTTTCTTATCTGTGGAATGGGACACCATGAGTCTTACTAAATGGTCTCTTGTGGTAATTCTGGGAAGAAAGTACCAAACACATTTTTTTTTAAAAAGATTTTATGTATTTATTTTAGAGAGAGCAAGAGAGTGGACACACAGGCATGGGAGGGGCAGACGGGGAAGGAGAAGCAGGCTCCCCACTGAGCAGGGAGCCCAAGGTGGGGCTCAATCCCAGGATCCTGGGATCATGACCTGAGCCTAAGGAAGCTGCTTAACCAACTGAGCCACCCAGGCAGCCCCCAAACACATGTTCTTATTCACAGCAGACACACTACAAAGTATCATGGCAGCTGCAACCATTTCTTGTAACTTAGCTGTTTCTGAATCTTTTCTTTCTCCGTCCCTTAGAAAACAGACATGTTCTCAAATAGCTAAAGTTTTCTCCTGAACTTATTTGAAAGGTGATAACAAAATAACATCATATGGAGAAATTAAGTGTTTCTTAAGTTTAATGCCTAATATCTGTTAGATTCTTACTCATTTTTCTTTGTTTTCTGGTCTGTCCTAACACTCAGCATTCCTAGTTTCTCAACAGTTCCCTGGGGCATTTTCATTATACAGTGAGGACTCACATAAACTCATATTAGTTTAACTTTCATTGGGAAAAAAAGTGCTGTAGGTTCCTGATTCCTGATCGTAATAACCTTTGAGCTTCAAGTTCTGAGTTCTAGAAAACGAAAAACTGGTTGAAGCTATTGTTACTGACTTTTTAGTACAAACCAGTTTCTGATAATTTCTTGTGTTACCTTTAATAGATAAAATAGCGAAGGGCCCTGTGGAGGAAGGAGTCATCCCCTTGGTNAAAACTGGTTGAAGCTATTGTTACTGACTTTTTAGTACAAACCAGTTTCTGATAATTTCTTGAGTGTTACCTTTAATAGATAAAATAGCGAAGGGCCCTGTGGAGGAAGGAGTCATCCCCTTGGTTGTGGGCGCTCTTCCAGTTGATCAGGATCCAACCTGGTGCCACCTAGAGGTGTCGTATGGTACTGCTCTAGGTTCCTCCACAACTGAAGTTTTGATCCCAATTCAAAAAAGTGCAAAAAAGGGGCACCTGGGTGACTCAGTGGGTTAAAGCCTCTGCCTTTGGCTCAGGTCATGACCTCAGGGTCCTGGGATTGAGCCCCGCGTCTGGCTCCCTACTTGGCGGGGAGCCTGCTTCCTCCTCTCTCTCTGCCTGCCTCTCTGCCTACTTGTAATCTCTTTTTCTCTCTGTCAAATAAACAAGTAAAATCTTTTTTTAAAAAAAGTGCAAAAAAAGGTAAACAATTTATGGAATTACGAAGAAATTACATTAGTATTTTGCAGAAAAAGCTTAAAGCTGGAAACTTTCAATTTACCAGCAGATTCTCCAATGTTCATATATTTTGATCTATTTTTTAATTTGGGGTTTGTTGTTGTTTTTGTTTTGTTTTTTAGAATGGCAACAGTTGTATATTTCCATATTTTTGCCTGGCCCATTTTTCAAGTCAATACACATCTAGGTAATTGCTATCCATGTATTATCACGTAATCTGAGAGCATGGCATGTACTGAGAACTCAGTCTAGAGCCTTGGTATCCAGGATTTGGGTTTTACCCTTTGGTGATATGCCCCATTTTCTAACAGCACTTTCTTGTCCACTTATGTAGTTTATCTGTCAGAGATGTCCTCTCCATTTTCAAATCTCCAAATCGTCTTTACCCCGTGATGCAATTGAGTGCAATCATGTGGTGTATCACTTACGTTATTGGTTGTCTTATTGTATAGCATATAAAGGATCAGATTTTATATGTATTGTGAATCTCTCAACACTCAACCATATATACATTTAGTAAACCATAGATGATTTATCATGCATACAATGTATGAATATTATTTTTTTTTTAAGATTTTATTTATTTGACAGAGACACAGCGAGACAGGGAACACCAGCAGGGGGAGTGGGAGAGGGACAAGCAGGCTTTCCCGCAGAGCAGGGAGCCTGATGCGGGGCTACCCTGGCATCATGACCTGAGCCGAAGGCAGATGCTTAACGACTGAGCCACCCAGGCGCCCCATGTATGAATAATTTTTATTGTTTATACGTATTAAAGACAAGATTGTGAATCTTAGAGAAAATGAAGTTCAAAATACCAGCATTACTGTTTTTTAATTGACTCCATATCTGAGAACAGAATAAATGTAATAAATACCATGAACAATTTTTTCAAGTGCAGATGAGTATTTCAGATCAAGCTACACAGGTAATTTACCATAGAGTAATTTGCAGCTTCCTACTGCCTGATTTGCTCTTACATTTGCAGCCAGTCATTCTTCACATAACACTTAGATGCTAATATCAGTTCAGTTCTGCGGAGGAGTTAGTGATCCATATCCAGTAATCAGTAAGTCTACGAATAGTTTTCTGTTCTCCCCACTGCCTTCCTTCCCCTGCAGTCCACACTCATCTTCTACCCACCACGTCTCTGTATACTCCCCTGTCCCACCTCAACTGCTGCCCACCCTTAGCCTTCTCAGCATGTCTCTGGATTATTGATGAACACAGGTGTCTCTGCAGTTCCATATGGCCTTCACAAATCAGTAGGAGGTGTAATCTCACAAATTCTAGGCACAGAGTTTTCTGATCAGTTTGGGAGAGACTAAATGACATTTCCAGTTTCTTACACATTTGTGAGAGGGTGACCGACAGCATTCCAGGAAATCCCTCAGTCCCTAGCAAACTTAGAGAGTTGCTCATCCTATCTACTAGGTATTGTGGTAAGTTTTACAGAAAAGAAACAAATATCAGGAAAATTAATCGATCCAAAGTTATCACTTATCTTTTGCTAAGCTACATATTTATAAGGCACCCACAACATCAATCTAGGCAGATAGTGACAGATGAGATTCAAACACAGCTTAGAAACTCTTTCCAATATATTTTCTATTGGCTAATCAAATGTGGTCACACCTCTTGTGAAGTGTGTCATTATTTGCTTTATTATGGAACGTATAACATGCTATCATTCACTCGTATTTTCTCCTTTTCTGGGTAACGTATTACTTGAAAGAAGAATTTTTCTCTCTCCACTTGGATGTCTTAGATGTCTTTCTTAATTGAAATGATCATGACTGACCATGCCCCAAGTGGTTTTTTAACATTTTAAATATATCTTTCTCTCCATACCTGTTCTCTTGGTAACAAACTGAGCCCTATAGTTTCCAAGGAGGATTGTCTTCATCTCCAAATCTCTCTTGAATTCTCTCTTTCCATCTCTTCCCGTGGCCACTCCTTTCCTTCATCATCTCTTAACTGGATTAGAATGAGGGTCTGCTCCTGTATCACCACATCTTAAGCCTCTCTCTCTCTCTCTCCAGTTTAATATTTACTGGCAGAACCATTATACCTCATGATAAGGTCTTTCACAATCATCATCATCACCACCACCGTCACCATCATTATGACCCCCGCCATTTTGGGCTTATCATTCCTTCTACCCCCGTGCATGTCCCCTTACATCCACACTAAATTGTTCTCTTTCCTTGAATGTGCCTTGTTTCTTCATGTTTCTGTATGTTGTCTCTCTTTCTTTCATTTTCCAGGAGAGCTCCTTGTCACTTTACCCCCTTGGACCTAGACAGTCCTTTCTTCACCTCTCTGGTTAAATGTCACTGTTCTATAGAAGCTCTTCCTAATGCTCTAGGCAGTACTTAACATGCTTTCCTCTCTTTTCATATTTCCATGACAATCTGAATGTATTTTATATAGGCATTGATTTTTAAATTTTTTTTTTCTTGACTCTTGGTTTCACTAAAATATGAACTCTTAAAGCACAGGGACAGTGTTTGGTCATCTTAGCTCTTTCCTTGAGGAACCCGACGCACACAGGGTGAACAAGGAGTCAGAATGCCCCGACTGAGGCCAAGGACTGGAAAGGCACGTAATTTCTATGATATTTTTATTTCTTCCCACGTTACCTTTCCTCGAGTACACTGTGTTTCTCCCCTTCAGTCTGAAAAATTGTAGGGGGAAAAAAAAGCATCAACATAATCATTAATGGAAAGTAGCATTAGAATGATACCAGATTTCAATTTCCTACAGAGGATGTGATGCTCCAGAGATCAAGGTCATCTGAAATTTGATTGCCAGTTTTGAATTACTATCTTTTAAGAAAATAAACCAGTTTTCTTACAAATTTTCTTACAAATAATGAGCACTTAGAAACATTGCAAAATCCATATTATTCTCCCCATTTCTCTTATCTGTATGAAGTAAATTATTTTGCCTGAGACATAATTTACAGAATAAACTTAACAATTTTTGGTGGAGTAAGACATGCTTCTAATTGGAAGGTTTACTCAAGATATATATTTGAACAGAACCAGTGAGTTGAAACCTTGAAGAACTTCAATTATTTTAGGGTTGATTGCTTTTTAATTTTGTGAACGTTTGCCAGTTGTCAGATTCTCTCCTCCATTTCTTGTAGGGTTTAATATTCATTTTGTACTCTTAAAGCTAGAAGAAGAATAAAATACTGTAAGCAACTCCATCCTTGTTTACAATTACTGTTGTTGCAGGGGGTATTACCGTATTTGATCACATAGTCCCGTAACACACGTAACACACAAAGGGCCCCTGGCCGCCAGCACTTGTTTAGACCACTTCACAGAATAAACCATTTCAATCAAGATCACTGAGAAGTTAGGTGCCATGTGAGGAGCTAGGATAGGGACACAAAGGCCGAGAAGCCCAGAAATTTCCATAAGGAGCCTGGCACCTGCTGTGGGAGACCAATACATAAACAGATCATGGTGAAACTGTATGAAGCTTCTCTTGGCCGGACTGAAGGTGGGTGAGTAGCTCAAGAGAAGACACAAGTAACCTGTAACTAGAGAGGAGAGGAAAGGATCTTATTTGGTAAAGTGCAAAGCAGTGTGACTCAGGACTAGAAAAAGAAAGGATAAACAGAATCTCCTGAGAGTGGCTTCTCAAAAGAAAAACATGTCCTCGCTGGATAAATCTGGGAGGAGAAGTCAAAGTCTGCAAAGATAAGGAAAATGGAGAAGCATAATTATATAAAGGACCTCAGGGAGATGGGACTGAAAGGATGACTAAGGTTTTGGGGGAGAAGTGTATATTCTGGAAAGGAGATACTGGTACTGAAACCTACCTTTTATTCTGAATGAAGTGGAACTGACCGGGCTGTTTGAGCAGGCAGGGACCGAAGGCAAAGCAGTCTAGGGAGTTGGAGAGCCCAAGGCTCAGTTTCAGTAGAAAAGGTCTAACAGAAAAAGTTCTCGTGAACTAGGACCGTAATCATAAACTTAGGTTAACAAAAACTGAAAATCACAATTTCCTTTATACCTTGCAGAAGTGGACAAGGGCTTTCTCTCCTAATCTGGGTCATACTTGCCCATCATGTTGCCCAGAAGGCCCCCAATCCTTTAATTTGCCCTTAAAAAAAAATCTGGCTCAGATAAGCGGAGCTGAGACTGTCGTTCTTCCCTAAATTATAGAACTTTGTAGTTCAGGCCTTGTCCACTAAGCTTGTTTGCGCAGGTAGCCCTTGGAAATCGTTTCACAATGGTATTTGAACTTGATGGGTTTAGGAGAGTTACTGTTGTTTCCAGATTTTAAAATTAACTGAAAAAAATAAGATTGATTAAATAAATAAACAAATACATAAATAAAATTAACTTTTCCTTGAACTTTGAACTGGGAACCCTTTGGATACAGAACAATAGATTTTTAGCAAAGCTATGCTCATCTTCTGAATCAGCAATATGTGATCTTGTAAACCAGAAATAATAAGGTCAGCTCTTCGTACACTGTGAGCTAGAATTGAACCTAACAGGGCTGCTGGTGTCCTGCTCTCGAAGCTGGTAGAAACTCACACGGCTGCGGCCAGTGCTGAGTGAGTCACACATGGTGCTCCAGATGAGGGAGCATGGCTGGGGGCTGCCAGGTCCAGAGAGCCCACCAATTGCAGCTCACAAAACACACCGTGCCATGACCTCTTGTCGTTTGAGCTGCTTGACTTTGTGTACTTAAAACAAGGGCCCGGAGGGACTTCAGAGGCAGAACTCAGGAGTATGAGACAAAAGAGGCTTCTGTTTCTGTGCAGAAGAGTTAACCCCATGATCACATAAAATAATGTATAGCTTCTTGTGCCAGGCACTGTTGGGCACTGGCAAGAAAACACTACATAGGGCAGAATTTCTGCCAACAAGGATCTTAAGTGTAGTGGACTTGAATAGACAAAGAACCAAGAATTTACACCGCAGCCTACGAGGCACAATACAAGGTGTCAGTATGTCAGCTAAGTGAGCCTGTGGGTAAGGAGGAAAACCCTCCTAAACATAGTCGTGTCTCACGTGAGAATGAGGAATAGGGTGTAGTTAGTTCGGGACAGGTGGAAAGAGGGTGCTATGCAAGTCAAAGGTGAAGAAGGGAGAGCGATCATGGTACAGAGAGTCAAGGGACCTAGTATCAGTAGACCATTGTGGCTGTGCTCAGAGTGGGTCTGAAGGTCTAGCAGGTGTCACTTTTCCTCCTAAGACAAACTAAGAGGTCCTGGCCGTGAGTGCTGGGGGCTAACCATGAGCTGAGGGTTGGATCCGGCGTATATGAGTCGAGTACATTGGAGGGGCTAGTCTGACACAGAGAAGAGCACAGTACTAAGCCGAAGTCTTTAAAGGAGGATAAGCCTCAAAATTCAGGAAGGGAAAAAAAAAAAAAGCAAAAAGCCAACTCTGAAGATCATGATAGTGACTGGGAAATGGGAAGTAGAGGCAAAATCAGGAACCTTAAGGGGTAGGACAGGTTAAGGGGCGCCTGGGTGGCTCGGTGGGTTAAAGCCTCTGCCTTCGGCCCAGGTCATGATCTCAGGGTCCTGGATTCGAGGCCCACATCAGGCTCTCTGCTTAGCAGGGAGCCTGCTTCCTCCTCTCTCTCTGCCTGCCTCTCTGCCTACTTGTGATCTCTCTCTCTCTCTGTCAGGTAAATAAATAAATCTGTAGGGCAGGTTAAGAATACTTATGGAGGGTTTGATATGATTCCTACAATCATTATTGTCATACTCTTGATTTGTACACGTGTTAACATGGCTAATGATTGAGGTGGGAAAACTCTTTGTATTTAATATTGTATACTGTGTTGGTTTCATTATCTTGTTTTAAATATTAGTTTGCCTTTTTATTAAACTATATTCTCTTGCTTACTAGTTAAGCATCATCAGTGGTGGGTTGGAGCTATTTCAGAGAGGATAATGGTAGGTATTTTTTGAATATTTAGGAATTTTTACAAGCCAATTGTGAAACCATTGATAGCTTAAAATCAGTCATGGTACTTATATACCATGGAAATTGGTAAACATTACTAAATCAGGATTTTTTGGGGGGGGGGTTGATTTGTTTTCTACAAAGCTGGTTTTTCAGTGTGCTACTAATATTGCATCATGCATGAATTTATTTCCTGTAGAAATCCTGTGAGGTCCATACTCTTGGGATCCACATTTTTTCAGAAATTCAGCCAGAGAGAAATGACCTAGTGCTTCCAAGGTCACAGCTTGTGAGTAAAAGAGTCAGGCAGCCATTATACTCAGTGGGTCTGATGCCAAAACCTGCAGTTTTAACTACAGACCTAGGGGGCTTCTACATTACAAACTCATGCTTTCTGCATTTTTTTTTTTTCATGGAGAAGGATTTTATGAACAGGGTTTTCTTCTGTGTACTGTTTTCTTGTTAGGAATGTTTTTAAAGGACTCCCTTCATGTGCTTTTGGTTTAACCTTTAAGTGATAGGTGGAAGAAGAAACGGATGGATGGACAGGCTTTATCTGACTTTGTACACGTTTAGATCAATTATGTCCTTTATAAAACAACTCTACTTAGCATTTTCTTTGCACCAGACACTGTTCTAAGTGTCAGAGTAAGAGTTGGAGCTTATTATTTTAGTAGGGCAAAAAAATTAATAATGCTCTTGATGTATCAAATTGTGTTATAAAAAATAACCTAGGTAATGGGGTTGAGACTGAAGGGGACATGGAAGTAAAGAGAGGCAGACAGCCACATGAAGTTGATGGGGGAAGTGTTCCAGGCACTGAAAACAGTGAGTAGGAATAGCTGAGAGCGAGAACAAAGTTAAGAAGGGTGAGTACTTTCAAAAAGGCCAGTGTCATGAGGAGTATGACTGTAGAAGAGGCAGAGCCAGGAAGCGGGGGGCGTCCCCACAGGCCACGGGGGATGACATTGGGTTGTATTCTGTGGTTAGTGGGAACCACTGAAGGGTGGTGTTCATCAGAGTGTGATCCCATACCACGTGTGCCTTGAGACTATCACTGGCTACAATGAGGACAATGAACTTTGGGGGGTCAGGTGAAAGCAGGCTGGATCACAGTGGTTCAGTGGAGAGATGATGGTCTGAATGAGGTGGGGTTTTGTGGTGGAGACGGTGAACCTGCCTCTGTTCTTGATGTGATGTTAGGCTCAGGGAAAATGACTCACTTTCTCGGAATCTCCAATTCTTTACCTACAATGTACGTTAGAACCCTGTGCCTCTCTCACAGAGATGTGGTGATGGTGACATGAGGTGTGAGGTATATGGAGGGTCTGGGACACGGTCTGGCAGATGACAGTCTTCGATCCACAGCCCTTCCTGCAAGCCTGTATCTCATTTACCTTCTCGGTAGAACTCTTAGGTTTATCATAGGGAAGATGTCTCTTGAAATGCAGTGCTAATCACTAGGATACAATGGATGATTATGCCTGATAATTATGGATACTGTTTTCAGGATTTCCAAAAATCAGGCCCACTCAGCAGCTTTCTCAGAACATTTTTCATGAATGAATAAAACAGGAAGCTGTGATCCAAGAATAAATCCGAGATTCTGAGAGTATGAAGGGAGTTCTTTCTTTTTTAAATGCCCAAGCTAAGGGATTAAAAATCTGTTGCCTGGAGCAGTTTTGAAAGCATATCAAAGAAAAAGCAAACAAATACACAGAAACCACAACTGGTTAATCCACATCCAGTACTTTATGAAAGAGCACAATGTTACACTACCGTAAGTCAGTACAGTTGGATTAAACCTCTACAAATGCGTATCATTGAGCAAAATAATTTTCAAATAATAACTGAAAAAATGAGAGAATGGAGTTTAGAGTTAGCCCACTTCTCTTTAGCCATATACTAAGTTGTTCACGTGTTCTTATTTAAATCATTGTTTCATGGATCACCAAATCCATCACAGTGTTTCTAGACCACAAATACTTCACTGATTGCCACTCATCAATCCAGAACCACCTGGCTAACACTGTGGGTGCCGTCATAGGATTTACTCTGTTCCATCTGGTCTCAGCTAGAATAAGCACTGCAAAAATATCAAGTGATGGGCAGTGTCAACTTCGGTTTTCAAGAGTCTTCTTAAAATAAAAATATATTTGGACTAACACCGAAGTGTCCCATCATCTTAATGAGCAAGCGTTTTGCACAAAATTGGCTTGGGAGGAATATGATCTCCAGGGGAGGTTCTTGTCTTGAACCAGAATCAATTTGGAATTTGAACTAAAGTGAATCCAGTGTCTCAGCAGGGTCATCACTCCTAGGGATAGATTGCATCAAAAAACCTCTGTTCGTTTGAAAAGTTCTGTGACTTGGAAGCTAATGTCCTGGTCCTCGAGGAGGAACCCATTTTGATGGGAAAGGGATTAGTTGCCCATCGATTCTTGCTCCTGCAGTCCAGGTGAGGAGCCCATTGCTGCTGGGAGTGCTTACATGGACAGACAACTGTTCTCATCCCAGAAAATCTCAAATAAATAAAAATGTCCAATTGAAGGAAGTTATTAAGCACACCTATACATCAGGCTAGACATTAGACCCCAACTAGTAAGTTCAAAGTAAGGCATCTATATCATATAGCTCTTGCTGTTAACAAACTATCTCAAAACTTAGTGGCTTAAAACAAGTACTTAATATGCATCATGCCTCTGAAGCCTCCCAGCAGACATGGATGGACTATCTGGAATGGCTGCGATCTTACATCAATCAGCAGGCTAGCCTGGACTTGTTCAGAGAGTGGTAGAACTGTTACGAGCATAAGGGAAGAAACAGAGAAGTCTTTTGAGGCCTAAGCTTGGAAGTCATGCAGTGGTTTCTTCTGATGCATTCTATTGGTCAAAGAAAGTCACAAGGCCCCCAGATTTAAGAAACACGGAAGGAGACTCCCCTTATTGATAAAAGGTGATACAGGAAACCTAGGGCCATTTTGCAATCTACAAAAACATTAAGGACTCTTGTCCTTAATGCAGATGTTCCAGTCTAGGGAAAAACATCTTTTCATAAATAATTCCCACACCACCTGTTTTTCATAAAGTATTTTGCACAGATTAGTAAATACGGGAACGTCAATCCAGCATAGCTGGTGGAAGTCTTGCCACTGTCATCGGCAAGATGCTCCTCATCGGTTTCTGAAGTTGAAGCAGACATGCTTTTGAAGCCCAGCATGGAATCCATTCCTCTGGGGACAGTCCCTGGAAGATGGCCATCCTATTAATGACAAAGTAGATCCAGAAGTGAAATTCTGCCAAAAAAACCAAAAAACCAGAAAAACAAAAATGCCTTCCCTCAAAAGCCTCTTGGAAGAATTCTGTCTTTTCCATTAGTGAAAAACAGAGAAAGAGAAAAAACTCTTGGCTCTATTCTTTGAAAATTGGTCATACCAACAGCAAGATTAAAAAAAAATAGACTTTTAGTTTCAGGTATCCTATCCTGATTCCCCTGGTGCTCATTGGACAAAAGTTTTCTCACTTGCTGAAATTCTCCTTTATCATTCCTAGACTTGGCCAGCATTTTTGACATCTTCCTGACTTCAAATTGTTGAAACCAAACCCTACCATCTTCAGAGGTTATTTTTAGGTCTCTTTTGATTAAATGATCTCCTTTGGAACATCAGGATATTTTCACAATTCACTGTCTCCTTTTCAAAATTTGCTGTTCCCAATCTTAAACTTTATTCACCAGTGAAGCACAAAGTCTTTGCTGTCCATCTTCCTCAAGAGCTCAGTAAACACAGGGTGATATTAAGTAAAAAGTAGGAATTTGCCTACTTTGTGTGATGTGAGGACATCATCATCTACCTACATATTGTCATGATTCCTGATATTTCCACTATTAGGTATTTCTTTAGGATTATTCCAGCTTACTGCAAGAATTAGAACATTATATATTGAGTAATTCAGCCCATCTTGAGAAGGACACAGGAAAAATGATAAGGAGAGTATGAAGAGTTTGGAATTGAATGTGCTAGAACTGGGCTCTGTCCTGAGTAGGGTCACTAACTGGCAGGGCAGCCTGTGAGACTCGTATCTCTGGGTCATCTGCCAAATCAGAGCTGTGAATAGGAGAGCAATACATTTCTTACTGTGAGTGTGATCAGAACATGCATGAGAAGACGAGCCAGGACCAGGAGTCCGTGCCAGGGCCATTGTGTGCTGGAGATCTCGAGGGACCTCAAAAACACTCAATTACTGGACCCTAAAGATAGGGATTCTAATAAGAAAAGTAGTGGAGAAAAAAAGACGTTAAAGATAAATGGGAAATTTTCTATAGTTGAGATTAGCAGTCACTGAGCACCTACTATGTGCCAGTTATGATACTGGGTAATGAATCTGAAAGAGTTCCTGACTCAAAAAGATCATAGGGAAACTTACAAAAATAGTTAATAGCAAAACATAGCTGCTACTCAGTGAGCCAGTTCTTTATTCTGGGTAATAGCAGAGCCTGGAGGAGGGACCAGGGAGAGATTGTTGTAGGAGCTCACAACGAACAAAGCCTTGAAGGCTGAGTGGGTGTTACTCAGGGACTGGAGAAGGAAAGAACATTCCAGGAGAGCATTTCCACAGAGAAGAAAGTAGGGAAGCCAAGGTGCTGAGGCGTGAGCAGCACAGAACATGCATGCCTAAGCTTTTGACAGCAGGCTTACTGGGTAGCAGATCAGATTCAGGGCAAAGGACCCCACCGTTATGAGTGTGGGAGGAGCAAGAAAAACCATTCTTTCTTTCTCAAAGTTTGCTCAATCCTGGAGGGCGTCACCACGTGTTTCTGCAGTCTTACCCTCTGGGTCTCAAAACTCCTGCTGCTTATTTCTTATATATGGGTGGAAGAGTTAGCCACATAATAATCTCCAAATTCTTGTGTTAACTGTCTGGAATGGGAAAATTTGCCTCGAGTTTCGGGACATTCTTTAAGATCCTGGGTTGCTCTCTGAGATAGAAATCAGGGCTCATTTCCCCATTTTCAGCAGCCTGCTTATCACTACGCAAATACCAGTTTAATTCAGATTTAAATATTTAAGAGCCTCTATGATATTAAAGACGTTTAATTCTGCATCTGAACTTTCATTTCACCTCCACTGCACAGAGAAATTAAAAACTGCATTTCTAGATGGCCACGTCACCCAGGGTACGCTCTTGGAGGTAGGCTGGCAGTCCGGAATTCAGAGTCTGTTCAATGTGCCGAGAAAAACCAGATTCCAGTGTGCCCAGTATCCCTGGTCCCCAGAGCCCTGCAGCTACTCTGTTTTGGAATTTATCCTGTGGCCAGCACTGTGCTAGATACAAGTGGGACCAAACAGAAGAATCACATCACAACAGAAGGATGTACTATGTACCTAATTACAGAAGAGGGAAGCCTTCCCCACCTAAAGCAATTAGACAAGAATTGAAAAAAAAAAGTTTTAGTATAATACTACTTAAGCCTTTAATATCTCTCGCTGGTTGGTGAGAAGCCCAGAAGAGAAACAGAAAACAAACGAAAATAGATTAGCTATACACTATTTCACACAGTGAATCCGAGCCAAGTGGGGTGTTTGGGTAACAAGGAGTAATGTGAGTTTTGTGGGTTGAGAGGTAAGGTCAACCTTTAGATGTTGGTGGAAGGGATGGGCCACAAAAGGGACTTGTGGTGTCACCTGGCACCACTTCCTCCCAAGTTCTGTTCAATGTCCACCTTAATTACTACTTCGTACTACTCACTTAGTCATTTATTCAGTAAATATTTGTGTAGCACACTCAAAGCTGCCAAGTGTTGGAAAGACCAAAATAATAAAACACAATTCTGAGCATCAAGATCTTATATCCTACTAGAGGTACCAGACAAGCAGATGGTAAGCACAATACAGTATAAAAAACGCTACAATAAACATAGAGCACCAGGTGTGGTAATGCATGGGGAATGTGGGCTAAGCCCCCTAGTCATTGGCAGGGATACGGTGCTTGAGCTGAGCGTAATTAAACGGAAAAAGGTGTTCTAGGCTGAGAAGTGAGTGATACCAGCCAGGACTCTGGAACTTCCATGTGGTTCAGGATGGGTGGGGTGGCGGTATATGAGGGCGTGGCAGAGATGGGGTTGGAAACCAAGTTGGCAGGGCTCAAGTTAGAATTAAGGCACCGAAAGCCTCTTCTAAAATGCCAAAGTTGTGGGGAGAAATAAACACGAATGAATTGCCATTCACTTACACTTCATTTCAACTCAGTAGATACGTTAATTTGTGTTAAACGCATGTCAAATAGGAATGGTTCTGTGCAGCCTTAGCAGGGACAAGAGGCTGGTAGGGCCTTCTGTATCCAGGGGGCCACTTAGAGACGTTGAGTCCCTGGGGTCTGAGATGGAACGGGCTCCAAGGAGAGGAAGCACCATTCTCACGTCACTGCTGGAATCAACCTACTGACTGTGGCAGCATTTCAGACAATAGACACATCAGTTCCTATGAAAGGAAAGTGTCCGTTCGCAAACCACTCCTTTGCACATTGGTCGGTTTAGTGTAAATCCTATTCAAATCCAAGATGGGTTTTAAGGTTCAGATGTAAAATCTCAGGGAAACTCTTCCCCGATGAGTGCAAACTTGTGGTGGGTCACGTGACTCGCTCTTGTCCCTTGCTCAGTCCTCCGATGTCCAGGTCTTAACTCCCCAGCCCCTGCCCGAAGCTCGAAGGAACTCTGCCTCTTCATGCCTTGGACGGTATGGTATAGGGATGCAAAAGCACATGATGTGTTCATTCCTCCCCTCAAGAAGTGTTTTCCTGGGGAAAAATACAACACGGCAAACAGGAAATTCTGGTGCAAAGCAATGAGGGCTATAAAAATGTGCAGGATGAATCAGAAGTTGGGGTGGAGGGGAGCGGAGGCAGGGAGGGCCGCCAGCAGGCTGCTAAGCCAGTCACGATGTAAGGCTGTGAGAAGGGTGAAGATGAAGACAAACAGGATGGATCTCAGATTCTTGGAGTTACTGTGTTTTAGATTATGACCCTAGCTCAGTGCTTACTAATACATAGTCACACCTCCCTTCTTTTCTTGTAGTTTTTTAAAAAGATTTTTTTTAAATTTTATTTATTTGGCAGAGAGATCACAAGTAGGCAGAGAGGCAGGCAGAGAGAGAAGGGGAAGCAGGCTCCCCACCGAGCAGAGAACCTGATGCGGGACTCGATCCCAGGACCCTGAGATCATGGCCCTGAGCCAAAGGCAGAGGCTTAAACCACTGAGCCACCCAGGCGCCCCTAAAAAATTTTTCTCTTATTAAAATTTTTTTTACTGTTTTTCAAAAAATTTAAATTCAATTAATGTTCAATGTGTTACTGGTTTCAGGGGTACAGGTCTGTGATTCATCAGTCTTATCTAGTACCCAGAACTCATTACAACACATTCCTTCCCCAAAGTCCATCACCCAGTTACCCTGTCTTCCCACCCCCACCCCCAGCAACCCTCAGTTTTTCTCCCTCTTTGGTTTCGTCTTGCTTCATTTTTTCCTCTCTTCCCCTAGGGTCCTCTGGCTTGTTTCTTAAATTGCACATATGAATGAGATCATAGGACAATTCTCTTTGTCTGATTCAGTTTGCTTAGCATGATACCCTCTAGTTCCATCCACATCATTGCAAATAGCAAGATTTCATTTTTGGTGGCTACTTAATGTTCCATTGTATATGTGAACCACATCTTCTTTATCCATTCATCTGTTGATGGACATCTAGGTTCTTTCCA
Source organism: Ailurus styani (assembly GCA_002007465.1). Classification (NCBI taxonomy): domain Eukaryota; kingdom Metazoa; phylum Chordata; class Mammalia; order Carnivora; family Ailuridae; genus Ailurus; species Ailurus styani. The sequence goes on along the minus strand of LNAC01000390.1, from coordinate 833,647 downwards.
TAGTTTGGCTATTATGGACATTGCTGCTATAAACGTTACGGTGCATGTGCCCCTGAGGATCACTACCTTTGTATCTTGAGGGTAAACACCCACTAGTGCAATTGCTGGGCCGTGGGGTAGCTCTATTCTCAACTTTTTGAGGAATCTCCATACTGTTTTCCAGAGCGGCTACCACCTCACACTGGTCAGGATGGCTAAAATTAACAAGTCAGGAAACAACAGATGTTGCGAGGTTGCGGAGAAAGGGGAACCCTCACACCTTCCTTCTACTAACTTCTTTCACCAACTGTCAAAAGGTTAAATCAGAAAGAGTAGAAACTAGAACAAATTCATCAATGTTTTCCTCTAAAAATCATCAGGCCAGGAGGTCGAAGTTCATGGAAGAACTATAAGCTAGAACTGATTGACGGAGAACACAAAGACCGAATCTGAGTGTCCTGGAGTCCCACTTGGACATGAGTGTACAACTCAAGACCACACACTTGTGATTTTTGCAGCCCAGTTTTGGTCAATTCCATCTCTGCCACGCTGTTGGGGGCTGATAATCTCCTGGGGATTTAAATTTAAATTTTTGGTAGAGCATTACTGAGAGGAAATTAATGCATCAAAATGCAATGTACCATATGCCAGCCAAGTATCAATTTTTTGCCAGTCATTCTCTGCCTGGTATCACCGAATTCACCACCTGCTAGTGATAGATGGTGGGGCCTTCACTTTGTTTTGGTTGTGGGACACTGCATGCGTGCATGTGTGCATGCGTGTGTGTAGCTGTGCTTTGAGGGTACCGTGTGCACTGGAAGGATAAATCTCTGAATCCCAGCGGCCTCTGTGTCATATATCTAGATTCATCTCAGGCTGATCAGGAACAACTGCTTTGTGGTCAGCCCAGGCTGTAACAGGAAGATAATCTGTGTGTTCACAGAACTGCACTCTTGCTTTCGTCTGTGGGCTGTCGTTTTTAAAGTTAAATCCAAGACAACATAGTATTATGTCCTTTCTCCTCTGCCAGTCTTCTCTTGTGGTTTTTCACACAGTTTAATGTAATAGAACAGGAAACGAGTTGAGACACATGGCGTTGTTTTCCAAGCTGAGCTTGTCATAAAATGTCTTAAGTGACATAGTAACGATCAAGCAGCATTTCAATGCCTTCGCATAGGGCGAAACTTTTTTTCCTACAAATCATGCCTCCTCATGTGAGCTTCCCTCTGATCTTTCCGAACTGCTGACCTTCTGCATCATGGCATCACCACTCATCTGCTACAGTGAGAACAGGTAGCGGCAATATTGCAGTGGGAGCATAAATTTTGTTTTTCTACCATTTTGTCCTAGTGTTTTGCTCAATAAATTAAAGTTACTAGAATAGATTTATGATTTTTTTTATATCTCTCTAAATACTTTTGAATCATTGCAATATTTTTGGCACAGCGGCCATGTCAAGAATTCTTAAGTTTTTATACAGTTTCACAAACCCTCATTGTTTATTGTTTTCGAATATATATGCATTTTAATTAGTCATGCATATTGCTCCTATTTAAAAAAAAATAAAATGAAGGATGATTGTCCGGAAATGGTAAATAGCATTTAGCTGTGGGAAGAGCTTGAGTGATGACAGTGAGCAGAAGACAGCCCAGAGAAGTCAAGTAGAGAGTGTGGAACATAAGGAAATGAGTCATGTCTTAAGTCCCCTCACATTTCCATGACAGCTTTGCTTTTAGTAAAATACTTCTCCTGTTTGCATTTCCCTGGTGGTGTGCGTGTGCACACACGTGTGTGTGTGTGTGTGTGTGTGTGTGTGTGTTTGTACACAAAGAAACTGCTAGCACCATTATAGATGTTGGGATACCTGGAGTGATTTAATATCACTATTTCAGTGTTTCAGAATTTGACTAGATGTCCCTCCATTTGTTTGATGGCTTTGTGCGTGTGTGTGTGTGTGTGTGTGTGTGTGTGTGTGTGTATTGGACCAATGGACATTTCTGAAGCTTGTGCTTAGGTAGTGTGAGTCATGGATTGGAAATTAAAATACCATTCAAAATAAAACAAAGTTACTCAGAGACACAAGAAGCAAACTGTGGGTTACCATAGTGGCAAGTGTTTTGGGGGAAAAGATGAAATAGGTGAAGGGAGTTGAGAGGCACGCACTTCCAATTATGAAATAAACAAGTCACGGGGACTTAACCTAGAGCATAGGGAATATAGCCAACAATACTGTAATGACTGGTGACAGATAGTGACTAGACATACTGTGGGAATCTTTTCCTAATGTATAAAAATATCAAATCACTATCGTGTATACCTGGAGCTAATAGGAATGTGTATATCTATTATAATTCAGTTAAAAAATATATGAAAATCCCCTTAATGAACATTTACAGAATGATCTCTTTCCAGTAGTTATCTTAAAATTATTGACTTTGTACATTGTGTGGGAAAACAATTTAAAGACTTTGTTGTCGGGCACCTGGGTGGCTCAGTGGCTTAAAGCCTCTGCCTTCGGCTCACATCATGATCTCAGGGTCCTGGGATCGAGGCCCGCATCGGACTCCCTGCTCAGCGGGGAGCCTGCTTCCTCCTTTCTCTGCCTGCCTCTCTGCCTACTTGTGATCTCTCACTCTCTCTCTGTCAAATAAATAAATGAATGAATGAATAAATGAATAAGAAACACTTGATTGTCTTAAGTACATTCATGTACTATTTACTTTGCCCTGATTTCCCCACTGTCTTGGGCTGGTTCCCTGGAAGAAGACCTGATATGTCGATGTGTGTGCAGGTGGTGTAGTGGGGACATGCTATGAAGGATTGGGGGAAGCCAAAGGGTATAGGGAGAAGTTGAATTCTGGTACAATGACAACAGAACTTAGTCTCATAAGGAGTTTTGGAGCTGGATGGACCCTCAGAGATGTGACTGTTGGGAAGTCAAACTTTCACATCCAACATGGGTCGGGTAGACTGGCCCTGGGGATGGGATGTGATCATGGGCTAGGCAGCTTCCTTTGGTTGATGGCAATTCCTGGGAGATGTGGCTGAGACCTGCCGAAGCCAACACTCATGGCTCCTGGAGGAATACACACTTTTGTCCTGGGAGGACCTGGCTAGTCTGTCCCAACATTCAGTACACCCACTGGAGACCCCAGACGGTATTGTTCCTTTTGGAGGACTTATATTAAACCTTGCGGACATTTGAAGCTGAAAACATTTAACTGAGAAATCCTACCATGTTGTGTATTCCAAAATCATGCTTTATTTTATTTCTTTTATGATTTTATTTATTTGACAGGGAGAGACACAGTGAGAGAGGGAACACAAGCAGGGGGAGGGGGAGAGGGGGAAGCAGGCTTTCCTGCAGAGCAGGGAGCCAGATGCGGGACTCGATCCCACAACCCTGGGATCATAACCTGAGCCGAAGGCAGACGCTTAATGACTGAGCCACCCAGGCACCCCCCAAAATCAATGCTTTAAAAAATGTGGTCTCAGACTCCCATAGAGTTAGTGGTGGCTGTAAGTTCTGATTTTTTATTTTCCTCTTAACTGGCCTCGTTGCGTTGGCCATGGCTCCTTGAGAAATGCTTGAGGGGCTGAAAAGTTTTCTACGGTTACTTTGGGTGAAATGGAGTCTAATGTTTTCTAAAAAATGCCATAGTATGGGCATTCATTAGAATAAAATAATTCAGCAATAATCCTGGTAAATCTAAGAGTATGTTTAGGAAATCAGTTTTGAAGTAATTTTATTTGGTCTGAACAACAGGCAAATTTCTGGTCATTTAACAAACATATGTTGGTAATCTACTGCATGCCAGGAACTATGGGGGAATGAGAGCCATTTCTCATTCCTGGAGAGTATATAAGCTATATGTGATCATGACAGATTTATGTCACCTATCTTGGTGGCCCAGAGAAAGATGGGATTGTGCCATATTTAGGTAAAAGCAAAGTTCAGAAGAGGGATAGTTAAGCCAGTTCATTTCAAATCAGCAAGATCTTTTGGGAAATGTGGCCTTGGATTAATAGAGATTAACTGAATGTTTGGAGTTTGGGGGAAGTCAGTCTTTCTAGATTTGGGAAAGAATTGGAATTAAAAGGTGACAGTAGAGGTATGGAATTTTCAGATACACTAAGCCTTAGAATATCTAAGGAAGTAAGTAATAGACAAGAGAAGGAATGCCAGACCACTGAGGACCTACAATGCTGGGCTATGAATTCTGAAAAAAATTTTTTTTTTTTTTCGAGAGAGTCAGCACAAACGGGGAATGGCATGCAGGGAGGAAGCAGGCTCCCTGCTGAGCAGGAAGCCCGATGTGGGAATCGATCCCAGGACCCTGGGATTATGACCTGAGGCAGCCACGTAAAGACTGATCCACCCAGGCGCCCGTGAATTCAGAATTATTAATGGACAACTGGGAGCAATTGACAACTTATAACCTGAGGAGTAAATAGAATTCTCTTGGATTAATTTGGCATGGCTATGTTTGTTTTTCCCAATAACACTTAGTCATTTGAGACCCAGAACTCTTAATTTCAAACCACTCAACTAGCATTTGTTATACACTCACTATGAGTTTAGTGTCTCGAGATCAGTTTCAAATACTGTTTATGGGGCTATATAAAAAAACAAAAAGAACACTTATATTTCTCATTTAAATACCTCCTGAATAATTTTGTAAAGCAGTGCTACTGGCATTTGAAACTCAACATGTCCCAGACTACCCACAATTCTCATATATACAGCAAACACACACACACATTCATACCCCTTCCCATTGTGCTGGTTCCCAAAATAATTAATAGTGTAATGGAGAACAGTGTGACATTAAGAAAGCCTACCAGTAAGGATTTCCAGTGTAGAAGTTGTGAGAGGTGTGTGTGTGTGTGTGAGGGGACAAGGAGAGAAGGTGGAAGGGAGGGGAAGGAAGGGAGAGAGTGAGGGAGGTTGTGGAGGCATCTCCTTTTTTGTTTCTTTCCTGAGAAAACACTGAAATAGTCTTTTCTTTCCAGTATAAGTCTCAAACTGAGACAAAGAAGAGCAAAAATTCTCTACACAATAAAGGAAGAGGTCACCATCTCTAGCTGGGAATACTGTTAGGATTTTAATCCTTCTTCTCCCAAGGGACAGGGTATATGGGAATTTGACACAACGAGCCCTTGTGGGTGATGGATAAATACCTGTGGACTACATGGATGGATGAACAGCCCAGGAAAGTAGGTGTGATGAGGGATCACCATTTCATAATTGAGGAAGGTGTGGCACGATTAAGTAACTTTCCAAGAGCAGCCAACCGGGAAATGGTAGGTCTGGTACTTAAATTAGTTGGTCTGAGCCCCCAGCCAGTGCTCATAACCACACTGCCGTCCTGATTCTGACAGCGAAGCAGGACGGGTCAGTAGAGCTGCCATAAGCAATGGTCCTCTTGCAGATGTGATGAGAGAGAGGACTGGACTTCGTGCAGTTAGGCACCATAGGAACTTCAGACACTGTATTTGACAATTAAATGAAGGAATGATCATGGAAGAATGGGACACTTCACACCCAGGGATCACCCAGTCCAGAGGACCAATGTCATATTTACCATTTTGTTCACCACTCATGGGCAGTCATGCATCCAGCAAATCTGTTCGTAGCCCTGTCTCCCCCAGTCTTCCCTGTTCCATAGCCATAACTGCAAACATGAAGCACTAGGATGGTTCTGGTGACGCACTCCGTGTCTAGCTCCAGACTCATCTGAAGTGTAAACACCTGTCAGAGCAACCTCCTTTCCGACGTTGCTCAAGTTCATCACTCCCACGTACACTCCCATGCTTGAATCTTCTCCTTTGCTCAAGGTTGACCAAGTTCATGCCACATACACTCCATGCTTGTATCCTCTCCTTTGCTAAGTTTCTTCAAAGTAATTTCAAATTTTTAATCGTGTTTTGTTAGCACGATTGCTGGCTTGTCAGAGGAACAGGAGTTTTTTCTTCCTAGGCATTTCTTCTACCTGTCTCCTGCCTCTTTGTCGTCATTATCATCTCTCTTAAACTAAAATAAAATCCTTACATCAGAAGGTGGTTGCTAAACCACATGTCTATCATTTCTCATTTTTATAGTTATTTTTTTGACCGTAGTTCTTTCTTTTATCATATTAGATTTAGTCTCTTATTTTGGCCTGCTAAAATGTTTGATAATTTTGATTTTTTTCATGCCATGAACTTACTGTCCCACTCAGCTCTGAGTTATTGGATAAGCATTCTATTTGAACATCCATTCAGATTATCTAACAAAAATGCTGAGGTTTTGGGGAAGATCGACTAGGAGCTGGAGATAGAAACAATGTGTACAGGACGGTGGTGAGGCTGGGTAGAAAAATGCTGTTGGAGACTACTTAGGGGCTACTTAATTTGTCATTAACATTATCTGTCCCTCCTTTCTCATGTGGATGAGAGCGTTTGATAATACCTACTGTATAGGTGTTGTGGACTTAAATGATGCAGGTAAGTATTACATATTTATTTACTCTTTTTATCTTTGAACTTATAAGTCTGATCCTGATATTTACTACAATCAACACAAAGTCTGGCATACGTGAAAATCATGGTTATGTCAGGAAAGATTTATCCAGACAGTTTATATGAGTTTAGTTTGGTTTTATTACAATGTGATTTTTCTACCACTTGTATATCCAGCAGAAATCTCTCCCCGTCCCCCACACTCCTACCAGTTAGCTTGCTAGGCAGGCAATGTCAACACAAAAAAGAAAGTGGATTCGAGACTTTTGCAAAGTTTCTATGCTATCTGAATTCATAGTTTCCCTTTGACAGACCTAGCTAATTTGTCCAATAATGTGAATCACATTTCTGTGAGGTCAGTGTTCTATTTCCACTTGTAACATTTGCTTATTCCGTGGACTATTTCTGTCAATAGTGTCATTTTGAGTTTTGATTAAGCATGCAACAGCAAACATGACTGCCATGTGAATACCTTCAGTTCACAACCACATTAGGGTCCTTTGCTTTATGTAGCAGAGGGAGGAAAATGACTCTGTTACTTGAATACTAACAGGAGCACCTAGTGAGCCGTTCAAGTTATTATAGAAGATGAAAACCTCCAAGGAAGGCTAACATAACAGGCATCTTGGAGATTGCCTTAGAGATTTCTGTATTTCCATATTAATATGTCATACCGATATCATTTTAAACTAATACGCAAGTTTCAGGTTTATGATGGATATAGATATGCAGAATTAGAGTGGTAAATTAATCTCTCATTCAATATAGCAACCAAAGAAAGACACTGTCTTCTGCATACTGTATTCTAATTTACTCTACCAGCATTCCAACAAATTAAACAGTTAGATGACCTAATTGTATACACCATGCAAGGGAAAATATGTACCATGGATAAAAGTATCTACCATTTATTGTCTGTATATCAGATGCACATGGTCTTTCTCTCTGTGTGTATTCTCAATAACACAAGAAAACTTATTATTTCTGTTTAAGAGTGAGAAAATTATGGCTCATGGGCTATTAGTAATTTGCTCAAAGTCACAGCTCAAAGATTTAAGATGTTTATCTGAGTTTAAAACTTGCATATTATCCATCAAAACATGATTGTTTTTTTCAGAGAGGGAAAGAGAGTTGGGGGCGAGGGGCAGAGAATCTCAAGCAGCCTTCACACCTAGCGTGAAGCCCTACCCAGGGGTTGAACTCACGACGCTCAGATCATGACCTGAGCTGAAATCAAGAGTCAGACGCTTAAGGACTAAGCCTCCCAGGTGCCCCAAAACATGATAGTTTTAATTTCCTTTTCAACCCTCTCAAACAGTTTTAGTTAGGATTTAGCTAAAACTTTGTTAAATTTACACCTTTTTGACTTTTACCAATGGTAATAGGAATTGGAAGAAGTATAAAAATAGGAGGTGGACGGGGTGTCTGGATGGCTCAGTTGGTTAAGCATCTGATTCTTGATTTCCCCTTAGGTTGTGATCTCAGGGTCTTGAGATCAAGCCCAGCCTCAAGCTCTGTGCTGGGTTGGGGAGTCTGCTTGTACCTCTTCTGCTCCTTCTCCCCCTTCCCCTTCTCCCCTTCTCTCTCCACCCTCAAGTAAATACATACATTCATACATACATACATTAATACTTTTTTAGAAAATAGGAGGTGGGGCTGAATAACAAAATGGATTTGCCAAGAACCCACCTTCTATAAAACACCTACATGTAGCATAAAATGTTTTACTGTTTTGCTAGGCCATAGATTTAAGGGAGATGGCAAAACGGCTAACAATCAAAACAGGTTGATGCTTGATGAGCAGTAAACTTTAAATCAGATTTTCCCTGGAGGCAAATAACTGATAGCTTCGAAAGAGACTAAGCACTAGATTAGCTACAGATTGGGGGAACGGAAGCTGAGCCACCAGAAATGGACTTAGAATGGTGATAAAATAGTCCCAGTCTGTAGCAAACCAGGCTTCAAAAGGAAATAGAATTAAATTCCCACTGGAAGAAAACACCATAACTTTTGTCTTGTAGGTTTTCCATAGATTAAGATATATGGCTTCCAAATAATCATCATGCACACAAGGAAATAAACTACCATGAATGAAAGCCAGCAGGAAAATAAAAAAAAAGAAAAGAAAAACAACAAAAACCAGAGATCTCCAAGGAACTCAGGCTTTTTAATTTTCAGATAGAAATAAATGATTTACAAAAAAGAGTATGTGAAAATGATTAAAGCTAATAGTTGACAGACTGGAAAAACACAAAATAGAACTTTTATCATAAAAAATATTACAAAACAAAAACTAAATGTAACTGGAGAGAAAATTAGCAAACTGAGAAATAGATGTGCAGAAGTAGCACGAAACACAACACAGAAGTAGGAGATGAAAACCATGACAGGTTAAAGATAGATGGAGGATAGGAGTTATCGTGGATGCTTAACTGAATTCCCAGAAGTACAGTATGGAGAGAATAGAAGAAAGGCAACATACTCAGAAATACTATACATTGATCATTCTAGCTCATGCTGTAATAAAGCAACCACCACATCTTAGTGGTTTAATACAACAGGAGTTGGCATCAGTCGAGATGATGCTTGCCTTCTGTTTTTCATTCAGTGCGTCAGTCATCTAAACTGTTCTGATCTTGAATCTCTCTGCCATCTTGACCTGTGGTCACCATGTTTGTTCCAGAAGGGGGAAGAAGGGAGTAGAGAATGACACAGGCCTTGTCACTGTCTCAACCTGGAATGATACCCATCTCTTCCACTTACCTATCCTGAACAAAACAGTCCCAAGGCCCCTATGAAATTATATCAGTTAGACTGAAAATGGATTTCTCAATAGCAACAATAAAAATGAACAGAGAATAATACATTTGAAGGGCTAGGAAAAAACTACTCTCAACTTCTGTTTTCCTGAAAAAAAAAAATCACGGAAGACAGACTAAATATATTTTCAGATGAAATACGTATTGTATTTATATATAAAGAGGTTACCATAAATAAGTCTACATCAAGGGACTTGATGAAGAACTTATGTGAGATAATCAATGATCTTAGAAGAAAGGTCCATGTTCCTGGAAGGAACAGTGAAAAAAGAAATCGTTGAATATGTAGATAAATCCAAACAAATGTTTTTAAATAATATATAACTTGGGGGACGTGGAAAAAGAACAGCAATAAATGATTGGACCAAAAAGTGCATGTAAAATGGAGAAAATTGATTTGAATATGGTATTAAATATTTTCTTACATTGTTTGGGAGTGAGAATTATATTAGCTTCAGACATTTAATTGGAATGTATAATGAGCTTCTATGATAACTAATAAAAAATAGAGTAGATATAGTTTTCAAATGAGTAGAAAAAAAATGGTTTAAAAATAATAAAGCAACCTAAAATTCTAAAAGGCTTAAAAGGAGAACAAATGGAAAGCTGAAGACAAAATATAAGGTGTTGATTCGCTAACCCATCCGACCCTCATAATCCCAACTGGGGATTCATAAATACTCATGAAAACAAACAAATAGTAGAGGGATAGAAATAACACATCAATCTTAAATGCTAATTAAAAGGAACTTGGAGAGCAGTATGAAGTTCAGACAAAACTGACTTTAAGATAAAAGGCAATTTTAGATATTGTAAATGTTGCATAATGCTAAAATTTGGATTGAATCAGGAAGGTTAAATGGGATAAATGTGTATCCATCTAAAATCCCATAAAATACAGATATAAAACCAAAAGTGCTTTGAAAATAGTAATAAAATCGTTCAACTCCCATCGAGTTTACGAATAAAAAAAGGTACAGATATTACAACTGAAAAATGAGCATGACCGCAAGCAGTAGAGTGTAAAAAAGAATAATATAAGGCAAACAACGTTATGCCAACAAAGTCTATTTTGACAAATTACTAGGAAAAGTATCACTTACTGGTGGTTATTCAAAAAGAAATAGGCTAATAAGTTAACAAGTGCTGACAAAGATGTGGAGAAAAAGCCATTGTGATGCACTGTTGGTGGGAATGCAAACTGGTGCAGCCGCTGTGGAAAACAGGATGGAGGCCCCTCTGTAAGCTAAACAGAACTGCCATGTGATCCAGCAGTTCTCCTTCTGCATGTATATCTGAAAGAAATGAAATCACTGTCTTGAGATAGCTGTACCCCATTATTCATTAGAGCATTATTACAGCAGCCAAGATACAGAGACAACCTAAGTATCTATTGATGGATGAATCAAGACCACACACACACACACACACACACACACACACACACACACACGAATGTTATTCAACCATAAAAGAAGGGACTCCTACCTTTTGCGACAACATGGATGGAACATTGGGGACATGATGCTAAGTGACAAAAGTCAGGCATAGACAAATACTGCATGATCTCATTTGCATTTAGAATATAGAAAACCTTAACTCATTTAAGCAAAGAGTAGATTGCTGGTTGCCAGGGGTGAGGTGGGGGATTTGGGTGAAGGGGGGTGAGTGAGTTCTAGGGTTCTGACCTAAAGCATGATGACTTTAGCTAACAGTTCTGTACTGTATACTTGAGAATTTGCTAAGAGTAAATCTAAAAGTTCTTGATCTCTCTCCCACCCACTCCCCCGACAATGATAATTACATGAAGTGATAGGTGTGTTAACTAACCTTGTGGTAATCATTTGACAATATACGTGTATATCAAATCATCACATTGTACATTTAAAACAGATAATGTTCTTAATTATATCTCAAAAAAATTTTTTTAAAGAGATAGGCTCAATCATCAAAAAATAAAGGTAGTATCCTCTCACAAAGAAGCAACTAGCTCACATGGTTTTATAGACAAGTCCTAGAAAATTTTCATGAGACAGATAAATCTAATCCTCTGTAAAACATTTCAGAGAAAAGAAAAAAGTTTATAATTCCCTATTCATTTTAATAGATGACTTTAACATTTATAACAAAATACACAGAGTGTGACAAATGGAAATCACAAGCTAATCTTACTCATTAACGTAGATTAACATTCTAAACAGTATTAGCAATTCTGGCCATATAAACATAACTCATTATGTGTGAGTTGGGCTTATTCTGGGAATAACTTGATTCAACACTAAAATTGTTTAAAGAAAAGAAATATGATTATCTCAAGGCATGCAGCAAAGCGTCTTTATAAAATTCAATTTCTGTTTATGACCGAAAGCCTTACAGCAAGTATCTGTTCTTAATACATGAAATGTCAGAAGCATTCTTGCTATCACTGCTTCTAGTCAACATTGTATTGGAGGTGAGAGAGGTGTACTCTACCAGCTGGTGAGGTAAGCCAGTAAAAACAAAGGTGTAAGGAAGAATTGGAGAGAATTGAACAATTATCTCAAAATCAAAATACGCCCATTCTGGGGTGCCTTGCTGGCTTAGTCAGTGGAGCATGTGACTCTTCATCACAGAGCTTTGAGTTCAAGCCCCACATAGGGCATAAATCTTATTTTTGAAAAAGCTATAGTGGCGCCTGGGTGGCTCAGTTGGTTAAGTGTCTACCTTAGGCTCAGGTCATGATCTCAGGGTCCTGGGAATGAGTCCCACGTGGCGCTTTCTTCTTAGCGGGGAGCCAGCTTCTCCCTCTGCATGCTGTTCCCCCTGCTTGTGCTTTCTCTCTCTGTGTAAAATAAAAAAAATAAGTAAACTGAAATTTTAAAAAATAGGATCATCTGCATAGAGAACCACCAAACCTCTAAGACAAATCATTAGAAATTTTAAGAGGTAGACAAATCAGTTGCCTGTGAGATCAATATACTTAAGTCAATTTTATTTCTATGTATCATCAATAATGAGATAGAAAAGGTAATTTTAAGTACATATCATTTAAAATTGCAATAAAAGCCACTAGGTTCTAGGAATAATTTTACAAAAAGAGAAGCAAGACTTTTGTTTCATTTTTCCCCCCGTATTTTCTTTTTTCTTTTTTGTATTAAAATTCAATTACTTAACATATAGTGTATTATTAGTTTCAGAGGTAGAGGTCAGTGATGCATTAATCTTATATAATACCTAGTGCTCATTACACCACGTGCCCTCCTTAACGCCCGTCACCAAGTTATCCCACCCCGCTACTTCCCACCCCTTCAGTAACTCTGTTTCCTCTGATTAAGAGTCTGTTATGGTTTGTATCCCTCTCTGTTTTCATCTTCTTTTATTTTCTTCTCTCTTCCTCTATGATCCTCTGTTTTGTTTCTTAAATTCACATATGTGTGAGATCATATGATAGTTGTCCTTCTCTGATTGACTTATTTTGCTGAGCATAATACTCTAGTTTCATCCATCTTGTTGCAAATGGCAAGATTTTTAGTCCTGGAACTTAAAAGCTTTGTTGAATGACTTTGAAGAAGAGCTTTAAATAATCCAGTTACTCCACCTTAATGAATGAGAGAATTGTCTTGTTGCACTTTTGATTGTTTTGGTCAATTGAGTTATCCCAGGTAATTCTCTATTTTGTATAGGTTTTTAAATTTATTTGCCCTGAGCTATGGAAAGTAGTATCTTCATTTCTTTAAATTTCCTCACTGAAAAATAATCAGTATTCACATTTTAGTACATTTCTGATCTTTTTTCAAGCATACCTTGCAGCCCTCATTTAGTGTATCTTACACTGGTAGGAAATGGCCTCAAAGAGTGTTTAAGATTTTCAGCGATGTCCTCTTCCCTTGCAACTTCAGTCTTCTATGTGCATTCTACTTTCTGGCCATCCAGATCACTGGAAAATGGCTGCCACAAGATTAGTGATATGCTTGGTAAGATCTTTAAAAGTACACTTTTTCCAACCAGTGAAATACTGAAAAATCATCTTTCACTAAAGCAACACTTAGCAGTTTGCTCATTAGTCCTTAGATTATGCTTTCACTAAATTTTTCCCACATGGGCAATTCAAAAGAGAATGGAAATGAAATCATGAACAGATTTAAAGAAATGCAGAGCAGCAATTCTTTGCTGGGAAAAAAAAAGGTATTTTTCTTTAAATGGAGGTGAATCTCAAGTTTAAGACTGACTTCTTAAAAGGCAATCTGGAATAAGCCCTTTCATATTATGGTTATATTGAACACATTTGATGTTTTTTTCTACCAAAAGGGCAATGTCTCAAAATCAGGCTGGGCAGATCCAACAGAATGTAGACTGCTAAATTTACCAAAAGAAAACTTCTCCAAAGTACACATGTTCTAGTACTTACAGAAGCAATACTTTCCCAATGCATGCCTATCTTGCACACCAAAAACAACTTTATAATTTTTATCTATCTTTTATGAACATGACCAAATTAAATCAGAAAAGAAAATAATTATCCACAACAGCCATCCCTTATTGTGAAAACTGCATATGCCCTACTATAAGCACGGCTGCTAGCCAGAGATGAGGGTTGGTACCCATTTCATGTGCATAGATGAAAATACCTAGCATGAGTTCATGGGTGCTTCTGCTTGGCTGCTAGACATTGGAGAGCATTTCCCTGGTGTCCACGGTTCTGGTGCATAATGACAGCATTACTGATGCATATACCAGCAATGCCTTTGTTTTAATGTCTAAACAGCAGTGAATGGGCTTAGTGACAGCTACCGCAGACTAAGAGAGTAATCAAGAATGTATGTATAGAAATCAGGTAGTGATCATACTAATGATAGTATCTATGGAATGACCGTTTTCTCTTTGCCAGGTACCCTGCTAAACATTTTGTTTGGACTATCCCATTTAATCTTTGCACATCCCTTAGGAAGTAAATATGGTGATCCCTGCCCTGCCTATGACAAAAATTGAAGCTTCCAGGGACGGAATAACTTGGCCTGGGTCATAGAGCTAGTCCCTGGCAGAGGATTCAAAAGCATCTCTGTCTGACTCTGAAGACAATGCTCCAACCACTAGGCAGCTCCGATATTTAAATACACACATAGACAAATAGAAAAATACGGCAGGAAACTAGAATGAGAAAATACCAAAGGTATTTTTCATAGGCTTAATACCAGACTGTATAGTGTAAATCCAGACACATGATTTTACTGGCTATTTCTCTCTCTTTCCTGTCGGTCTATAATCTATCCACCTATTTATATCTATCAGTCCTTTATGACCTGCCTCTCATCTGTCAGTCGCCCCCCCTCCCTACCAGTCAGCTCCATGATTGGATCAGTGATGGGCACGTGGGCCAAGCAGAGCCAGGCAGAGTCCTTTTGACAGGGCTGATGTGGACACAGAGGGGGGAAAAAGCATCCTGATCCTTCTGAGAGTGTAAGTGCTAATGGCTGCCTCATCTGAAACTGCCCTGAGTCACCATCGCTGCTCGGAGAGAAGGCTCGCTTACTCCTGAAGCCAACGGAAACCAGATGATGGGCTAAAGAAATGGGTCATGTGTTACTTGAGTCCTGAGAGCCCCCTGAGTTAGGCTCATGTGATGCCTCTTAGGTATCTCAGTAAGATGAGTTGAAAATACCTTTTTTTCCTCCTTACAGTTTAATTTGAGTTGGGTTTCTGTTTTCTCAAACACAGAAGTGCTGACTCATTTCCACTGTTTAATTTTATTTACATTTTGCTGAAGATTTCTTACTCTTCTATCTCTCTTTGTGTGCTGTGACCACTTTCTGCATTGCCAATTCCAGATCCTCCTTCTGACAAAGATGGTAACGTAGAGATTCCATGGAGAAAGAGTTGTGGTGCCTCGTAACACGAGCTGTGGGTGACATATACAGGTGATGTTCTGTATGTGGAACTCAGAAGAACCAAGAAGAAATACCATAAAACTAACTACTATTACCCCAAATGTCATGTCACCAGGATTTCAAGCATTAAACTCTGAAACATAAATCATTCCAGAGAATTCAGTCAAAACATGTTTAAGCCTGCTCTAGCTACCTGTCACCATTTCAGCCTGATTTAATTCCTTCAGGCTGCTGTAACGGTACTTCATAAACACCTATTCTAGAATTCCCTAGGGCTACACTGTTCTTTGTATGATGTCCACCCAAGGAATCAGACTCTGAGATACAATGTAAGTCCTTCATAAATTAACAAATAACTTAGTAAATGTCTCTATCAGGATTTCAATAAATTTTAACATTTTAGTGGCCAATTCAGTATAGTTTTTGCTGCTTTATTAATAATATGTTTCTAATTTATATATGTCTATGCTACTGGAATGAAAAGTATGTCCTTCCTACAGGCTTTCTGTAGTACTACAGGAGATATAAAATGTTAGACAAACATTAAAAAAAACAACTGAAAATATCATGTATAGTACTTGACACAAAGTTTTTCTTGGATGCAAGTAGATTGAATTAAGGAAAGCGTTAAGATGTTTTGGAGGAGGGGAATTTTTTCATAAGTCAGATTAAGAAATACAAGTTTATGGTTTTGAAGAAATTTTGGCTTGATTTTCTTTAAAATCTGATAAGGGTTTCTATGTACAGAAAGAATATTTTCTTCATGGAAAAAGTCAAAAGAGAATTAATCATTGGTGAAATTTATGAATCAAACTCACAAACTCTCCATCTTGGTTACTTATGAAAAGTATTTATTTAAAGATTGTGTCCGAAGTGCTTCCAAATTGCTTGAGCAAGTTGAAAGTAATTTCAGTAAAAGTCATTTTGTGGGTCATTTCTGAAGAATCTGCTGGAGAACAATAAAGATAAGATGAAAATGTGAGTCAGGCAGAAGGGCACGTGGAATTCAGGGAAGATAAAGAAATTGTTCTGGGAAAATCCTTCAGCTTTTAATCTCACTGGGTTTGAATTCACAGACGTGGGTAGAAGCTCCTCTCTGTAGAAGAGCTGAATGAATTTCTTTTTCTCCAGTGGAGGAAAAGACACCAGAGACTTCAAATCCAAAGCAAGAGAGGGAATATTGTTTAATACTTAGGATGGTGTAATTTCATATGTGGTTTTTATGTTATGTAACTCTTAGTTTCTAGAATATAAGAATTAAGACCCCTTTTCTAATGAGCCATATATAGTTGTCCTTTTATTTGGTTTTGTTTTTCCCTAGGCCTTTGCTGTTTGGGGTTAGAGACAACTAAATAAATCAAGACGTAAAGCTTGTATTAAAGAGCCTAGTCAGGTATGCCCTACCACCTAGCTTCCCACTGACATTTCCATTACCTGAAATGTATAAAGTAAAGAGTTTCTGAGCTTTTCAAAAATGAGGTAGTATATAAATAGCAGTGCGCTAGAAGGGAAATTGGAAAGTTGAAGGAAGTGAAAGTAAAATCTGTGCTGTTGACTTGATCTATGAGCACATTTTAAAACAATAAATATCCCCGTGATGGTTAGCAGCCTTATGCAGATTATACCAGAAAGGAAAGCAGTCATTCAGAGCAGTCAAGGAGAAAGCAGATCATAAGTCAGGAAATGGAACTTTAAAATTAGAAGTGTAAACATCTCACCGAAAAGTAGAGGTAGGAATGGTCTTATCCTTGACCCTTGAGTTGAGCCACATGGATAGGCATCCAAAACATCCCGTTAAACGTAAACACTACATTGACTGAACGTGAACACCGCTGGCTGACATCAGTGCTAAGGAATATTGCTTTCACTAACTTCTGTAGAACTTGGGAAAATGTTTTCCCCCCACCTCCCTGTTTCTACCAACCCCTCCATTCTGATGTGGAGTAGGCATGAAGAAAAAATAAAAATCACCTTAATGAAATTGGCTAAGAATGGATTTGTTTTGCACAAGTAATCTGGGTAAAAACAAAAATACTAAAGAAGTAATTTGATGACTCTTTAATAAGAGGATCGGTTTCACTGAGTATATTAGGCAAATATTTGCTCCAAAGCTTCCTTTCATACAGATTTGGTGGGTGTATATCTTGTTTTATCCGCTGCCCTGTTAAATGACTTTTTCAAGGGTACTAAAAAAACTCATTAGGTAAAGCAACGATTCATCATATGTTTTTGTAAAGTGAGGGATTACTTTCCTACTCCTGTCTCCTCTTTATCTCTTGGAAGAGTTCTCACGGGAGAGTGTTGTATAGTATCCTTCTAAGTGATGAGATGTAAAGATAAACTAATATGGTGAGTTGAGCAGTGTGTATTAAACAGAGCTTTGAAATTTAGTTGTAGATATCTGTCACAGTTGATCACCCTAAAGCCAAACCTAGGAAGTAAATGGGGTAAGAAAATGTCAGTTAGTAGTCACCAAGGTGGTTTTTCTCCCATGGAGTTCACTGAGCAATATTTTATTTGTACTTCTAGTATTTTTCATTCTAGGATCTCTATTTTTTATTTTGAAAATTTTTGACTTTGAGGAAAACATAAAAAAGGATACAGTGTATGTTCCTATACACTTTACCTAGGATCGTTATAACATTTTGCCATATTTACTTGTGCTTTCTTTCTGAATTATATTTTTTATTTTTTTATGCTGAATATAAAATTAGGCCGGGGAGCCATTCACACTAGCATCTATGTACACACACACACGCACGCATAGACACACACACTTTTTTAACGGTTTGAAAGAGTCTGACATGTCATCTTATCAAACATATTCTAAGATTAAGATGGGCTTTGGCAGAACAGTCACATCATTTTCGCCATTGTCACACTTAAGAAAACCACTCAACATTATCTAATATACAGTCCATATTTGAATTTTCCAGTTGCCCACAGAATATGTGTTCTTTTAATTTGTTTTCACGGTACCAAAAGTCTTTTGAGTCCACACCAGGTGGCTTGTAGATCATTGCATATTCCACATATGATTTTGTCTGATTTTTTTTCCCTCTGATGTGCTCCCAGTTAAAGGTTGTTGGGGGGGTGTGGCTGGGTAGGTCCATTGGTTAAGCATCTGCCTTCAGCTCAGGTCCCGATCCTGGGGTCCTGGGATCGAGTTCCTCGTTGGGCTCTGTGCTTGGGGAGCTGCTTCTCCTTCTGCCTTTATCTCTCTCCCTCTCTCTCTCTCTCTGTCGTGAATAAATAAATAAAATCTTCATTTAAAAAAAGGATCCTGGGGAAAATACTTCTTAAATGATGTATCCTCTTGCTGTCGATGCAGTAAATGCCTAACTAAATATAATGCTAGCTTGTCTCATACTGGTGATGCTAAGATTTGTCGCTTGGCTAGGGTGGCGAGTGCTACATCTCTTCATTTTAAAGATGTATTTTTCTTGGGGAAGTAACAAAACATCCATTCGGGAATATTTTGAGATTGTGTTAGTAACCTACTACTCCCCAGTGGCTTTCCACCCAGTGTTGTATGTGCACTTGTGTGTGGATTTGGGTTTATGGATTCTTGATCCAAGAATAATTTTTATTATTCTTTCTGATTCTCAAAATATCCTGGGATCGAGGCCCACATCGGGCTCCCTGCTCAGTGGGGAGCTTGCTTCCTCCTCTCTCTGCCTGCCTCTGCCTACTTATGATCTCTCTCTATATATAAAATAAATAAAAAAATTAAAAAAATATCCTATAGCCAGTGGAAGTCCCTTCAGATAGGATCCCATGTTTTTCCAACAAGACTTCATTAGTTGTTGAATAATTCCTTGTTTTTTTTGGCAGGACCATATGTCTTAGGCTCATCTTACACTTTTCCTGACCAAGAACCACCATTTCTCCAAGAGGCCTTGATTTCTTTTAGTAGGGAGTGATACACCAAAAAGATCTGGACTCTAAATAGACTTACTGTGTCCAGGTATGCTTATTGTTACAAGATACCTTTAAGAAGTAAAGAGATTAGTTGAATTTCTAATACAAATTAGAAATAGTCTCCCACTTACGTGTATTTTGACTTTGCCATGTTTTATGCCATAATATTTTACTTCTACATGGTAGAATTTAACATTTTTTTTTCTAGATTTTTGAATCAAGTTTGAAATCAAGTTAGGAAGGTTTTCCTTATACTCATACTGGAACTCAGTTTTAAAGGAATGTCTTTTGCTACTACTGGTATGGTTTCCTTTATTCCAACAAAATCTTTCATTCATTTAGAGTTTATTGGAATATGGTCTGAGTTATGGAAATAGTGTCATCGTTTTCTGAAAGGCTATTTGTTCCAGCCTACTTATCAAGAAGTGATTGAGAAATCTATTCATTATATAGTAAATTTCCAAATATACTTGGGTAAATTTGAGGGACTTCTATTCTCTGCCAGTGGTTTGTCTGTCTATTCATGTGTCAGTTCATGGCTGTTATAAAAAAGAGGTTTTGTAGTGTTTTAAATCTGGTAGAGCTAGCACTCCTCATTGCTTTTTCTTTTTAATTCCACAATTTATTTTCCTTGCTATTCTTGCATTACTTGTGCCTACACACACACACACACACACACACACACACTCACAGACACTTTCCAAGAGATTTGTCTAGCTCCAGAAAATTAACTTGCTCTTTTTTTGTATATAGACGCGACATTAAACGTACATATCAATTTGGGGAGGATTCACATTTTGACAATGTCAAGTGGTTCTTCCTAAGAGCAAGGGTGTCTTTCTTGGTCAAGTCTCATTTTGTGTCTCTCAGGAGTGATTTAATTTTCCTTCTGTGTTTCCAGATTTAAAAAAAATTTGTTAGTGTATTTCTTTTTGCTTGCTACTTTTTTCGTCACTACTCTTGTTATTCTGTGATTTTCCTCTTCTGAGCTTTTAAACTGGTTATTAGATGTATAAATGAGAGCTATTGATTTTTGTAGTTTATATCCTGCTTTCTTTAATACATTATTTTTATTAGTATCATTACCGGTCCTGTTGGGAACTTTAAAGTATTCTGTCCTGTACAGACACATACGGCTATACTTCCTCTTTACCTATTCTGTCTCCAGGAGTTTTTTCTGGTCTCTTTTCATTGACCACACCTCCAGTGCATGTTTAAACCTGGTGAGGAGTGCCCAGGTAGAGTGTTCATTGTGATGTTGTTTGAGCACTGTGAGAGTGAAAATGCCTCTTGGGTTTCTATATGATAACGTTGTTGACAGTTTGTTTTTTTTTTCAATCAAGAATGAGTATTTAATTCTGTCAAAGGTTTTAAAATCTCTGTCATATGATTTTTCTCCTTGGATATATTAAGATGGTGAATTATAATTATTTAAATATTGAACCATCCTAATATTTGGGAATATATCCCTTGGTCATGGTGCATAATTATTTATGTGGTATTAAATCATACTTGCTAATATTGAGGAATTTTGCATTGGATATTCATAACTGAAATGTAGAGTAAAAGTATAAGGTGGAAACTTAATTGAATTTGTCTTTTTCTTTGCTCTTGGAGGATTAATGACTTAGGATTAACTCATTTTTGAGCATTGGATAGAACCCCTCTGCAAAACCTTGAGTCATTATTTTTTATGCGGTATTCTTTGGTAAATTCTTTTTTTTTA
>LNAC01000390.1:716313-812738 GCA_002007465.1 Ailurus styani | reverse complement strand
TTCACCAAAGCACAAACCCTCCCCAATGTCCATAACCCATCCACCCTATCCCTACCCTCCCACCCCCCAGTAACCCTCAGTTTGTTTTATGAGATTAGAAGTCTCTTATGGTTTGTGTTCTTCCCCATCCCATCTTGTTTCATTATTTTTCCCTCCCTACCCCGCACGACACCCCACCGTGCCTCTCAAGTTCCTCATATCAGAGAAATCATATGATAATTGTCTTTCTCTGATTGACTTATTTCGCTCAGCATAATACCCTCCAGTTCCATCCATGTCGTTGCGAACAGCAAGATTTCGTTTCTCTGGATAGCTGCATAGTATTCCATTGTATATATATACCACATCTTCTTTATCCATTCATCTGTTGATGGACATCTAGGTTCTTTCCATAGTTTGGCTCTTGTGGACATTGCTGCTATAAACATTCGGGTGCACGTGCCCCTGAGGAACACTACCTTTGTGTCTTTAGGATAAATACCCAGTAGTGCGATTGCTGGGTCGTAGGGTAGCTCCATTTTCAACTTTTTGAGGAATCTCCATACTGTTTTCCAGAGTGGCTGCACCAGTTTGCATTCCCACCAACAGTGTAGGAGGGTTCCCCTTTCTCCGCAACCTCGCCAACATCTGTCATTTCCTGACTTGTTGATTTTAGCCATTCTGACTGGTGTAAGGTGGTATCTCCTGTGGTTTTGATTTGTATTTCTCTGATGCCGAGTGATGTTGAGCACTTTCTCACTTGTCTGTTGTTCCATTTGGATGTCTTCTTTGGAGAAATGTCTGTTCATGTCTTCTGCCCATTTCTTGACTGGGTTATTTGTTTTATGGGTGTTGAGTTTGAGAAGCTCTTTATAGATTTTGGATACTAGCCCTTTATCTGATATGTCATTTGCAAATATCTTCTCCCATTCTGTCAGTTGTCTTTTGGTTTTGTTGACTGTTTCCTTTGCTGTGCAAAAGCTTTTAATCTTGATGAAGTCCCAATAGTTCATTTTTGCCCTTGCTTCCCTTGCCTTTGGTGAGGTTCCTAGGAAGAAGTTGCTGCGGTTGAGGTCGAAGAGGTTGCTGCCTGTGTTCTCCTCGAGGATTTTGATGGATTCCTTTCTCACATTGAGGTCTTTTATCCATTTTGAGTCTATTTTTGTGTGTGGTGTCAGGAAATGATCCAGTTTCATTTTTCTGCATGTGGCTGACCAGTTTTCCCAACACCATTTGTTGAAGAGACTGTCTTTTTCCCACTGGACATTCTTTCCTGCTTTGTCGAAGATTAGTTGACCATAGAGTTGAGGGTCCATTTTTGGGTTCTCTATTCTGTTCCACTGGTCTATGTGTCTGTTTTTGTGCCAGTACCATACTGTCTTGATGATGACGGCTTTGTAATAGAGCTTGAAATCTGGAATTGTGATGCCGCCAACTTTGCTTTTTTTTTTCAACATTCCTTTGGCTATTCGGGGTCTTTTCTGGTTCCATATAAATTTTAGGATTATTTGTTCCATTTCTTTGAAATAAATTGCTGGTATTTTGATGGGGATTGCATTAAATGTGTAGATTGCTCTAGGTAGCATAGACATTTTCACAATATTTATTCTACCCATCCATGAGCATGGAATGTTTTTCCACTTCTTTGTGTCTTCCTCAATTTCTTTCATGAGTACTTTATAGTTTTCTGAATACAGATTCTTTGCCTCTTTGGTTAGGTTTATTCCTAGGTATCTTATGGTTTTGGGTGCAATTGTAAATGGGATTGACTCTTTAATTTCTCTTTCTTCTGTTTTGTTGTTGGTATATAGAAATGCAACTGATTTCTGTGCATTGATTTTATATCCTGACACTTGACTGAATTCCTGTATGAGTGCTAGCAGTTTTGGAGTGGAGTCCTTTGGGTTTTCCACATAAAGTATCATATCATCTGCAAAGAGTGAGAGTTTGACCTCTTCCTTGCCGATTTGGATGCCTTTTATTTCTTTTTGTTGTCTGATTGCTGAGGCTAGGACTTCTAGTACTATGTTGAATAGCAGTGGTGATAGTGGACAGCCTTGCCGTGTTCCTGACTTTAGGGGAAAAGCTCTCAGTTTTTCTCCATTGAGAATGATATTCGCTGTGGGTTTTTCGTAGATGGCTTTGATGATATTGAGGTATGTACCCTCTATGCCTACACTATGAAGAGTTTTGATTAAGAAAGGGTGCTGTACTTTGTCAAATGCTTTTTCAGCATCTATTGAGAGGATCATATGGTTCTTGTTCTTTCTTTTATTAATGTCTTGTATCACATTGATTGATTTGCGAATGTTAAACCAACCTTGCATCCCAGGAATAAATCCCACTTGGTCGTGGTGAATAATCCTTTTTATGTGCTGCTGGATCCTATTGGCTAGTATTTTGTTGAGGATTTTTGCATCCGTATTCATCAAAGATATTGGTCTGTAATTCTCCTTCTTGATGGGGTCTTTGCCTGGTTTGGGGATCAAGGTAATGCTGGCCTCATAAAAGGAGTTTGGAAGTTTTCCTTCCAATTCTATTTTTTGGAACAGTTTCAGGAGAATAGGTATTAATTCTTCTTTAAATGTTTGGTAGAATTCCCCTGGGAAGCCGTCTGGCCCTGGGCTCTTGTTCGTTGGGAGATTTTTGATGACTGCTTCAATCTCCTTACTGGTGATGGGTCTATTCAGGTCTTCAGTTTCTTCCTGGTTCAGTTTTGGTAGTTTATATTTCTCTAAGAATGCATCCATTTCTTCCAGATTGTCAAATTTGCTGGTGTAGAGTTGCTCATAATATGTTCTTAGAATTGTTTGTATTTCTTTGGTGTTGGTTGTGATCTCTCCTCTTTCATTCATGATTTTATTAATTTGAGTCCTTTCTCTTTTCTTTTGGATAAGTCTGGCCAGGGGTTTATCAATCTTATTAATTCTTTCAAAGAACCAGCTCCTAGTTTCATTGATTTGTTCCACTGTTCTTTTGGTTTCTATTTCATTGATTTCTGCTCTGATCTTTATGATTTCTCTTCTCCTGTTGGGTGTAGGCTTTCTTTGCTGTTCTTTCTCTAGCTTTTGTAGGTGTAGAGTTAGGTTGTGTACTTGAGACCTTTCTTGTTTCTTGAGAAAGGCTTGTATTGCTATATACTTTCCTCTTAGGACTGCTTTTGCTGTGTCCCAAAGATTTTGAACAGTTGTGTTTTCATTTTCATTTGTTTCCATGAATTTTTTTAATTCTTCTTTAATTTCCTGGTTGACCCATTCATTCTTGAGTAGGGTGTTCTTCAGCCTCCATGTATTTGAGGTCTTTCCAACTTTCCTTTTGTGGTTGAGTTCTAGTTTCAGAGCATTATGGTCTGAAAATATGCAGGGAATGATCCCAATCTTTTGGTACCTGTTGAGACCTGATTTGTGACCCAGAATATGGTCTATTCTGGAGAATGTTCCATGTGCACTGGAGAAGAATGTGTATTCTGTTGTTTTGGGATGGAATGTTCTGAATATATCTGTGATGTCCAACTGGTCCAGGGTGTCATTTAAAGCCTTTATTTCCTTGTTGATCTTTTGCTTTGATGATCTGTCCATTTCAGTAAGGGGGGTGTTCAAGTCCCCTACTAATATTGTATTCTTGTCAATGTGTTTCTTTGATTTTGTTATTAATTGGTTTATATAATTGGCTGCTCCCATGTTAGGGGCATAGATATTTATGATTGTTAGATCTTCTTGTTGGACAGATCCTTTTAGTATGATATAGTGTCCTTCTTCATCTCTTATGATATTCTTTGCCTTAAAGTCTAGTTTATCTGATATAAGGATTGCCACTCCAGCTTTCTTTTGCTGTCCATTGGCATGGTAAATTGTTTTCCATCCCCTCACTTTAAATCTGGAGGTGTCTTTGCGTGTAAGATGAGTTTCTTGTAGACAGCATATCGATGGGTCTTGTTTTTTTATCCATTCTGATACCCTGTGTCTTTTAGTTGGGGCATTTAGTCCATTTACATTCAGAGTAACTATTGAGAGATATACATTTAGAGCCATTGTATTGCCTGTAAGGTGACTGTTACTGTATATTGTGTTTCTTCCTTTCTGGTCTATGTTTCTTTTAGGTTCTCTTTGCTTAGAGGACCCCTTTCAATATTTCCTGTAGGGCTGGCTTGGTGTTTGCAAATTCCTTGAGTTTTTGTTTGTCCTGGAAGATTTTTATCTCTCCTTCTATTTTCAGTGAGAGCCTAGCTGGATATAGTATTCTTGGCTGCAGATTTTTCTCGTTTAGTGCTCTGAATACATCATGCCAGCTCTTTCTGGCCTGCCAGGTCTCTGTGGATAGGTCTGCTGACAATCTAATATTTCTACCATTGTATGTTATAGACCTCTTGTCCCGAGCTGCTTTCAGGATTTTCTCTTTGTCACTAAGACTTGTAAGTTTTACTATTAGATGACGGGGTGTGGACCTATTTTTATTAATTTTGGGGGGGGTTCTCTGTGCCTCCTGGATTTTGATGCTTGTTCCCTTTGCCAGATTAGGGAAATTCTGTATTAAGATCTGCTCCAATATACCTTCTGGCCCTCTCTCAATCTCGTCCTCTTCTGGGATCCCAATTATTCTAATATTGTTTCGTCTTATGGTATCACTTATCTCTCGAATTCTCTCCTCATGGTCCAGTAGTTGTTTGTCTCTCTTTTCATCCTCTTCTTTTTTCTCTGACATTTTGTCTTCTAAATCACTAATTCTATCTTCTGCTTCATTTATCCTAGCAGTAAGAGCCTCCATTTTCAATTGCACCTCATTAATAGCTTTTTTGATTTCAGCTTGGTTAGATTTTAATTCTTTTATTTCTCCAGAAAGGTTTTTTATTTCTTTAGAGACAGCTTCTCTATTATCTTCCATGTTTTTTTCGAGCCCAGCCAGCACCTTAAGAATCGTCATTCTGAACTCTAGTTCTGTCATATTACTAATGACCGCATTGATTAGGTCCCTAGCCATCATTACTGGCTTTTGTTCTTTTTTTTGTGTTGATTTTTTCCACCTTGTCATTTTATGCAGATAAGAATAGATGGATGAGAGAACCAAATACTAAAGGGTAGCAATGACCCCAGAGAAATATACACTAACCTATTCAGAAGAGACCTGGAACTGGGGAGAAAAGAAAGAGGGAAAAACAAACAAACAAACAAAAAACCCAGAAAAACAAAATCGTACAAAAACAAAACAAAACAAAAATGAATAAAACAAAATCCTATATCTATATTTTATTTCTGTTTCTATATCTATGTGTGTCTATGACTCCATCTCTCTCTCTCTCTCTCTCTCTCTCTCTCTCTCTCTCTATGTATCTATATCTATTAGACTGGTGAATTGAACAGACCGTATAAGTATACAAAAAATAAGGTTAAAAACAATGAAGGGATAAAATATGATAACAATGAAAATTTTAAAAAGATTAAAAAGTCTTGATAAGATATGAGTTAAGAACGTTAAATTATGAAAAGGGAAAAAATTTAAAAGAAAAAAGTAAGAAAAAAATTCAAAGAAAAAAAATTCAATGAATTTAACTTTGAACGACAGAAGAATCATGGGGAAAAAGCCATGAATTCTCTGAGTTGCTTTCCCTTGGTTCCGGAGTTCTACAATTCTCAGCAATCTTGAACTTGACTTTGGATGTTTTGTTTTCCCCTTGGTCTTCTGGGGGAGGGGCCTGTTGCTGTGATTCTCAAGGGTCTCTGCCCCAGGCGGATTCCCACCGCCCTCACCAGGGGCCAGGCTAAGTAATCAGCTTGGTTTCGCTCTAGGGAGCTTTTGTTCCCTGAATGCTTTCCGTACCTCGTTGGAGGATGGGACTGAAAATGGTGGCTCCCAGTCTCCGACCCTGAGGACCCGACAGCTTGGGGCCTCAGTCCTCAGTGTGCCCCAGAGAAAAGCAGTCCCTCCCGTCTCCTGGTCTCCGGCCGCGCTCCAAGCTCACCCGGCCTGTGACCGAGTGTCTCTGTCTTTGGCGCGGCCCCGTTTAGAATCTCCGAACCCGGCAGATCCTGCAGCCGCTCCCGCGCCGCTGCTCCCGGAGGAGGAAGGTGAGTCTCTCCGGGTCCGCCGCCCGTGGGGTCCCCGCTCATAGATCAGTGGCCCGGCTGTGCTTCAGATCACAGCCCCAGGTAACCCCAAGCTGAGAGACACCTCAGCTCGGCTCTGTCTCTCCCGCCGGCTTCTCTCTGATACCTGGGAGCTCGGTTGCGCTCAGACACCCCTGGTCTTTTTGTGTCCCCGTGGGTCCTGAGACCACACTGTCCCTGCAGGGGCTTCACCCCTGCGCTTGGTCTCTGGGGCGACGTCCCTCAGTGGAAACGACTTCTAACAGTTCCGAGTCTGCTCCGCTACTCGCTCCCCTGCTGGGAGCCGGGCCCTCCCCCTGGGGTCTATCTTCCCGTCGCCTCAGATTCACTTCTCCGCACGTCCTACCTTCCAGAAAGTGGTCAATTTTCTGTTCCTAGAATTCCTGCTCTTTTTCTCTTCGATCTCAGGTAGAATTTGTAGGTGTTCAGAATAGTTTGATATCTGTCTGGGTGAATTCCTGTACCTGATGATAATCGGTCTCCTACTGCTCCGCCATCTTGCCGCTCCTCTCTTTGGTAAATTCTATTTATTAAATGAAAATTATTCTGCTTCAAACTTCGATTCATGTTAACCTGATTTTTAATGACGAGCCCCAACATTTTCCTTATTAACTCATAAAGTATGGAGGTTGAGAGCATGCATTGTGACAATAGACTTGGCTTAGTTTAAAATGCCAATTTCAACCATTCCCATATGACCTGGAGAAATAAATTTACTCTTGAAGCCTCACTTTCTTGGTCTGTATATTATCTACCTCATGAAATTGTCGTGAGGAACAGACCTGACAATATGTAAATGCCTACCCCATACTGAGTGCTCAGTGAGGTTTAGCTATTGTTCATCTCATACTTTCATTTACTCGACATTCATCAGATCTATCAAAGCGACATTGAAAAACCAAAATGCCAGGTTTTGCGATCGATGCTTAGGGTACAAATATGGATGACATACGTCTTATTCTAAAGATAAGATCACATCGTAAAGAGGAAGCCAGATAGATATGGTGGTCAGGAAAGATACCATAGAGTACTCTGAAAGAAAAATAATACTCAGTGAGCAAATAATAGATTCAAAGGCACAGAAGTATAAAATCACATTGCAGGAAGTCACAACAACTCTGCACAACCTGAGCTTATGAACCCAGTGACGTAGAGGTAGAAAATGCTACAAAGTGGGCAAGTGCTGGATTTGAAACGCCTTTATCGGTCATGTTAATGAGTTTCAACTCTGCTCTGTGATGGACAGTGACTGAGGGTTTTAAATAGTATAGGATTAGGTCTGGCTTGTGTTTATTAGAGAACATAATGGTAACCATGTGGAGAACGGAGGGGAGGAGGGAAGATTAGTATTATGACCGGGAGAAAGAGCAGTTGTCTGTAAGAATTATCTGGGGATCTTGTGTAAAAATATCAATTGTTAAGACCTATTCTCAAAGATTTCTGAGTTAGTGGGACCAAGGCAGGGCCTCGAGTAAGTAAGAAAGGAGTGTGCAAGAAGAGAAGTAAGGCCAGGTAAGGCATAGAACAAATGGAAGTATTGATTTGAAAGCCAAGAGAGAAATAGATGTGGAGGGAGAAAACATTGCTGCAAGGGATTGGATGCCTCAGGGAGGTCAGTGAGAGCCCCAGAGGCTCCGGGACGAGGACCAGGAGCCCCTACTGACTTTCAGAGAGCAGTTTCAGTGGGGCGTGGAGAGCAGCAAGCCCACTTCTCCTTGTTGCTGAGGGAAACAAGCAGTGTCAGCAAGAGAAGGCAACACATAGGGGTAACCGATCATGTCACTTTGCAGAACAGGGCAAGGAGACGTGGTCAGACCTTGGGAGGGATGTAGCATCTGTCCAAAAACAGGAGACATGTGAGCCTATTTGATAAGCTGAGAAGCAGCTCGAAAAATAAAACAGAAAGAGAAGTGGCATTAGATGAAACCCAGGCACAGAGCAGGACGTCTTCCATTCTGCAACTGTCATGAAGAGAGAAGCAGGTGTGTGAACACAGATGCATTTGAAGATGAGGGGTTTCAGAGCTAGAATGAGTTTGTCTCTGACCTCCATTGTTTCTGTGCAGTAAAGTGGAGAGGCTCCTCTACCAGGAAGGAAAGGGTTGAAGACTGTAAGGCACTAGGTGCTTAACGACCCGCCGCTGTCACTGCACCCTGTTTATTTGCGGGTCAGCGGGGAATCTCAATTTTGTAAAACAATTTATCTCGAAGTGATAGAAACTTTTAATATATGCTGACACCAAAAGAGGCCTTTCTGGAGATTTCCTGTTTTTCTCTTTTTCCTTCCTGGAGCAACAGCTCTGCTGGTGTGCTAAGTATGTGTTCGCCTCTGCTGGTCACGCCAGCCCACAGTAAAGGGTTTGGGGAGAGCCGTGAAGGGCCAGCGCGGCTGCATTCAGGGTTGGAAAAGGCAGGGGGAGGAACACATGAAGGCAGTGCAGAAGGCCTCGGTAGAGCTTGCACCCTCATTGCACGTACGTAATTACGGGACATGGTGGGGTGGGAGGGCAGAGCCATTGGCTCAGGCTGCTTATTGAAGAATCATTTCGTTCTGGTCCAGTCTGAGTTCCTACAAGCCACCAAGGCCTCAGTGAGACACGCAAAGGGGATGAAAATATTCTTGTGCAAAATAATAGACATAATTAAGTTTTTGTGCTTATTATCAGACCTGTTTTAAAGATTTTACATGTCCTAACTCATAGCAATCCTATGAGACAGGTGCTATTATTAGCCTCATTTTAATGAAAGGAAACAGAAAAATGAAAATCTAAAATAGTTTGCCCAAGGCCAGAACCTGTTCAATGGTAGAGCTAGGATTTAAATACAGAAATTCTTTTTCCTTGTTAAAGTGAGAAAGAAATGAGGAAATGTGAACTTGTGTGGGGTGGTTTAGGATAAAAGCTATATTCAGGCCCCCTGAGTGGCTCAGTCCATTGAGCATCAGATTCCTGACTTCTGCTCAGGTCATAATGTCAGGGTTATGAGATCGAGCCCCGAATTGGGCTCTGTGCTAGGCATGGAACCTGCTTAAGATCCTCTGTCCTTCTCTCTCTGCCTATACCCTCCCTGCCCTGTGCACTTGCTCGCTTGCTCTCAGTCAAAAAAAACAAAAAAACAAAAAAACTATCCATAGAGAAATATATGGGAAGGAGAAGGAGGATGAGATGGGTGGGGGAATCTTCTACAGTAGCAAGAACCTCAGCTTTGACATTGTCCTCAGAATGAACAAAACGAGGCATCTAACTTACAGGCAGTGAGGTAAGATTCACGAGTCCAGCAATGTTCATTTCTCCGTGTAAAAAAATCGATGAAGCTATAATGAGTGTCTAATAGCTTTAAATTAATGCCCTGTGCTGGTTGGCTGGAGTTCAGTCGTCCTGTCCATGTTCAGTTCCTTGCTGTGGGACGGTGCTTGCCTGTTCGGGTTAGCCTCACACGCAGGGAGAAAGCCCAGCAGCTCCTGAAGGCCATCACACATGACACTTGTTTCCTCCAGAAAATTCTGTTGTTTTGCCGACTTAGGTATTCATAACCCTTTTGCTTCTGCTTAGCAGGTTGGGAAGAGGAGAGGATGAGCTTGAGAAAAGAACTGAAAATAGGAAATCACATAGATTTCTTAATCTAGGAAAAGGGTCCCAGGAGGGCAGCTGTGGGAATGGTTCTCCCTTCTCTACTTTTTGCCTTGGAGCATTCCCCGTCACGCTTGTGATGACGCCAGGCACTCTGACTTGTCCTTCTACACAGTCTGTGAGATTCCCACTTAACATCGAGACTGCCTTGTCATTTTCACCCTACTCACCTGCTGGAAGCTTATATTGGCATTCATGTTAGTTGCAAATAAAAATCATACCTCCTTTACTGAAGATCTGTAGTGAGAAGAGATTTTCTGTTCCTCTGTACCCTACTAGAATTTAATTCACCCCATTTGTGCAGCATTTAACAAATTCTGCCTTTTATGAGAATCTGTAGAGGCTGCACGAGTGTCTTGGAGTAGAGAGTGGTGCTTATGGTTCTTTCCCGCCTGGTGTGCTGGGGCTGCCAGTCATGTGTCCTGACCCTCCCCACTCCTCCCAACTCACAGGCCCACCACCATCACCTTTGAAAAGAGGATAAGTAAGCCCACAGGAAACTTCTGTGGGATCAGTTTATTGACTTCTAAGGGAAACGAAATAGCTGAAAAAAAATTGGTAGCCATTCTGCCAGCCATTGAGCAAGACCAGTCCAAGAATGGCAGTGAAGAGAAGTAGAAACCAGGAGAGAGAAAGGAGACACTGAGCCCTGACAACACTGAGCTCCTGGAATAAGGCTTGTCCAGAGTTCTTTACCCTGCACTTCCAAGTTCTGAGTTTTAATTTTTTTTTTCTGCTTAAGAAGACCCTTTGAGTTGAATATTTTTGTTTTTATCAAGAGTCATGGTTAAGAAACTCGAACAGATTTGTAAGTGTGTTAAGATCAAGATTGAGGTCTGTCTTCTGTCTCCATTCTTCCAGAGTTTGAGATAGGCAGTATTGAAAGGAATGAATGAATGAATGAACCAACCAACCAACCAACGAACTAACGGTACCTCTGACTCCTGCCTTTGATTCTCCCAGTTGCATGCACTGGGAAAACCAGTGCTCTTGGTTTCTCTTCCAGCTAATTGAGTTTATACTTACTATTCCTCAGTTGAGTATTTGTCTTACCAAGAATCTAGGTGATGTGGTGGACTCTTCTCCCTTCTGACATGTTTTCCACAGTGATCATTTATCTGTGAAATAGGAAGGAGTTAACAGTTGAGTTGGTTTTGTTCAAGGCCCGGGTGTAGAAAAGAAATGGCAGGCACTCCAAAGAGACAGATGTGACTCACATACACTCAGATGCATGACAGTATTTTTTACTTCAAGGTTTCCACATACCCTGCTTTTCTCTTTTTCCTGGTTTCTTTGATTCTCTTACTCTTCATAGCATTTTCCCCCTCTTGATTCTTTATGACAGATTTATGAGGCCCATTTCAAAAACCCTAAAATTCACCTGTTTAAAGTACATGGTTCATTGATTTTTAATATATTCCAGGTTCTAGAACCATCACCATCCTCTAATATTAGAACATCTTAGTGACTCCAAAAAGTAGCCCTGTATATATTAATAGTTATTCCCCATCCTTCAATATCCCTCGTCCCTGGCAACTACTAACCTGCTTTCTGTCTCTGGTTTCCTGCTGTAGACAAGTCACATACATAGAAACATACAATAAGTGGTCTTTTGTGAGTCTCTTCTTTAATTTATCATAATGTTTTCAAGGTTAGTGTGAGCACCTCATTCGTGTTTATTTCCCAACAACATACTATACTATAAATATACCATGTAGTTATCAGTTGATAAAAACTTAGGTTGTTCATACATTTTGCTGTTATGAATGTTTCATGAATGCTCATGTACAAGTTTTTGTGTAGATATGTTTTCTTTCCTCTAAGTTATATACTGAGGGATGGAATTATTGGATCATACAGTAACTCCATTTTTCACTTTGTGAGGGGTGGCCAAACTCTTCTTCAAAGTGGCTGCACCATCATACATTATCACTAGCGACATGTGATGATGCCATTTTTCTACCTCCTTGCCAATAATTGTTATCATGTATCTTTTTTATTTTCCATTCTCCTGGGTGTGAAGTAATACCTCATTTTGGTTTTGATTTCCATTTTTGCTAATGACTAATGATGTTGAGCGTTTTTTCATTTGTTTATTGGACATGTGTATACTGTCTTTGAGATATGTCTATTCAAATCCTTTGCCACTTTATCCATTGTGATATTTGTCTTTTTGTTGAATTGGAAAAGGTCTTTCTATATGCTAGACACAGATCCTTTGGCAGACAAAAGATTTTCAAATATTCTTTTTAGGAAGATCGGTTTTTCACTTTGTTAATGATGTCTTTTGAGTTTTTAATTTTAATGAAATTAAATTTATGTATTTTTTTCTTTTGTTGCTTTTGCTTTTGGTGTCATTTTTAAGAACCCGTTGCCTGGTTGAAGGTCAAGGTCATGAAAGTTTATCCTTCATTTTCTTCTAGGAGTTTCATAGTTGCAGATCTTACATTTAGGTCCATGATCCATTTTAATTAATTTTTTTTTCATGTGGAATGACAAGAGGTCCAAATTCACTATTTTCCATGTAGATATCCAGTCATCCCACAAATGTTTGTTGAGAAGATTTTTCTTTCCCGTTTAATTTTCCTGAGTTCATTGTCAAAAGTCAATCGCCCATTAATGGAAGTTTATATCTGGATTGTCCATCTGTTCCATTGATCTATGTGTCTATCTTTATGCCTATACCATGTTCTCTTAATTACTGTAGATTTATAGTTTTGATATTAGGACATGAAAATCTTCCAACTTTGTTCTTCCTTTTTAAGATTATTTTGGCTTTTCTGGGTCACTTGCTTTTACACATGAACTTTAGGGTCAGCTTGTCAATATCTGCCAAAAAAACACAAACTACATCTGGGATTTTGGTAGATTGCATTGAATATGGAGATCAATTTGGGAAATATTGTAACCTTAGAAGTGTTAAGTCTTCTGATATATGAGCTAGCTCATAGATCTAGCATCTAGGATGCTTTTCCACTTACCTAGATCTTTAATTTTTTCCAACAACATTTATAGTTGTCAGTGTATAACTCTTAGACTTTTTTTGGTTAAATTTAATTATCATTACTTTTTAATTTTTGTTGCTATTATAAATGGGATAGTTTTCTTAATTTCATTTTCAGATTGTTCATTACTAGTGTATAGAACTACCAGTGATTTTTGTGTCTTGATCTTGTATCCTACCATGCTGCTGAAGTCTTGGATTAGTTTTAGTATTTTCTTAGTGAATTCCTTAGAATTTTGATCATGTCCTCTGCAAATAGTTTTACTTTTTCCAATTTGGATGCCTTTATCTCTTTTTATTATCTAATCATGTTGGCTAGAACATCTGGTACATTGAATAGAAGTGAAATTGGACCCTTTTGTCATGGTATTGATCTTAGTGGCAACACTGCTCAGTCTTTTCTATATTAGGTATGATGTTACCTATGCGTTTTCATACATGTCCTGTATCAGTTTGAGGCAGCTCCTTCTGTTCCTAGTTTGTTGAGTATTTTTATCATAAAAGTGTATGGGATTTTATAAGGCACTTTCTCTGTATCTGTTGATTGATTTTCATATGCTAAACCAACTTCACAATCCTCTGATAAATCTCACTTGGTCATGGGGTATAATCCTTTTATTTTTCTAACCATCTAGGGTAAAAGGTTAAGTTATTGACTTGAATTTTTTTTAAATGTAGGCATTCACAATTATAAAATTTTCTCCAAGAACTGCTTAGCTCCTTTCCATAAGTTTTGATATGTTTAGTTTTGTTTTAATTTGTCTCAAACTATTTTCTGACTTCCCTTGTGATTTCTTCTTTGACCCTTTGGTTATTTAGGAGTTTATTGTTTATTTTCCACATATTTGTGAATTTCCCAAGTTTTCTTCTGTTGTTGATTTCTAATTTAATTTTATCGTGGTCAGAGAGAACATACTTAGTATTATTTCAGTCCTTTAAGTTTTATTTTGTCTTGTTTTATTTTTTAGTATATGGTCTATCTTGGAGAATGTCTCATGTACAATTGAAAAAATATATACTCTGCTGCTGTTGAGAGGAATGTTCAATGTACATCCGTTAGATGTGATTGGTTTATAGTATAATGTAAATATTCTGTTTTCTTTCCCGTTATCTACTTCATTGCCCAGTTCATTATTTGAAGTAGAATTTTGAGGTTTCTGATTATTTCGATTAAATTATCTTATTTCCTTTAAATTCTGTCAGGTTTTGTCTCATGTATTTCGGTGCACTGCTATTAGGCACCTGTGTGTTTGTAATCATAATGTGTTCTGATGAATTGACTCTCTTATAATCATAAAATGTCCTTTGTCTTTAAACAGCAGTTTTGATCTTAAAATGCACTCTGTCTGATACTACTATTGCTACCCCATCTATCTTTGTTACTTCTTGCATGGTACATCTGGTTCTACTCTTTTATTTTTAACTGATCTCTGTCTGAATTTTAAGTTTGTCTTTGGTAGGCAATATAGAGCTAAAACATACTTTAAAATACATTCTTCTAGACTTTCTCTTTTCTTTGGAGAATTTAATCCATTTACATTTAATGTGATTACTGATAAGGTAGGAAAACATCTGTTATTTTTCTACTTGTTTTTTGTAGGTCTTTTTTGTTTCCCTATCCCTGAAATTGTGTCTTCCAAGGATTAAATAAATATTACCTATCTTTTTAATTTCTTTGTTTACTTTTAATATTTTTTCAGTTATTTTCTTAGTGGATATCCTGGAAGTTACCATTAGAATCTTGATTAAAACCTAAATTAATAGGTGCCTAGGTGGTTCAGTCAGTTAAACATCTGCTTTCAGCTCAGGTCATGATCTCAGAATCCTGGGATCAAGTCCCACATTAGGCTCCTTGCTCAACACAGAATCTGCTTCTCCATTTACTTTTCCCTCTGCCCCTCCCACCACTCATTTTCTCTCTCTCAAGTAGATAAATGAAAGCCTAAAATAAAAATAAAAAATAAATAAAAATAATAATGACAACCACTGAGGGGCACCTGGGTGGCTCAGTCAGTTAAGCATCTGCCTTTGGCTCAGGTCATGATACCAGGGTCCTGGGATTGAAACCCACGTTGGGCTCCCTGTTCAGTGGGGAGCCTACTTCTTCCTCTCTGCCACTCCCCCTGCTTGTGTGCTCTCTCTCTCTCAAATAAATCTTAAAAAAAAACTAAATTAAACCTAAAATTAAAATATCCTTTTAAATATTGGTGACCTGGGCGCCTGGGTGGCTCAGTGGGTTAAAGCCGCTGCCTTCGGCTCAGGTCATGATCCCAGGGTCCTGGGATCGAGGCCCACATCGGGCTCTCTGCTCAGCAGGGAGCCTGCTTCCTCCTCTCTCCTCTCTCTCTGCCTGCCTTTCTGCCTACTTGTAATCTCTCTCTCTGTGTCAAATGAATAAATAAAATCTTAAAAATAAATAAATAAATAAATAAATAAATAAATAAATATTGGTGACCTAATTTCAGTAGTATACAGGAAGCTTTGCTTTAATATAACTCCATTCCCTCACTCCTCCTTTGTACTATTATCATATCATACAAACTATATATGTTATACACACTTCAATACAAATTTGTAAATTTTTAAATGAAATTTTTTTTTTAAATAGAGCAGTTACAAACAAAAGTACATGTCTCTTGTTTTTCATAATACCTACATAGGTAATTCAATTAGTGCTCTTATGTCTTCATATAAATTCAAGGTACTGTCTAGTCTCATTTTATTTCATCCTGAAGGTCTCCTTTGAGATTTCCTGCAAGACAGGTCTGTTAGCAATAAATTCTCTGCTTTTATTTATCTGGCCATGTCCTAATTTTTGTAAGCTTTTGAAGGATAGTTTATCGGTATACAGAATTGTTGGGTGACAGTGTTTCTTCCAACATTTTGAAATTTCATTGCACTGTTTGCAGGCTTCCATGGTTTTTGATGAGAAAACAACTGTTAGTTTTATTGAGGATCCCTTGCATTTCATATGTGTTTTTTTCTCTGTTGTTGTTTTCAAGATTTTCTCTTGGAATTTTTAATTTTGTCAATTGGACTAAGATATGTCATATTCTTTGATCTCTTTGAATTTATTTTATTTGGATATCATTAAAACTTTTGAACATGTTAATTTTTTTTCACAAAAATTGGAATGTTTTTGGCTATTTCCTTCAAATATATGGGTTTTCAGTTTCTGTGCTGTTTTAGTTTTTTTTGTTTTGTTTTGTTTTGTTTGCCATTTCCTCTTCTATTTCTGGAGTCTCCTTATTTCTTCTTGGTTATTTTTAATATCTGTGTCTTCATTCATATTCCCTATTTAGTGAGATATTATGACCATATTTCCCTTTAATTTTTTAGACATATTTTCCTTTAGTTCTTTGATCATATTTATAGTAGCTGATTTTGCCTTTATATATTAAATCAATACCTGGGGCTTCCTTAGCTATAGTTTTTTTGGCTACACTTTCCTCTGTGTATGTGGCATACTTTACATTTGTTTGCACATTTCATAATTTTTTTGTGGAAAATTAGTAATATATTGTAATGATGATATTCCTCCCCCATCAAGATTTATTGTTGTTGTTTTATGTTGCTTTAGTTTTCTCTATTGCTGCTTATTTAGTTACTTTCCTGGGCTAATTCTTTAGATTCTGTCTTCCATCCTGTATGTGGTTAGTCATTTCTCTACTAGATTTTTAGGAAATGTTTTTGTCTTTATTTTTAAACGTGGGTTCCTGAGGGTGACTTGTTGATCAATATAATTTAGTGGTCAGTCAATGATTGGTCAAAAGATTTCCTTAAATGCTCTTCCTGTATGTCCTTCACTTTTTGCCTTCAACAGTTTACAAGGTACCTTCAGCTTTCACTTCCTGCTTGGTCATGGCCTCAAGGTCAAGAAAAGATGAGTGACTAAGCATTTTACCTTTCTTAGATCTTTGCTGGGTAGACCCAAAGCCTTGCAGCTGCTCAGCCTTCTAGATCCTCAGAGATATGTGGGAGCTTTTAATGGTTACTTACTTCTTCCGTGCTTCCCTGCTGAGCTCTGTGTCACATCAGATAGCCATCACATACTGAGAATACCCATTTTCCAGGGATCTATGGGTTTAGACAAAAATTTGATT
Source organism: Ailurus styani (assembly GCA_002007465.1). Lineage (NCBI taxonomy): Eukaryota > Metazoa > Chordata > Mammalia > Carnivora > Ailuridae > Ailurus > Ailurus styani. The sequence goes on along the minus strand of LNAC01000390.1, from coordinate 795,923 downwards.
TTGTTTGAGGATACTTTTCACAGTTCAAAAAGCAATCAGATCTCACTGTTCTCTGCAATTCTGCTGGCTTTGAGCTACTGAACTCCTGAGCTGGGAAGGAAAGGAGATGAGGTTAACTCTCAGGTAAAATATTACAGAATGTACTGTCTCATTAAGGTTCATTAGTTCTTTTGGATGGATGATTCTTAGTTTGATTTGTACTTTAGTTAATTGCTCACATTCTGAAATTTTTTTTCTCTTGTTTTGCTCATATTTTTATTGTTACAGAAGGAGACGAGTTTCCTGAGGTCACTGCCATTTTGGAAGTTGATTGCCACTTCTTGTGTCCTAATCATTCATTTTCCCCATGCATTATTGCTAAACTCTTCTTTTATCTATTTAGTATTCTTCAAGGTAATTCTCATATCAGGAAATTATAATCCTTTGTATTTTCCTTATGTTGTAGTGCTTCTAGTAGATGTCCAACAAATAACTGAATGTACTATATATTGCCATAGCCTCATGGAGAGCAAAGTCACTCCTTACAGGGAACCAGTGATAAACATTATTGCATTAAATCCTTCTCACAGTACTGCGGGGTGAGTACTATTATTTCTAGTTTACCATGGCCTGGAGAGCTACATAATGTCTCACAATGTCACATGGCTAGTTAAGTGGCAGAAGTTTCATTTAAATACAGATTTCTCTGATTCCAAGGCCAATTTTAGGGATAGTTTATACATTAAGAGGAAGCACTTTGTCATTTTTATTTTTCTAAATTATGACTACCTAGGGTTTTATCAGTTTCTAGGACATCACATTTTATTCTGTAATTTTGACAGTAGGTTTTGGACATGATTAAACATTTGACTGAATTTTTATGACCTTATTAATTGAGCACTCAGGAGTGATACTGGGTTAACTTGGCTTTTTTTCCCCTTGAACTTAACATGACTGGGTTTGTGGAATGGAAAATGTTCACACAGGTAATTAGTGACATTATTCTTCTAAACCTCCCCCCCCCCCTTTTTTTAAACACTAAGTTCTGAGAGGAGGCTGACTTTGAGTTGTGCACACTCACCCACATCCTGTTGTCTTGTCAGAGGAACACAGGGAGAGGCATGGAGGTGCCCCAGGCAGGCTTCCTCACATCTCGTTACCAAGGCAACAGTGCCAAGATTCCCAGTATTTTATAGCTAATCTAGCAGCAGGTTGGTACCTAGGGAAACTTCACATGCTCACCTGTGTCTTACTATCTTGAGAGAACATATGGAAAACTTATTGGGTTTGTGGTCATGGTCAGGATTATTTATGATTAAGATTACACTCAGACAATGATGCATCTTTGATGCTTTTTTTCATACAAAATTCTATTCACATAAGAGTGTGCCTAACGAAATAGTTGCTACCAAGCCTAAGGACATGTATTGAAACTCTGATTTTGTCCCTGAATAGTCTTAAGCTACTTTCCCTACGCCCCAGTTTTCTTTTCTCAGGGAAACAGAATTATTAATGTTGTCAAGGAGCCAGACTATCCTGTCCCTTTCAAGGTCCTCCTAGCTGGACTAAGAATCAGATTGACAGGAGACCAATTAACAGGAGAAAATCGAATTTAACTTTGTATGATGGGGAATCCACACAGACATGGGAATTCCAAAGATAGTCAGGCAAAAGGAGGTAAATATGATATCTGGAACTAAGGAGAAGGGGCTAGGAGGTTTGGAACTTCAGTGGAAAGGGATGCATTTCATGGGGCAGGTGTTTGGTAATGAGAGGTTTGCTGTACAGGTGGGTCACTCATAAAATTTATCTCTGGTAATAATCTTACTCTGGGAAAGATTCCCAGTTTAGATTCTTCCATGTAGTTAGGGGAGGGGCAAAAATTTCTCTTGATCCCACAGGATATTGATTGCCTTCAGCTCAAAATAATCTTCATGCCCAGCTGGCCCATCTTGGGGCTGTCTGCCTTTGGCCCCTACAATATCAGTCATCTCATGGAGTCACACCAAAGACAAGGAAAGCACACACGAAATTAGTCCTTAAAGTTATTCAAATGCCAATTGTAATTATTTTAAAGCCCATGCTCTAATTTTGTGAAGAAAGTAATCAGTGACAAAGGAGAAGGGATGTTGCACTGTTTGAACTCAGGAATCATATTTCTAAGAAGCAAAAAGTAGTTCCTCAATTAATGATTATTCATGCATGGATGTGGGTCCTTAGAGCCATTACGTGTGAAGGAGCCAGGTTCAGCAGGACTCATTAGTAAATACCACTGTCTTGAGCACTGTATATTCTTGTCTTCAGCGTGCCTCAACAGCCCCTTGCTTTCAATGTAAGTTTTGTAGCCATGAGTATAAGCATTTATGATGGATATGTGAGTCCTTTTTTAAAGGAACATTTGTGTGTATGTTTAAAGTCCCATCATTATGATGTACATTAATATTTTATTCAGTTAGATTAGGGATGAGCCACATTTTATGAATAATCTTTGATGAACACACACAGCTGTGTTTACTCTAAGCTCTACACATTGTGATTGAAGGAAAAATGAATAAAGGTTTTCATGCTAGGAGGAAAAGAGTAACTCTGGCTTTTTTGTATCTCCTAAACCATTTCAGTCCATCAGGAGCAGGTCAGGAACAACTTTTTTTGGAATCCGTATGGGTCAATTTATAAGGGTGGATGAAATTATAAGGATGGGAAGGAAATGAGAGAGTGCATCTGAGTAATGAGAGATTTCTACTACATCCTTGGAAGTTATGCACATATCGTTCTCAAGCAAGGTCTCAGTGCCTTTCTGATCTTGAGCCAGTATCTTTAAGGACATTGGAAAACAACATTTATAAAGTTCAAAAATCTAAAAGTTAACAGCTGCAAAAAATCTATAATATTCTTTATGACCCCTTTTGAATTTGAGAGTGAATTTTTCTTTGCCTCCAGATAAGGTAAACATCTGCTGTGTTCATCTGATAAACTCTGAGACAGTAGAAACGATTGAAAATGACCCAACTTGATGTCTCGGAGAGCATCAGGTATAGATGAAACACAGTCAGTGATTTATTTATTTTTTTTTTTTTAATTTTTTTTTTAACGATTTTATTTATTCATTTGACACAGAGAGAGAGATTACAAGTAGGCAGAGAGAGAGGAGAGAGGAGGAAGCAGGCTCCCTGCCGAGCAGAGAGCCCGACGCGGGCCTCGATCCCAGGACCCTGGGATCACGACCTGAGCCGAAGGCAGCGGCTTTAACCCACTGAGCCACCCAGGCGCCCGTGATTTATTTTTATTATGAATGGTGTCAGCACTATTTCTGTTTCTTAAAAAGGCAGAGTTTTCATTGCCTAGATGAAAAGTGGGCACTCAGTAAATGTTTGCTGAATAAAAAGGTAATGCACAAATTAAAAACCATGAGCAGAATGAACATCCTGAATCACCGCATGAATAAGCAGTAACACAGATATCTTTATCAGTGATTTGCTTTTGCCTAGGTGTAGCGGCAGCAAAAGGTCACCTCAAATCCCTAAAGAAATAAAGATTTTCACAAAGACTATTTTCCCAGTATATGTAGGTCTGAGAAAGAGTTTTCACCTGCAGCACTGCTTATACTACTTCAAATATCAATATTGTGATATTAGATTAAATAAGAAATTTAATAAGCAAGTATAAATGTGTGTGCAGATGAAAACACTGCCTTTGAACACGTTAACAACAGGGGCTATATTTGGCATAACATTTTTCTCATCTGTTATCTAACAGAATCGTATTATTTCTCATCAGGGAATTGGCAGCTAGTCATCAATTTCAATTAATCAGAATGCTTCAGATAATCTGGAATGCTTTTGCATTATTAAATACTCCAGCAGCCTTGAGACTTTGCCTTTTATGTCTTCAGAATGATTTAGCATTCTTATTTTTGAACAGATTCCCACACGTGTTCATCCCTTGAAACTGAATGTTTGTTGGTAGGGAAAAGTACCAGTAAACCCATTCCTTTCTGACCACGTCAGCCTGCTAAACTACTGAGGCACAGTAGCATCTGAAAGAAATTCACATCCATCCATCCATCCACAGGGGTGGGGGGCGGTAGAGGGGAGACAGTGGTCATAAGGACTTTACTTGAGAAAATCCCAAAAACACCGTATGAATTCCACTTTCCCATGGCATCATATTTCCATCTACTCTGGTTAATTAACGTCTTTTCACGGAGCATCGTTTTCTGTATTTGGACAGAATAAAAACTGTTGCAGGTTTTGTCAAAAGCTCGTCTTTCAAGTATTGGTGCCTACCCATCCTGCCTCTGTGGTATGCATGATCAACTCTACAAAGCTATTCTTCTGGCCATTATGAATTTGGCTTGAAACAAACATGTATTTCATGTAACATAGACCTTATGGAAAGAACAACTTTTTCTTTATCTAGGAGTAATAATTCTGATTCTGTTAACCTAGTTAAGTTCTCTTTTGAAAGTAGCATGTTGAAGCAGGTATTAATAGAGAACAAAGGGATTTTTATGAATGGAAGACACAAAGGTCTCCAAGCTGAATGAGTGTGAAATGCAGTTTGGAGTCTGAAGTGAAAAAAAATTATATGTGAGAAGTTCAAAAGGGGCTTGCTCTATTTAAGAAAACCGTAAAGTCCTAGATCACGATGCTCACTAATTTGCTGAAGTGCATGGCTCCAAAACTGAGACCATTAAGTAGCCTTGCCCTGAGGCTTCCCCTAAGACTGGTGGTTCATGGTAAGGATGTAGAAAGTAAGAGAGAGAGGATCCAGAGTTAGGAATATTGGTCTGGGATGGATATGCTGCTGACACTGTGAATCTGTCTCCAGTGTTTTATTCCTTCTTGTTGTCATAATCAAATTTCTTCACTGCAAGTTACAGGTAAATACTGCTTCCCAACCAGTGCACGAACCAGAGATGCATGCAGTGTTGGAAATAAGGAGAATAGGATGCTTTGGAAGAAGAAACACTTGCACTTGGGGGAAGAGAGCAAAATACAGTCAAAAAAAGACCTGAACCTGACTAAAGCAGTAAATGACAAATTCTGTTTCTCAATTTGCCCTCAGCCCTTTACTGACGATGACCAAAAATGAGTCTCTAGATGGAAGGTGTCTGATAGAATTTTCTCTGTTGATGAAAATGTTCTGTAATCTGCATCGTTCAGCACAGTAGCCACTAGCCACATTGACCTGTGAGTTGTGCTGGTGAGAAACTGATTTTCAAATGTATTTAATAATTAACTTGAGCTCCAATAGTCCCATGTGGCTAATGGCTACTGGATTGGACAGCACATCTGTCACCTTCGTGTTTCCTGCTGTGGTGGTGGACAGGAGGCCGTGACTTCAGAAGTACTCCTGCTAATTGGTACCAAGGTCAAAGAGGGCTGGTGCTGGGAGGTACCACAGTTCTCAGCTCTTGGCATGGATGCGTTTTCAAATAGGGAAGTTGTGTTTTCTTTTACAAGAGGGAAGCAAAATCAATCTTTGCTTATCACATAGTAGCAGGTCATTACACAGGACCGAGAGAAGAATACAATAAATCAGGGGTTCCCAGAAGTGCATTTAGTAAAAGGGAACAAAGAAGGTTTGTGATGTTTCTGATGAACAGGGAATGTTTGCTTTCCGTGTCAAAAATAGCACTTGAATTTGCAGGCTAACCTCTGACCTTCAGATCTGATAAGCAAGATAAAAAGAGTTTATTGCCAAACCTCAGAGCTGTCAAGTCAGGGTCAGATGAAGTATGGCATTCCTCCCTGATAAAGAATAAAGTGTCTGCACAGAAAAGGGCCGAGTCCATTAGACCACACACAGAGAATTAGGTGGGAAGAATTTCAAGCAGCAGTCTGAGAGGGAATGGGATAGGAGAACTAGCCGGGGGAAAAATGAGCAAGAGTTGGTTTGTGTTTGTGCATAAGAAATAAGACATAAAATGGAAATCACTGTTTTTATTTGGAACATGTCCTCAGGAAATGTGGAGTGTCATAGACTGTGCTGCTGAGAGGGGAAGTAAGCACCCCTCTGCAGGGAAATGTGCCAGTAATTATCCGAGAACTCTTCAAATGTAGACATTTTTGACCCAGCAATTCCAGTTTTAGAAAAGTATCATAAGAAATCATCAGAACTGGGGTGCCTGGGTCGCTCACTCAGTTAAGCGGCTGGCTCTTGGTTTCATCTCAGGTCATGATCTCAGGGTCCCAGGATAGAGCCCTGCATCAGGGGTTCCATGCCCAGCGGGGAGACTGCTTGAGGTTCTCTCTCCCTCTCCGTCTGCCCCTCCCCCTGGTCACACATGCTCTCTCTCCTTCTCTCAAATAAATAAATCTTTTTTAAAAATGTCATTAGAAATAATCAGAACTGTGCAGGGTACAACTAATAGCTGTTCAGCAAAGCAGTAGTTATTATAGCCTTAATTATAATGGAAAAAATTATAATTGAATATCAATGCTGGGTTGGTTAATTAAATCATGTTACTTCCATACAAAGGACCTTTATTCAATCATAGAAAAAAACATGGGAGGTGCCTATAAACGCATGAGGGTTCATACATCCATATATATTGTTTTTCTTCTTACCTCACTGTGTTTTAAAAATATTCTTCAGTGTATCTTCAAATTTTCTTGACTATATTTAGAAAGTATTTTCAGGTATATTAGTCTTATAATAAAAAGAAAAGGCTTTTTTCCCCCAAAAAATTATCATTATGGCTTTGTTTTATCAAATAGGTTTTTAGCTATTCTGTGAGCACCTTCCCAGTTGTCAGGGAGATCCACTGTTATCTGTTATCAGATGGAGATCATAGTATGCACAAAGTAACCCTCTTGGGCACCTCTTGGAAGACCTGCTGCCTTGCATGTCCATGAGGATCTTAAGCCACGTACGCATAGTGTGTAAGCTGCTTTATCCATTCATGCTTTCATTTGGCTTATGCGATTTACATTCCTGCTTGCTTATCTCCTCTAATAAGCAAAGAGCTATTATTGCACAACTACTCTGCTACGATTACTTGATGCTGGTTGTTTCCTCTTTCTCCTTAGATCTGGGTCCCTAACTGGATGACTAGAGGGAACTGTCCATTGCCCCACTCCGGTGGGTGACAATTTGCAATGTATTTTCCAGAGAGTATCAAGTCAGGGCATGGTGGACCCATTGCTTTTGTCTGGGCAACCCCATTTTGACTTCTCAATTCTTTCTAATAATACTAAAGCAACAACAAAAAGAGGAAGAGACAAAAACAAAGCAAAAAAAACCAAACAAACCCAAAACAAACAAACAAAAAACCCCAAAACAAAACAAAAACAAACAACCCCCCCCAAAAAAAACCCCAAAACCCTGACCAAACAAATCTAACCTATAATTTAGATGTGTAAGGGTCATGGGAAGGACTGGAAGCAGAAGTCTGGATTCATCCTCATTTGTTTTAATTGGAAAACAGGCTGTGGTTTTCAATATGAACAATCTTCTACCTCCACTCTGGCTGAGATAATGTGGTATGCATTAGGAAGCCTTTGCAGAAATGAAATTAGAATGCCAGGAATGGATCCGGAAAGAATGTTCTCATAACAAAAGGCCATGTCAGGCCTCCTCATTTCTATTGAGGAAGCCAAGTCTCATGAAACAACAACACATATATTCCCAGGAGTGATAGGACATGCCTTTCCTATCACTGTCACTTTGGAAGAATGTACACAAGTCGTGGGAATATCCAGAAAGCAGAATTTACTGCAGGGATGCTGATAAAACTTAGTTTGCCTTTAACTCTTACTCGTGTTTGTATGTAGTTTGGAGATTGTAGGTGTTTTCTTAACGTAGTTTTATGTGACAGCTGGAGGTGTCACTTGGCAGCGGCTCCTGTGTCACTTACATGGGTCCTATTGGTATAAATGTCCTCGAAGTACTCCATAGCCCTACATAGCATATACCACATCTGGAATCACTTGCTGAATGTCTGTGTTTTCCACATCCCTGTAAGACTCTTGTTTGCAGGAACTATGCCTTTTTGTTCACTGTTGTATCCCCTGGGGTTTGGTTTTGCACCTAGGGCATAGTTGACATTCAAAATGCATATGTTGAGTGGGCAAATGAGGAACATTGAAGGAAAACATAGAAAAAAGAAGACCTCACTGAAAGGGCGATTAGGATCAGTGCTGATAAGATGGTACAGTACAAAGTACTATGGGTCTATTTGCTGATGTTCACCATTAATCTGCACAAAATAATACCAACTTCAGTAATAATACTAATTACTATTTATTGAGAATCTCCAATGTAAGCCAAGGCCTTTCCATTCCTGATGCCATTAAATTTTTGTAAGAACCATGCAAGGCAGTAATTACATGCTCATTTTGTGGATAAAAAACTGAAGTGCAGAATATTAATGTTATTCAAGGTCACAGCTGTAGGGCACATAGTAGGCTCTTGCCAAGAACTTATTCCAAAAAAGAATAAAGTGGATGAACCAAAATTGAATGAGTTCTATGAATACCAAAGCCTATGTATTTTTTATTCACTATATTCCACTCCTTCCCAGAAAGAGAATTTAGATGAATTCTATCTATAGAATGCACATACCTACACAATACTGAGCTAGCTATGGTGAAACAGGTTTCTGTAGAAATGGCTTAGCTTCTTTGGGAGTGATCCTGAGACCTCCTACAATATAAAGAAAGGGGGTGCTGCAGAAGATGGAATAAAGCTACCCTGGGGGTAAAGCTTAGGGCCAAGTTTTCTCTTATCAAGAGATAAATACAACAGCAAACTGTGCCAAGGGTTTCAGCACCTTCTTGATGGGAGTGAAGAACAGCACCCAGGCAGCTCACCCCTGAAGGAACAGCAAGGATGAGGTGGCAGTAGCAAGATACAGTGGAGACCAAGACCACATCTGAGAAAGAGAAGGAACAGCTGTGGGAGAATAACCTGAGCCGGGCTCTCCTGAATCTACGAGACAAATGCCCAGAACAAAGGGCCAAGACCTTGACATCTATGTGTGATTAACTGGTTTGTCATTTTTCTGGCCCCTAGTGGAAAATGTGAAATCCCAGCAGACTTCTGACATTGGCATGCTAACGCCTGGCTCTTGGGCCTTGGAAACTTATCTGAAGGAAGCTGACCTTGAAAGGATGGGTGGGTAAGAGTAATACAGTGGTCTAAGGTTTTGCAAATACCACATGAAGCTTTAGGGCTGATAGAGCAGGGGGAAGGGGGCATTGCAGACCACCTCTGGCCCCAGATTTTGCCTCCATAAGGGAATTAAGTCATCAGATTTTAGTGTGCTTTAAACTCACGTAAAAACAGAATGTACGTTGTTCTGTTCACAGAAAATATATAATAGGAATGATAGTAGCGGCTATTTATGGAGTGTTAATTGTGTTCCAACCTGTGTTCCAAGTGCTATACAAATACCCATTCAGTCCTCACTCCAGCACTCTGAGACGGGTAGGGCAAGTATCCCCATTTTATGGATAAGGGAACAGTCTTACAGGGCTGAGTAATGGGTTCAGTTACCCAGTTAGGGGCAGGGCTCGGGTTCTGACAGAGGAAGGGGCTCAGTTAGGCTCAGAGGTGTTTAGAAGTTGTTGAGAGTCATAACCCAAGAGTAGCAGCAGAGCGGGGCTTCTCACCAGCTCCTCTGTATTCAACTGCTGTCTTCTCACTGTTCCTCCTGGACGGCAGTGAGTCAGATGAGTGGTGGTGTTATTCAGCCAGTGTGTTTCCACCATTCTTTAGAAAAGGATCAGCCCATTAAAATCAGGAAAGTTAAAACCTCAGTGGTGATGGCTAAAGGTGGCTTCTTATCAACTTTATTTTTGCTTAAAACTTTTCATCCTCGTTTCTGAAACTCTTCATAGAAAACCTGCAGCTTATGCTGAGTATTTATTATACATGATTGATCTTACAACTGGAATTATGCCATGATATAAGGCTGCAGTAATCCTTAAACACTGACTCATAGGCCCAGCTGGTGCTTAATTTGTATTTGCAATCAGCAGTGTAGAAACAGTTTTTTTTTTTTTTCAGACTGAGTAAACATCGGAGTCCAGGATCAATATAGATTGGAGACTGTTTACAATGAACAAAGCATGAGTTGTATGATACTGTGGGGAAGAGAAAGGAGAAGAAAAGCAAGGGCTCTTGATCTAAAACCCCTCCAGGTTCTCTCATTTTGAAATGCCTGAATAAATTGTTACAGAATTGGAAAATTGTGTATAAAAGGGTCTTTTAGATGCACCTGTGGTAAAACACACACACATACGGGGAAAGAAGCTTTTGAGAACAGATATTTGTTTTGATTAAGGATAAGGCATTTGATGAAGTTTCAAATACTTGCCAAGCACCTTACAAATCAGCTTGACACATTTTTGTGTGTATCTTTTCCCTCTTGTGTGCAGAACAATCACAGTACATTCCATGTGGTCTACGGAAATCTTTTGAACTTGGACTGACCTTTCAACTATATATGTATTCATTTATTCCATGTCCTATTCATCCATTAAAAAATACTTAAGGCTCGCCAACTGGTGCTCCGAGCTGGAGTTATGACCATGGGTATGACAAAACGTTCCTTTGCCCAAAGATCTTGGAGTCTAGAGAGGCAGTGAGTCATCAAACAGTCATGGGAGTGCAACATTGATGAATGCCGTGAGAAGTTAATGGTAGTCTAAGGACAATAGCTGGGCCTAACTCCAAAGCTAGAATTATTTCCCAGATGCATTTGTAGAGGTGATACGAAATGCCGATAATGGAGGCTGAGAATTTAAGAAGAAGAGTCTCACACACACCGCTAGAAATTTTTCCTTTCACTGTGATTGGCTTTGGGTTCATTATTTTATAGAACTGATTCTATAGCTGTTGGGAAAAATAGAATGTTCTAGCTCTTATAAATTGCTTATTCACTACTGTTCACAATGCCGTTAAGTTCCCATTAGATCAAGAGAGGGAGTGATTTAAAATGTTGTTCTGTTTTACCTTCTGGACACCCAGTGCCATCCTGGGATCTGTCAGCACACCTTCAGCAGTAGGAGAATTTAAAAAAGGATGGAAAGGTTGGCTGTTCTCAGCTCTTTCCAGACTCCACTCATTGTTCTCAGATCTTTTCCTACTCACTGAGCTATTGTTAGAATGATGTTGTTTGGACATATTTTTTCCTGACTCAAAGGTATGGTTAAGGAAGAGGGAACTCCATCCTGAGAGTTGAGAGTAAATTTAGAGTCCTTGAAAACTAAATTGATATTTTTTCATGTGGAAACAATGAGTTCTTTCCTTCTCAACCTGTGGGTAGAGAGTCATTTAATGACCATATAGTCATTTAGCCAGTAAACGTATGAAGCTATAAAAAGGCATAAGGGAAGTAGGAGTGAAAGAAAGAGAAGATTTTGAAAGCCAGTAAAAACTGCTAGAAGCAAAAGCATTTCTTGTTTTCAACTAGCTGACTTTGCTCTGGCAAATTGGACTCTAGCCAGATAACCATGGCCACTGTATAGTAATGGAAATTTTTTTTATTGTGTTGTGACATGACTGAAATAAATTTAATTAGAACTCATTATCAGCATACAGCTTAAATAGCAGGAGAAGCTTGAGTGGTAACAAGCCAGTATTTTGATATTTTTCTCAGTATTTTAGAGCATAGTGTCCTTTATCAATACCAATATCTAAAGCCTGTCCTGCAAAAATAAGCAAAAAAGGAATAGAAGTTAAATATATTTCCATCTGATAGTTTATAATTTTAAGAGCCGCTAAATATAGAAGATAAGACTTGTGGGGTTTTCTAAGTCTCTGAGGGCTGGGTCCGAATCCTATCTAAATGGTTACTGTGTGGCCTGAAGGAGGGACTGATAAATGATTCACACTTAGGAGAGAAAAATGGGGAAATATTCAGACTTTAGGTTCCAGGAGGTTGGAGAAGATGTATTTTTATGTTGGCTAAACTTTAATCAATGTTAAATTAGAAAATCAGATGTATTCTTAGAAAACAAAAGAAAATCAGTGAAAAGACAAGAGTGTAAGTGCATGGAATTCAAGCAAAACCATATCTAATTGTTAGGCTGAGAAATTAGCTCCATGTGAATTACTTTATATGAAATTGAAGAGACTTGTAGATTATTCAATATTCAGTGTTGTTCAGAATGCCAAGTATTAGAAATCACTGTTGTACTCACTGTTTTGCTTCAAGGGAAGGCAATTAAACAAGAGTGATGAAGTTTAGAAATAGGAAATTTTGAGGACCAGTGATCTTATAATAAAATTAATAAATGAAGTGGAATAAAATACATCCTGGACTGGGACTCAAGAATAGAAGCTAGCTGGTCCTTTTTTTTTTTTTTTTTTTTTTTTTGGGCTCCTCTCTAAGTTCACTTCAACAAACATGAAAAATGGAGATAATTATGCTTTTCTCCCCCCTTGTTGCACCAAGGACAAACAAACCAATATGTAAGAAGCCTTTCATGGCCCTCAGAGGAAAGGTAATGTAAATTCACAGGATAGCTTCAAGGTTTCAGCTCATGGTAAATGGAAATACCCATCTCTTGTTCAGTTAACTCTTGACTTGGGAGTCTGGCGAGGTGTCCTCTTGGGATATACCATTCAGGACTAAGGAAATTCGTGGACTATAGGATAATAAAAGTGAAAACATCTATCATAGAACTCTTAGGAAAGTTCTTGCAAGGCTTGGAAATGTCCTCCAAGTTGTGTAGCTATATGGGACGGCTCAAGGCAGGAGGTTATCTTGTAACTGCCTCCAGTCATCTTCTGGCTTCCAGTAGCCATTTTGTGCCCAGAGAAATGTGGTCCCACATGATTTCCTTCCTGTGTCTTGTAAACTCTAAATCTTCTTGTAGTCAACATGCAGGCCTGAATGTAATACTAAAACATAATGATAATATTAAACCATAAATGAAGGTCCTATCTCAGGTAGGACTTTCTCAGCAGCAAATGAGGCTCCATGGTTGCCTGCCACATGGACAAATGCAAAAGATGTTTGTCTGCACTCACTTTTGGAGGTACTTGAGAGGACATGAGCACTGAAGAAACTACTGCATTAGGAATTCTTTGTGGGAAAGTTCTCTGCCTCATGTCTTGAGTCTGTTAAATTGCTACAACACTTTGGGAAAGGAATTGGTTGCTATGAATCAAGAATCGTAAAAATGTTTAAATCCATCTACTTAGTCATCTCATTTGTTCTAAAGAAATAGTTCGAGAGAATATAAAAATCCTATGCAAAAGATACTAAATTATATGTTTTTTATAAATTTTGGTGCAATAATATACAAAGTGGAAGTAAATTAGATATCCAGAAATAGCAATGTGCTCATGTCACTCAGAATACTAAGCAGTCTTCTCAAGTTACCACTATAAAGGTTGTGTGGCTATGTGAATAAATGCGTACACTAACACTACTTTGTAGAAAAGGATGTAAAAATTATATATTCAAAGTAATTGCAGATATATATATAAATATTCATGCAAGGGAAAATGAAAGGGAAACAAATGCAAAAATGTTTGCTAAATGTTCACTTTGTTTTAGGTTCTCTTTGAGGAACAGAGAAATCAGTGGAAAAAAAAGATAAGGGCACAGTTCTCTTGACATTTACACTTAGTGGAAGGAGATAACAAGTATATATCAGATAGTAACAAATGCATTGAAGAAAGTCAATTTGATAGAGTGTTACTATAGATTATAGGGAAGGGGTTATTCTAGATTGTAGATTCCGGGTGATCTCTCTGAGGAGAAGGACTGTCATCAGAGATCTCAGAATTCTTGTTACTGCTCCCTCTCCCATGCTCTTCTCAGCTGCTAGAAGGGAATCATGATCTTACCTCCTTCTGAGAGGGAATTCCTCAGAATGGGGTCATTCTTGTATTCAGGGCTCAGGTTTTCTCCCACTGGAATAGAATGCCTAGAAGCTGGGCTTGTTTGCTCTAAGTCCTACCCTCCTATGTGGCGTTGCTTGTGAGCACTTCTCTCATCAGTCAGCTTCTGGAGGCCCACCAAAAGGGGATTGCCAGTGGGAGAGGGAGTTCTTGCGTTTCTGGGTCGCCGAGTCGCCCACCTTGAATTAAAATGCTGGTCCTGTGTGCTGAGCCCTCAACTTTGCACTGTATTTCCTTCTCCTTCTGTGCCCCCACTGTCCTCCCTCAATGCTGCTTTTCTCTGGCTGGTGACCTCCATGGGGACCTGGGAATAGGGACGTTCAGTCCCGAGCCGTCCCTCAGAGTGGACTCAGGGGCTCAAGTGAGCCGCCCGTCTCCTTTATTGGCAGACTGTTCGTGGTGCCGGGGGAGGAAGGAGGACCTGTTGAGCCTCTACAGCAGGAACAGTAGAAAAAAAAGCTATTTTTCATATAAAGTTTGGGTTTTTATTTTTCATGATTTTCTAATGTTAAGACTGGATTCTTTCTCCTCTCTTCCCCATTAATAGCAGACTCAAAGGCCATGTGGTCATCAAGCCATTCTAACTGCTCAAGACAAGCAGCCTGATCTTGCTTTTGGGCTTCTGTCCAGTGCGTAGGTGGCAGCAGCCCAGGTGACTAGATTCTTATCTTGTCAAATGCACAAACCTTTCCCTCTGTCTTTATGAGTGTGACAGGCCTGTAGTTCTGCAGGGAGTTGATAAAACCCCAAGTTTACAGCCACCCACTAGACTGGGAATTTGCACGGACTGTGAGCTGAGTGGGTCGCCAGTTGCTGGTAGTTCTGGATGAAGTGGTCATCCCTCATCTGCCTTGAGACTCATACTATATTTACAAGTGTCTAACTTGTATTGGGGAAGAGACACAGCACTCCTGGTGAATCTAACGTATTAAAATAAGGCCATCCCCTTCAATGTTCCCAGCCCCACACAGGCTCTCTCTCCACTGGTAGCTAAACCAGTATGTGCCTTAACCACAGGGATAGACTGCTCTCACCTTGCACAGCATCTTGTGGGGGAGGGAGTTCTTGGATGGGCATTGGGGTGGAGAAGGAGCAATGGGAGTGTCATCATCTGGTGGCCTTATGTTCTGGAGGAGACAGATGGGCCTCACTAGGGAAGGACTTGTGGGGTCTGTCTTACGTAGGAGTTCTCTATAGATGAATTACTGACCCCCCCACCTTGTTTCCCTGTTATGTAATGTGTGAATGAATGTGTATGTGTAATCATCTGCACTGTGTTGAAAGCCATAAAGCTAATAGGTGCTCCTACCCCTCAGTATCATTTGTCACTCTCTAGTCCTGCCTCATCTTTAACAAAACAATAATAATGCTAACAATAATCTCTTTTGGTGGGACTTTTTAAATAGCTGTTTTAAAATAATTGTACTAGTAATAACTAAATAATTAGAAATTTCTTACACTTTCTATGCAGGAAGCATCTTATTCTTAAAGTTTTAGCTTTGAGATTGAATCTACTTGAGAGTATCCACTCTAGGTACTTTTAATCATTTCCTTGTTTATCCTCCCTCCTTTTTTTTTTTTGCCCTCATAGCTGTCTGTTTCTGAGACCATGCTTGCCTCACACCTGCTTGGTATTCCAGCTCTGTCTCATCTTATCAGAATGCTAACACTGTGCTCACTGCAGCCTCTGGCCATGACTTTTAAATAACTGTATAGAATTGTTACAAGGATATATGCTACATTGCATCGTCCAGAATTTTTCCCCCACAGAAGATGCTCTTTTGGCCTCTTTAGATCTTTCTTAGTTTTATTTTATTATGAATATAATGTATTCTATAAATCCACGACTCATTTTCAGTCACTCAGCAGGCTGTGTATTTAAAAGTTGTTTGGCAAGGAACCAGTGTAATGTATATTCAGTCATCTGGCCTACCATCTGTCACAAATATGTTACTTGGTTACCATTAAAGTTTGATCCAGATTGATTCATAGGGCTTTATAAGAATCTACCTTAGAAGAGAACCTCAAAATATAGTCTGTCTGACTTGCTCCAGCTTGTCTTTACAATAAAACTCAAACACACACACACACACACACACACACTCAAAAGATCAACTTGGGCAAATATCACTATTATGGATTATAGTCTGGTTTGCTTGTATTATATAAATATAAGCTAACTATTACCTCACTAAAGTTGTTCAATCTGTATACCATCTCAGTCAGATGAGGCTTAAAATATTATCTCCTCCAAAAAGTCGTCCATAATCTTGACCTGGTTCTAAAAACCTTTGACTATATATTACCAATGTACTTTGACATTCAATGCATATTACATTGATCTAATGGGAAAATTTTTGGAAAAGCATTCTTAAAGGGTCATGTCTCTAGCTTCTCTGTACTGAAGGTGTGATCTTTTATGAGAGTTTGACAGCAAAGATGGCCTCCAGCAATTTTTCCCCTCTGTATGTTGATGCTGATGGTCAAACTAAGAGGTAGAACTTATTTTCTTCTCCCTAAATAGAAACTAGCCAACAGAAAGCAGGGAAGTGGCATAGTGGGAATTCTAAGCCCAGGTACAAGAGGGTAGCCAACAGAAAGCAGGGAAGTGGCATAGTGGGAATTCTAAGCCCAGGTACAAGAGGGCTTGCAGCTTCCTTTTGAATTACTTGTTGTCAGAACGATCCCTCTTAGAACCAAGTCTCCATATTGCGAGAAACCCAAGTTACACAGAGAAGCTGTGTTAGTTACTCCAGTTGACACATCATGTGAACTTCCAGCTGAGAGCCAGCATCAACTGCCATTCCACTTGACATTCCAACTGAATAAACCCCCGGATGATTATGGCCCATTGCTGAAGTCACATAGAGCAGAAGAACAATCTAGCTGAGCCTAGTCAACCCAAAGAACCATGACATAGAGAAGTAATGACATAGTTGTTTTTTTACGGTATTAAGCTGGGCACTGGATAACAGTAGATAAATAAAACGCCTTGTAAGGACCCTATGCTTACCATGAGGCGGGCTCTCCAGTAAGCAGGTGTGTTCTATGGGGAAAAATTAGCACCAGGCCTGAGATAAGACTTACCAAAGGACTTCCCCAGGGGCCTTTTAATAGCTGGGGTTTCCCAGAGAGCCAAAACTCTGTCAAAGGTCCTCACTCTGGAACAGGGAGAAGCAGATGGAATTCTATGAATACCTATGAAGATTCTGTGAATTCTTGCTCTTATCCAATATTATTCCTACACTAGTTCGGTCATACATCAGTTTTGTATTTGTTTTGTAACTTTTCTGTATATTCTTCTCCATTTGCATTAAAAGCTCTTCAGAATAATGGCAACAGATAGGGGCTTCTTCTCATAGTGTAATCTTAGCACTACTTTTGGGTCTCCTGTGGCCTGTTTTTCTTCCTGTAAAATGGGAATAGCAATACCTACTTGGTGAGATTGTTGTAAGGATCAAGTGAACAGAATGGAGTGTTTTCTATAATATCTTACACACTTAAAATTTATGTTTTATATCTAGGGTTTTGCTACATTTTTTTTCTTATATTGCTTTGTCTTGTATATTACAGAGACGTGACATGTTTAAATGATAAAAATCTTGATTTAGGCTTGGAAACAATGTGATATTTATCTTTTTTTTTCCCCCTGGAGGATTTGCTGGCAGTGTATAAATGGGTACTTTCCCTCAAATAATAAATTATAACACCAAAACACACCGAACAGTCTCAAGGCAAATAGTTTCCTGAAGTGAATATGATTAAACTCAGCAGGAGGGTGATGGATCACTGACTTTGCTAAGCTTGGATATGCAACTATTAGAATGGCCTTCCTGGTCAGGCAAGGCTGAAGTGTTACAAATGGTTCCAGTAGGTAAGTAATGAAACTAAACAGAGTAAGTCTCTTCAGGAAGCAAAACTTTAGCATGGCACCCTTTTGTAATCAAGTTCAACACTGAGATTTGGAATTTCTAATTGTCTCCTATTTTCACATTATTTAGAAATGAAATCCAGTTGAGTAAATGACTCAGATAATGGTGTCTTGTGAACCATGCACATGGCACCTTTAAAAATGAACTTTGCAGTACTTAGTGTGCTTCCTTTGGCTTACCATAGGAAATCTTGTCAGAATCTAACTGTGAGGAGATTATACTTGTGAACTTCTCAGTTGTTTTAATGTTCCATGTCCCAGGAAACTGACTCTGGAGGAAAACTATGTCCTGGGCTGTCTTGACTTGCATGCCATTGAAGATAAGAGGGTCAGCGCCCTTAAAGATTTTACTGCTCTTAAAGGAGCCTACTAGTAAAAGACAATTTAGATGCAGCATGAAGTTGTTTTAATATAAAAGAAATATTTTTGTCTTTTTTCAATGGCAAGTTTCCTGAAGGCTTTTGAAACTGTATTTAATTTATGAAAAATGTAGGGAGCATTCAAGTTTTTCAAGCGTGCCTATGTATTTTATAGCTCAAAGTTCTGTAACTGCAAATCACTCTGTACTGTTTAAGCATTGGGAAGAGTGGGTGAGTACTGACTAGCTTCCCAAAGAATGTAATCTGGAGGCACCCAGGGAAATGAAATAGGAAGTAAATCACAGGAATCACTAGACTCACTCACTCACTCTTCCTGCCCACAGCCTCAGCATCACTTGCCTCTGGATTAGAGGTGGGAAAGGTCTTTCTCTCTTGCCCTTCCCCAGATCTTGAACCAACACTGCAATATCCAAAGAAAAGCTAAGGTCCTCTTTCCTGTGTCAGGGCTCTTCACCTGCTCCTCCACCGATCTGCAACATTTCTTACCATTCCCACCCAGGTTCCTTGTCATCTATGAGGTTTCGGCCTTGACTGTCTCCAGGCAGGGAAGCCTTCCATCTGATCAATGTCTTCAACCTCTACCACACCCTCTCTTTGACTGTGTAGCAGGTACTGCATTCTGGAATTACATATTTTATCTGTAGTCCATCTCTCCCACTAGAATATAGTCTTTCCAAAGGGAAGTAGATAGTTCTGGGGGAAATAGATGAATGAGGTAATTTTGAATAAATGGATGGATGGATGGTTGAATGGATGGATGGAGAGATGGATGGATGGGTGGATGAATGAAGGAATAAATGAATGAATAAACGAGGCTGAGGTAGATCTGTAAGTGTATACCTTCAGGATATGCTTATAAAACTGCACTGTATACAGGATTATGGGGGAAAGGTAGTTTGTGGATATACGGAACTTTTATGGAGACAAGATTCATCTCCTGATTTTCTGCTTGTGGCTCACTTGTACGGATTTTCTCTGGCTAGCTTTTAGATTCCAAAACACCTCTTCCCACCACGTAGAACAAGTCTCGATTGCCTTGCTTAGCTCTGATTTGATATGTGCCCTCTGAACACTCATTTTAATATCAGTTAAGCTAGACATAATTGAGAAGGGAAATGAGTTGCTCGGGTACAGATGCACATATCCCCAAAACAAACAAAAATAATAAGCAGGGAAAATTCCATGCATTGCCATGAGGAAAAAACATTTTTTTCTTAGAACCAAAAGATTGGAGTCTGAGACCTTGCTCCTTCCTTTAATCAAGTCACATGGTCTTTTTGAGCCTCCATTTCCTTGACTATTATGTGCAGATAAGAGCAACTGGCTGAATTTGCTCTCGGAATTTCTGTGAGACATGCATGGCATGAAAAGCTCTTGGAAAACTATAAAGCTCTCTATCCATAAAAGGAATTGCTTTTAGAACATAATTTAGATATTAAGCTCCATAATATATAAACCAAAGCCCGTGAAGTGTGGACATAATATACAGTGTTCTCACATGATCCTGTTCATAGAGAAAGTCAGCATTATATGCTTGGTCGGTAAACATGCATCAGATATTTCTATGTTGCAGGCTCTAGAGTCAACACTGGGGGAATAAGATGGAGTATGTGTCTATGGAGTTGACAGTCCAGTGCAGAATGTGAGCCGGGAATGGCAGATGCATGCGCTAAGTGCCGTCAGAGTTAATGCTAGGGAAAGTACTAGGTATTCCAGGAAGGTTGCTGGGAAACATTTTAAATGCAATAGATATGACCCAAGACCTGAAATAGGAATAATAAGGTTAAAGGGCAGGAGAGAGAATGCTTTAAGAGGAAAAGGCGTTTTTTAAGTCCAGGCATGAACACAGACGAGATCATAGAGATTTTGTGGAAGACCAGAAACTGTAGACCTGGATGAGGCTCACTGTGTGGCAGGAGGTGAGGTGGGGAAGCTAGACTGGAGCCAGGACCTGAAGGAGTTTCCACTTTATCGTGAGATGGAAACAGGGATCTTGAAGGCTTTCAAAGCATGGTGGGGAAAGGGGAAGTGTTACTCTGCCTACAGCACAGCAAATACTTGGGAAGGGGGACCCCAAGGATGTACGTCAAGAGGTTGACTAAGGAAAGTAGGCAAGATGTGGAGAAGAGTAGTGTCAGTGGGAGTGGAGAGACATCGAGGTGCTTGGTTGATGGAAGGGGGCGAGTGAGACCACAAATAGGAGTCTCTCCTGCCCCACTCTGGGTGGGGACTGTTCCTTTTATTCTAAGGGTCAAGATCTCTCAATACTGATTTCTCTTGTGTCATCAGACTTCATTCTAAACTCTCAACCAGGAAGTAGAAGAAAATTTCAGAGCGGCTTTGCTGTTTTTCTTGAATCTATTCTTAAATATCCCATTGGGCTTAGGAAGGAAAGAAGCCTGATGTGTAAGACATTTTTCGCTGTGTCCTCTTCTTCAGAGAAACTTGCATAGAAAAGTTGTACTTTTCTACCACTAGAAAGGAAATGTCTAAGTTTCTAGTTATCCATAAATCTTGGGGGTTATCTGATTATATTTAGCAATAGAGAAATTTTAATTGTTGCTCAGACTGTTGGAACACAGCAAATACATTTAATGCAAAAATACTTAATATTATGTACTGTTTTGAATTGATGTGTTAAAATATGTTAAGAGGCAACAGTCATTTTATATAAACGTTACTTCTTGAGACGACTTCAGAGGGATGAGAGAGGCTTGTTTGGATAAATCCTCACTTTCCATCTCTTTTCATAAAAATAAAATGTGAGGAATACATAACATGTACAGACATATCTGCTTCTTTCCACTTTCCAGTTGCTTAGGTTCCATGTCAGTTCTAAGGAAATCCTAAAGTGAAAAAATTAAGATAGGGACTTAGATTGTTAGAAAAGAAAAATTACAGAATATTAAGTAGTCACTTTTACTAAGCATTTACTAATAGTCAGGTGTTGACCAGCAGGTGATAGAGCTGAGATTTGGACTCAAGTCTGACTTGATGGCGTATGGTAGGCAGTTTCCCTACGGTTAATCTGGCATCCCACGGGCCATAAGGTGGCCTAAAAACTCATATTTTGCTGATGTTATGTGACTGTGCATGTTTTCATCTCATTTGTCGATTAATTGCCAACACTTTAAAATCAACTTACTTCAAACATATTCTTGAATTTTTTAGAAAAACATGAGCTCTGACCTGGGTTGTGTTTTGTTTCGTTTAATTTTTAAGAAAAACAAGTCAGTTGGGTTTCAGCTTCATGGGCTTCAGCTTCAGCATAGCATAATAATGTCTAAAGTGGATTATATCCTGTATTCTCCACTTAAATAATAATTTAATAATTCCCACTATTTTTTACTGTATTACTATCATTGAGTCCAAGTGTCAGTTGTCATAATGATGAGTGTCTGCCTTACAGTTTTGCTTCAAATAGGATTGGAAAGTGATAATTGTTATGTGTTCAGGTTTCTCTACTGTTTAACAAAACAAAACAAGCAAAAACAAAACAAAACATAAAAAACCTAAAAGGTAGGGAATGCAAAGTGGTGCAGCCACTTTGGAAAACAGTATGGAGATTCCTCAAAAAGTTAAAAATAAAGCTACCCTATGACCCAGCAATCACACTACTAGATATCAACCCAAAGGATAATAAAATACAGATTCAAAGGCATCCATGCGCCCTGATAATTACTGCAGCATTTTCAACAAAAGACAAATTATGGAAGCAGCCCAATGTCCATTGACTGATGAATGGATAAAATAGAGGTAGTATTTTTATACAACAGAATATTACTCAGGTATAGAAAAGAATGACATCTTGTCATTTGCAGTGACACATGGATGGGACTCGAGGTGTAATGCCAAGTGAAATAAGGCAGTTAGAGAAAGACAAATACCATATGATCTCATTCCTGTGTAGAATTTAAGAACCAAAACACATGAACATTGTGGGAGAAAAAGAGAGGCAAACCAGAAAGCAGACTCTTAACTATAGAGAACGAAGCGAGGGTGGCTTTGGAGAGGTGGGCAGGGGGATGGACTCAGTGGATGAGGGTCGTAAGGGGGGCCCTTGTGGTGAGCACTGGGTGTTGTATGTAAGTGATGAGTCACTGAATTCTACACCTGAAAGAAAGAAGGACAACAAACTCAAAGGTAGCGGAAGTTGCATATTTACAGAAAATTGAGAGAAAATACACATTTCTGAGGCTTTGAAAAACTCAGCTTATTTACATGAACTTCCTGGCCTGTCAAATTTTTGATACTAACCTTCTTACAAGCCCATTACAACTTCAGTATGGAGGCACAGGGAGGCTCAGTATGGAGTATCTTTAAAAGATCTCAGTAATCCGAAAGCAGGGCAAGAATTACTGGGTTCACAGTGCCGTTGGTTAGTGCCAGAGCCTGGTCTTCTGCCCTAACTGTGGAATAAATATGTGGGTGACTCCCACGGGGGGAGAGCAGCGTGGCTCGCTGCAGAGCCCATCCCAGCAGCAGGACAAAGTCATCCATTTAAGTGAAAAGAAAGGCCTTTTGTATTTCCTTTCATTTTACAATTTCAAAGCTTAGCTTGTTTCTGTTTACTGTTTTTTGGCAAATACTTTTAAAAGTCTTTCCAATTTAACATAGCCACTAGACTGTTTATAACAAGACTGCGTTTGGAAGTAGCCGTGTCTCGTACTGGGGAGTCGCGAGCCCCACGAGCAAGAAAAGCCTGACTCAGAGTGCGGAGTGCTGGAAACGTAAGCCATTTCCTACTCACTTAGAAGTTCAGAACGTTACTGGGTCCTTTTTTTTTTTCCCCTGAAAATCAAATGAAAGTAGATTAGAATAAATGTTCTGGGGCCTCAACTCCTGACAGTCAGAGGAAGCAAGAGTGAGGATAGGTAAAACCTGACATAGAGCCAAGAGCCTGGTTCATTAATAGGCAGCAAGTGCACAGGGCGTAACAGAGCCCGAGACTTCCCTCCAGAATTTCACACATCAGTTTGGGAGATACACTGACAGCAAAGGGAGTAAGTGAGGATCTGTTCTCGGAGCAGCTCAGCTCAACAGACCTCTGATGCAGCATTTCTCTTTTTGTGACTGAGCACATAGTGAAGATCTGAGAAATTGTGGTCTAAAAAAAAATGAGGCATATCGAATTAAATGCCTATTTGTGTCTAATGTCTAATATCCTGGAGTAAAGCCCTTGAACTTAGTATCCAATTATCAGTCCCTTTTTGAACAAAAATTATCATGTTGAAGCCTTCAGCATCTTTCCGTATTGATTGATTACTTGATTTGGAGAAAACTCGGAAGTAGGCACTCTGGGGTAGCTTCAGCTGGTAAACGCTGGACCTGATTTCTGAAGATCCTCAGTCTCAGAACAGATTTCATATTTGTGGAAAGTCTTAACTTGACAGAGGGAAACAGTAGAATTTATGAACACACAAAGCAGAACCACTTTAAAATATTAGTGAGCTTACAGTATGACATTTTTGTTGTATGCTCTCCCTAAAATCTCCTGTGTTTCGGCTGTTGGGGCACAGGGAGACAAGATTTAGCAAGCGAAATGGCCGTATCTGGGTCTTCATGGGTTGTTATATGGGTTTCTACTTTATTTATGGTTAATGCCTGGGTCTAATTGATGGATACGCCAGTAGTGATTTCTTTCATATTCTCCTGTATGTGTGCACCCATGCCAATTGCATAATGGTTAAGATATCAACTCTAGAATCTGTTAGATTTTGTCTGAATCCTTTCCCAACTAAGTGCAAGCTATGTGACCTAGGACAGCTTGCTTAGTGTTTCTCCATTTTAGTTTCCTCCTGTGTAAAACCTACCTAACAGTAGTCTGTACTTTATAAAGCCTTTGTGGAAAATTAAATGAGATAATGTGTTTAAAACGGTGTCTGGGGCGCCTGGGTGGCTCAGTGGGTTAAAGCCTCTGCCTTCGGCTCAGGTCATGATCTCAGGGTCCTGGGATCGAGGCCCGCATCGGGCTCCATGCTCAGCAGGGAGCCTGCTTTCTCCCCTCTCTCTGCCTGCTCTCTGCCTACTTGAGCTCTCTCTCCCTCTGTGAAATAAATAAATAAATAAAATCTTTTAAAAAAACACAAAAAAAACGGTGTCTGTGTCATGATCAGAGTCAATGTTAGATACCCCCCCCGTTGCTCACCATAATCCTCAGATGATCACCTACAAAATACTGTTTATGTAGAAACGTAGAGTTTACTCTGTTTCTCCTTTTTGAAATATCCAGTCTTTGCATTTAGAATTTATATCTCTCCTCAACTTTGCCTAGCACTTTGTTTAAACCTTTATACTCCAAAACTAAATTACCATCTGGCTTGTAACAGAGAATTTATTTCCCTAATATACAGCGAACTCCTCAAGAATAGTTTCTGTATATCACTTATTTTTACTTCCCAGGACATATTAAAATGACTGATATCCTTGATACATTTGTTGTAATAAATGCTTCTGGGTGATGAGTTACTGTTTCTAAATTGGTCTTATCCTTCTACTGCTTAGCACAACTGGGATAAAGAGACTTAGGATTTGATGAGCATACCAAAGAAAACAAAGTTAAGAACAGAAAACAGTGACTAGAGTATTCATACATTTAAAACTTTTTTTTCTAGCTGTTAAAAAAAAAAAAAAAATCTCGTACCAGAAAATGGCAAGAGGAGGAAAAATATTTACCAGTGATCCCTCCACTGCAAGGCACACATGACATGCTTATTTTGGCATATACACTTTTTAGTGTTAATATATTTTTAACAGAGGTAAAGTTAAGACTTGTGTATATGCAACACACGTAAGAAAATGTTCTCATTTCACTTAATGTTAAATTAGTAAACCCTTCCAGTAAAATTTAAAATCTTTTTGCAAACATTATTTTTGGTTTGCAAACATGGTTGTCCTGTTTTGTTCCATTCCAATCTGTATGCTGTTTATTTGCTTTTCCTACCTCCTTGTGCTGGCTGGAGCTTCAGTACTAAGTTGAAAGTCTTTGGAGGGGAAATCTTAGGGGGAAAGCTTTCAATTTTTCACCTTTAAGTATGATGTTAGCTCTAAGTTGGTGTTGTTTTTAACCAAATTGAAATTCTTCTACATGCCTACGTTTCTTTTTTTATTATTTTTTTATTATGTTAGTCACCATACAGTACATCATTAGTTTTTGATGTAGTGTTATAAGATTCACTGTTTGCGTATAACCCCCAGTGCTCCATGCAGTCCATGCCCTCCTTAATACCCATCACCGGGCCAACCCATCCCCTTATACCCACCTCTTTAAAACCCTCCGTTCGTATGCCGGAGTCCATAGTGTCTTATGGTTTGTCTCCCCCTCCGATTTCCCCACCCTTCATATTCCCCTTCCTTCTCCTGTTGTCCTCCATGTTATTCCTTATGCTCCACAAGTAAGTGAAACCATCTGATAATTGACTTTCTCTGCTTGACTTATTTCACTCAGCATAATCTCCTCCAGTCCTGTCCATGTGGATGCAAAAGTTAGGTATTCATCCTTTCTGATGGCTGAGTAATATTCCATTGTATATATGGACCACATCTTCTTTGTCTCTTTGTCCGTTGAAGGACATCTCAGCTCTTTCTACAGTTTGGCGATTGTGGACATTGCTGCTATGAACATTGGGGTGCATACGGCCCTTCTTTTCACTACAACTGTATCTTTGGGGTAAATACCCAGTAGTGTAATTGCTGGGTCATAGGGTAGCTCTATTTTTAATGTCTTGAGGAACCTCCACACTGTTTTCCCAAGTGGCTGCATCAGTTTGCATTCCCACTGCTACCGACAGTGTAAGAGGGTTCCCCTTTCTCCACATGCTCTCCAACATTTGTTGTTTCTTGCCTTGTTAATTTTTGCCATTTTAACTGGTATGAGGTGGTATCTCAACGTGGTTTTGATTTAAATTTCCCTGATGTCTATGCCTAGTTTTCTGAGAGATTTTATGAACATATGTTGAATTTTCTTCTGACACTTTGTGTGGGTGTTTTCATCAGTTGATATGACCATGTGCTTTTTCTTATTGTGGTGGAATGATGTGATTTATTTTCAAATATTGAAAAGCCTTGCATCACTGGGATAAATCCAGCTCAGATATTGTCTATAGTTCTCTTTGTATATTGCAGAATTTTATCTGTTAAGAATATTTACATTGTATTTGTGAGCATACCAGTCTATAGTTTTCCCTTTTTGGAGCTGCGCTGGTCTGATTTTGGTATCAGGGGAATTCTGGTTTCATCAAATGAATTACGAAGTGTCTCTTGAATTTTCTTAAAGAAATGGTAGAGAATTACTGTACATTCTTTTTAAAACATTTGGTAGAATTCTTCAGTGAAATTGTCTCAGCCTAGAGATTTTGTTAGGAGTTTTTAAATTATGACCTCAATTTCCTGGTTGATTATAGGGTTATTAAAATACATTTTTTATGTTGGGCATTGTGCCCTTTTCAAGAAATGTGTCTGTTTTATTTGAGTTGTCAAATTTATGTGTGTAGAGTTGTTTGTAGTGTTTCCTTATTATCATCCATGTGTCTATGAGGTCTGTATTGATGTCCTCTAATTCCTGATTTGGGTAATTTGCATCATCTTTTTCCCTTGTAATACGACTTCTGTTGCTGTGACTGGGAGTGGGTCCCAGTTTCCCACCCCCGTGCTGTTTGGCTGGCGTGCAATAGTTCTTACCTTGCTATGCAGCTTCTCTCCTGGTCCTTAAGAAAGAGCTGGCTTTATTTGGGCTCTTTGTTTTTCGTCTGGTCTATGCCCATTAGTATTTTTGGTTTGCTGGACTCTTCAATATCTGGGATATGTAAGTCAAAAAGACCTAAGGAACTCACCACTATCTTGTTCCTTGGTCCCAAGCTCCCTAGCTTGTCCTCATTCTCCTCTCTGCCTTTCAGAACCTTCATATCTTTGTTTTATATATAATGTCCAAGGTGTTGAATTGTGCTTAAGTGAGACAAGCAGGGGAAAGTACTTCTATCTACCTTCACAGAAATGGAAATCTAACGATAACTATTCGTATGTGCAAGACCTGTATGTTAACAGCTACAAAACACAGAAGAAAGAAGTTTAAGACCTAAATAAATGGAGCAATATACAGTGTTCATGGACTGGAAGACTGAATATTGTTAAGATATTAGACTTACTTATAGATTTAATGCAATCCCAATCAAATCTCGTAGGATTTTTAATGGAAATAAAGAAGCGCATTCTAAAATTCATATTTCAAAAGAAAGAATCTAGGAGAGTTAAGAAAAATTTCTTGAAAGAACAAAGTTGAGGAATTCATACTATTGATTTCAAGCCTTGAAATCAAGCTATGGGCATCAGGACAGTGTTGGCAAAGGGAAAGACACATACATGAATGGAAATAACAGAACCTAGAAATAGATCCACACATACATGGCTAATTGATTTTCATAAAGGTGTAAATGCAAATCAGTGCAGAAAGAATATTCTTTGCACTAACTGATGCTGGAATACGTATATAAAAAAATCCTTAATGATAAACTCACATGATACACACGTCACATCACATACAAAAATTATTTCAGAATGGATCACACATCTAAATGCAAAACCTACAGCTTTAAAACTTGTTAAGGAAAACACAAGGAAAACTTGATCACTTGGGATTAGACAAAGATGTCTTAGGTAAAACACAAAAGGCACAATCCATAAAAATTGATAAAATTTGGATGTTTTCAGAATTACAGACTTTTACTTTTCAAAACACAGTTGAGAGAGTAAAAAGACAAAAGACTGGGAGAAAATATTTGCAAAACACATACCTGATAATGTTCTTTTATCAAAAATACATAAATAACTTTTATAGCTCAATACCTAGAAATTAAATAAACCCATACAAAAGAAGAAAAACGTATTTGAACACTTCACCAAAGAAGATACAGAGATGACAAACAACCATATTAAAAGAATCTTACTATCATTAGATATTAAGAAATACAAATTAAAATCATTATCACTATTTCATAAACTTCGATAACCTAGAAGTGGCTTAAAAAACAAACTAGGGTACCTGGGTGGCTCAGTCGGTTAAGCAACCGATCCTTGGTTTCAGGTCAGGTCATGATCTCAGGGTCCTGGGGACAAAGGCATTGGGCTCCCTGCTCCGCGGAGCATCGCATTGTCTCCCTCCCCTTCTGCCCCTCCCCCTGCTCATGCTCTCTCTCCCTCTAGCTTAAATAAATAAATCTTTAAACAAACCGGTGAATTTATGGAGCAACTTGAAGTCTCATACATTGGTTTGGGAATGCAAAATGGTACAACAACGTTGAAAACCAGTGCAATTTTTAAAAAATTTTTATTCTTTTTTAAAGATTTTATTTTTTATTTTTTTGTTGAGAGAAATGCCACAAGCAGCAGGGAGGAGCAGAGGGAGTGGGAGAATCTTGAGCAGACTCGCTGAGCATGGAGCAAGCCCAATGCGGGGCTTGGGTTCAAGACCCAGACAGAGATCATGACCTGAGCCAAAGTCAGGAGTCAGATGCTTAACTGACTGAGCCACCCAGGCACCCCAGTGCAGTTTCTTACAGTTAAATACACACTTGCACAAGACCCAGCCATCCTACTCCTGGATATTTGCTCAAGTGAAATGAAACCATATGTTGATATAAACACTTGTACACAAATGTTCATAGAAACTTTATTCATGATTCTCCAAAACTGAGAACAATCCAAATGTTTAGAGTAGAATACTCCTCAGCAGTGGAAGGAATGAGTTACTAATATGTGTAACAGTGTGGATCTCAAAAGCTTTATGGTGAGGCAAAGTAACTGACTCAAAAGGTTATATTCAGTTACATGATGTGTGATTCCATTTATATTACATTATGAAATACATATATTTATTGAAAGAAAAAGCTTAGAACTAGTTTCCAATGGTTAGGGCAGGGTCACGAATGAATTTTTGACTAATTAGTACCTTGGTCATGACGGTAATTCTTATGGGACTGTATGTGATTGTCAAAACTTAAGTAATTAAACAATGAAAAGGGCAAATATTAACATTCAATTAAAAATATAATAGTTACCTGAATCTCAGTATTATAGGAGAAAAATACTTTACTGAATGAAAAAGAAAAAAACTATGAAATCGAAGAATTAAATCATAGTATTTATAACCTTCAGTGTTCAGTGCCCTATAAGTGTGATTAAACTGAATATGGACATGCCTACTGGGAAAGAAATCTTCTATACCTTGTAAATAATTTTCAAAGCGAAACATGTTAGGACCACATTATCATTATAAATTATGAGCTTCTCATTGTTCACGTTTTTATTAATTGAGGTATTGATCGAGTTTTTAATTACGTTTCAGAAGTAATTTATGACTTCAGAGGTGAATTTATGAGTTGTTTAACATACAGTGTCACCAACTATTGATAAATAGCTTTTACACATTAGCCATATTTTTAGTTCCCTTGTAGTTTTCATGGCTATTTATTGTCACTGGGCTTATTTCATCATGTGCCTTCACATGAGAAATATTAACACTGATGAAGTGAAATAATGCATTAGGATCTCCCTAGCTCAAAGAGTCTTGAATAAATTTCAAGAAGGCCAATGCCTCTTTGGTATCCTTGGGACTGCTGCAGAAATGACATGACGACGGAACAGACAGGGCTCGCTGTCGATAGGTTATTCCACAGTCAGTGGATGTTTACTGAGGTCTTTGTAAATTCTGCCGCCTCGTCCCCATAGGCACACACAGCTGCTCAGGCTGTCTGGTGGAACTGCTCTAGCACATGTGGCTGGCTGCGGGTCCTGCCTGTCATTGCTTATGCAAATTACGTTTCATTTTATACCCTGGGAACAAAAAAGAGAAAAATGTCTCTTTCATCTCCACTAACATGAAAGTACCTGAGTGTCCAGGAAGTCCTGGAACAGAGTAAGAGGAAGTATAATACAGTAAAAAGAGGATGGACTTTGGAATGAGACTTAACTTAGATCCAAAATCTAAGGTAGGTGACTATATTTTGCTTCTCTAATTTTCAGTTGCCTGAAATGATCCTGTCTTCCTCATAGTATGGTGAATGTCAAATGTGTACTCTTTTTGAAACACATATGAAAGTCGAGCATAAGCAAGAAATTGTCGCTCTGCTTCCCTTTCTCCTGAAGTGCAAGTTAAATAGTGCCTGTCTTTGTAGACCTCATGATGCAGAATGCATCTGCCCCAAGACGCATTCCTCACCCCTCTGGAATGACCCTATTGTCTACAAAGTTGTGGCTAAGCCTGCTGTTGTCAGAGGACGTCCTCCAGCGACATTGCTGTCTGCTGGCTGAGAGGAGGTCCCTAACACAAGGTCTTTCAAACTGGAACCGTTTGTTCTTCTCTCTCGGGTGGAACCTGTGTGAGATGAAACCTGGAAGCTGTTTTGGTTGTTTAACCCTTCAAAAAAATACCATGAGCTTATTTGGTTGGATTTCTGTCCATTTCAACCAATGTCATAAAGGCACAAATTATGGAGAGGAGTTATTTGACAGAGAAGTGACATTTTCAAAGTTTGCTTTTTGGAAGTCCTGGTGAAGAGTTTGAATTTGAGTGAAGAAAGTGGCCCCAAGAATATATGTGAATTTCCCAGGTCACAGTGGAAGTTCTTAAAGTTAAGACTAATTTCATGTCTAATGATCTTTATGATACTTCTTTTTTTTCCCCCAAGATTTTATTTCTTTATTTGAGAGAAAGAAATCACATAGGCAGAGTGAGAGAGGGAGAAGCAGACTCCCCGCTGAGCAGGGAGCCCGACATGGGGCTCAATCCCAGGATCTTGAGATCGTGAGCTGAAGGCAGACGCTTAACCAACTGAACCAGTCAGGTGCCTCCCCCACCTTTTTAAGATCTCATTTATTTATTTGAGAGAGAGAGAGAGAGATCACAGGCAGAGGGAGAGGGAGAAGCAGACTCCTCTTTATGATACTTCTCTGCACACAAAAAGCAAGAATGGGGAGTTGGGTGGCTAAACCAAAAAAAAAAAAAATTTTTTTTTTTAAAGAAAAAAAATCAAAAGCATCTCTCACAGTTGACTTGGATGTCCTAGCTTTGCTCCTTTAGTTGCTACATTGTGAGGAGCTCTGGTCGGTAGACGTGGATAAGAAGACATGCTCTACTTAAGCAAGGTTTTCTTACACTATAAGCAGTTGAAAAACATTAGAGATACAGCATTTATAGGGTTTAGTGATTGATTACATAGAGAATACAAGAGTAGGAGAAATCATGCTCATGTGTCTGAACTTCACTGAGATAAGAGCCGGTGACAGAGCTGCCCCTCTCCAGCCATGTGCTTTCTCTGAACGCTACTCTTCCCCACCCCTAGAGGGCATACTCCCGGAGCACGTTACCCCGTCTCCCTGGGCCATAGTTGATGAACAGGGATGAACCCTTGAGTCAAAGCCAGTGACACTCTCTGTGAAATTCAGACTGAAACTGAGAACATACAAATTCTAGAGAAACAAAGCCAGTCTTCGAAGTGAGAAGAGATGAATATACATAGGGAAGCAGAAAAGATATAAGGATGGAGAGGGAGGAAGGGAGGAGAAGGCTGCCTTGGTTTCTGGCAGCTGCTCTGTTCTTGATTTTAAACCACTGATATGCCTGACTTTTCTCTCTAATCATAGTCTTTGAAATATGTATTATATCTCTGAGAGGTGAGGGTTAATTTGATTGATTCTTTGCAGGCTGGATTCAGAAAAGGAGTTGGCCTCCTACAGAAATCCATGGATTTCTGCTTAAAGCAGTTAACTGTAGTCAAGAGCAAGGCTTGGACTCAGCCCTTGATCACACTGGAAGAGGGACTGGTGCTTTCCCATATTTACCACAATGGAAAGCCCAGTGCTAGATTCCCCTGATTACATGGCTATAACCAACAGCCTTGGACCCATTCAGTCTGTGGTCACATTAGAGAAGAGGCCTGTATTCACCCTAACGTGAGTACTGAGCTGGCAGGAGAAGGAAACACAGCCAGAGGTCCAAAGTCCCTTCCTTGCAGTCTGTCCGTTGAGTTTGCTCTGTATCTCTGCCCGGAACTAGAATGTCCTGGCCAACAAGATGGTGCCTCAGAGTCTGCTGCTCTGTGTCCAGGAGCCTTCCCCATTGGACACTGCTCCATCAAGCTTGGTGTGTTCTTTGTGAATGTGCCCTGTTTTTACAACAATCATTAAAATACATCCCTTTGTTTTTGCTTAAGAGGCCCTATGGTTTTCTATTATTTTCTGCCAAAAGCTGAAGAGAACAGGGCATAAATATCCATTCTGCTCTTCCACATCCCTACTCCTGGGGATGGCTGGGACTCTAAGGCCAAGGAGAAAAGTTCTCAAGGCTTGATAGTCATGACAGTTAGATGGAATAGGTGCCCCGAGGGTGCTTCCTTATACTGTTTCCTTGCATTTTTTTTAAGATTTTATTTATTTATTTGACAGAGAGAGAGAGATCACAAGTAGGCAGAGAGGCAGGCAGAGAGAGGGGGAAGCAGGCTCCCCGCTGAGCAGAGATCCTGATGTGGGGACTCGATGCGGGACTTGATCCCAGGACCCTGAGATCATCACCTGAGCGGAAGGCAAAGGCTTTAACCCACTGAGCCACCCAGGCACCTCCCTTGCATTGTTTTTTGACAGAAAATAGGAAAGTTTGATGTAAGGGAGGGTCACCTTGTCTACCTGGATTTATACCCCCACCAAAACTATGGGAGGAAACAGGACTTAGGGGTCTTGTTCTGGTGTGAAAAGGCCTGGCTGACTTCATGATGGGTTGTGATCCTGGGGCTCCTTAGTTGTCCCTAGAATCCCATCAAACACTACTTCTGTCATGACCCCTTAGCATGGCGGTGTCCCAGGACATAAGCAGGACATTTTCTTCCGTAGTTTTTCAATCTCCTGTGAAGTCGTACAGTGGTATACTTGATCTCGGTATCTGTACCTTTTGCTGTAGAGCGGTCCCTCTCCTTTGATCTGGAGTAACTTCTCTGATCATTAGTGCTCTTTTACTTCCGAGATGGATTACTTTGAAATTCATTCCCCTGTCAGTTTTGATTCTATCACCCAAGCAGCTCCAGTGGTACTAAGTCAACACTTCTCAGAAAACCATAGAATTTCCCAGGTGATAGGCCTGTAGCAGACGCCGAGGATTCCCAGTGGTGAACTTTTAAGCAAATTTGTACTGTTTTTTTTATTACAAAGTAATGTATGCTAAGAATAAAAATTATAAAGTAGAGAATAAACATATAAAAGCATACTTCAAATCCCACCAAAAATAGATGAATTGATGGCATTTTAAGAGGAAAAAATACATATGTACTTGAAGACTCTTACTAACTCCTGAAATCTTGCTTGCTGTGATGTCAGACTGAGGAGTTGCTGTGTAATGGTCTGTCAGCAATGAAAGCTTTCATTTTTGTTTTCTTGAAAAAGTCTTTACATTCCCGTCACATCCTCTTATCAATAATAATATATTCGGGTACATAATTATGATTCATTGAGCATTACAGCATCATTTTAGACATTTAGTATTTTGCATGAGAAATATATTCTTTGGAGAGTCATTCTTTTGTCTCCTTAACTCTGGAGTTTTAAAAGAGATTATTTAGTTTGTGGTCCTGTTGTTTTTAAGTTAGAGAATCTTTTCATGTGGCTTTGGGTTTGTTTATTTTATTTATTTGCTTATTTAGGTCATGGCACCTTCCTTCAAGGATTCTGTCTTCACATTTATCTGTAGTTAATTCTTAGAATAGTGCCTTTTCTTCTGAAACAGCATTAGATGTAACTTGGTAATTCTCAGTCTGTTCTCCATGCCTCATAACTGCTCTTTCAGATTTTCAAAAAAAAGGAAACAGAAAAAAATCTCTCTCTGCTGCTTTCTGGGTGATGTACTCAGATCTACTTTTCAATTCAATAATTCTCTCTTCATTTGTATCAAATATATTTCTAAAGAACCACTGAGTATTTTTTTTGTTTCACCTTTCACATTTTACCTTTCTAGGCTTCCATTTTATTTACTTCAAATATGCTATTTTTTGCCTCATTACTTTATTTTCTTACCATTTTGAAATCCTTATCCCAGAGTCTCTTTCCATTGGCTCTATCATCCTGTAGTTTCATGAGTTTGACCTTTATATCAGCTATGTATATTTCATGGCAATGGGTTTCACTGCATACTTTGTAATTTTGTCTGAGGACTCATCTTGATTGAAAAATAACTTCTTCAGGGGCTTTTTGTGAGCCATGAATTTGACAGTACTCCTGTGAGATGGTTTCATGTGGGATTGTGCTAATAATACTTTTTGCTTTGTTGTTTCTACCTTATTTTTAAATATTAATTTCTTTGCTTATGTTCCAGCATTTCCCACACTTTAAGCAAGACATATGGTTCAAAAATTGCATTCTGAATAAACTGCCATTTCTGTTATTAACCAGAGCCCCAGACAAGAAGCTCATCTCTGTGCCCTGTCCTTGGACTTGAGAGCTAAGGTTTCCAAGTCACTATTCATGGATGAGACAACTATTCCTAGACTTCTGTGTTAAAGTTCTTGATCCTCTTCTGAGCATAAGACCTGTAGCCCAATGTTCATCTATTCCACGCGGTCATCAAAACCACTAACCCGACCTCTCTATCCCTGGTTTGGTTAATCCCGAGCCAGAAAACTTGAACTTCTTGTAACCCTTATTTATAAGTTACCTTTTACATTCTGGCCCTTAATTTTAATCCTGCTAATGCATTTTATAAAATGAAATTTATTTTTATCTACCATTCTATACGTGTGAAGAAAAAGAGGAAATTTTACATTTCAACTTAAGCCGCAGGGTTGAAAATCTCCATGATAAGTGCTGTGGGTTTCCCAGTGACATACCCAGTTCCTCAGAGAAAGGTACAGATTAACTAAGGTTTTTGCTTAAATCTTTATTGAATAATGCCAACATTGTTTTGTGTTACCTAGACATTATAAGCTGAGACAACTAAGAGAGGAATATGTTTATGGAATAGTTGGTATTTTGGGTATGACCATCTCTTGAGACAGGAAGACAGAACTTTGAATATGGCCAGATATACAAGATAGTCAGTCGATTGCTGGTAATAAATCAGTCTTCCAATAGTTAATCTAATCAACATTAACAACTAAATAGATAGGCATTCATTTATTGCATTTGTTGCATTTATTGTTAAAATAGTTTAATGCAACTGCATTTTTTTTTTAAAGATTTTATTTATTTATTTCACAGAGGGAGAGAGATCACAAGGAGGCAGAGAGACAGGCAGAGAGAGAGGGGGAAGCAGGCTCCCCGCCGAGCAGGGAGCCCGATAAGGGCCTCGATCCCAGGACCCTGAGATCATGACCTGAGCCGAAAGCAGAGGCTTTTACCCACTGAGCCACCCAGGCGCCCTGCAACTGCATTTTAATGGTGTTATTTTGTTTTTGTTTTTGTTTTTTACTTCATGCTCACTATTGATCAGACATGAACATTTATCTTGATAGATGGTAGATAAATCACCAGTGACATGAAATGACCACAATGTATGAATAATAGGCTAATAATAATGCTGAAGATAATCACCAAGGTGATACTATTTCTCATCTTTTTCAGCAGGTTTTCTGTATTGGTTGACCCATTTCTATGGAAATAATGTTTGTAGAATAACAAAAGAATTGCCATTAAATATTTCTTAGCCCTCATAAATAATAAATATGTGTACTCCCAATGCTTTTCTAACAAGGTTGCCAAAGTACTTCACCGTCAAATACTGTATTATTATTAGCCTTGTGCCTGGGAAGAGTTTGGGCTTAGGAGACTCAATATAATATTGAAGTTTCTATAGCAAATCAGTAGCCAGGAGAGAAAATGAGCCCTTCTTAGGCCTCATCCTGAGCTCTGGCCTGAGCACAGTGTTATCGTCAGCATAATCTGCTCAGAGCATTGAGGGCATTCATTAACTAGGTCATGTGGATGTGCCTGGAATGTACAGTGATGTTACTGAGCACCGTGGAATCACAAACAGCAACACTGAATTAAATAGACCATGAAATGTCAAATCTGCAAACCGATAAATACACGTTTCAAAGGGGAAAGGACATACAGTAGCATTTCCTTGTTCTATTAATCCCACTTTATAAATTTTTATCATAATGAAGGGAGCAAAAGTACTGAAAGAATCATATGGAATAAAAGTATCACTAGGCAGCTATTTTTACTATGTTCAGTGAGGAAATTATTTTGATAAAGGAATACTTGTTTGCAAATAGGCTTGGTCATCTGGATTACAAGTTATCGTCAGTTATCTTTCTTTTAAGCTACCAAATAACATGGAGGAACATAAAGTTGATATTTGAAATCCCAAGTTTGATTCTTGGCTCTGATTTTCACCAGCTTTATAAAATATTTTTGAGCAAGTCACTGAACTAGCAATATTGCATATCTTCATTTGGTCAAGTGTATGCATTTGTTAAAAAAGAAGCCAAATATAGGTTTCAGATTTGTACACTTACCTGAATATATGGTATACATCAAAAACATATTGAAGAATCCCTTTTGTTTATTTTAAATAACAAAAATTTTGGTATAAATTTATATAACATCCAATTTTAATTAAAAATTTTAAAAGCCTATGTTCAGATATCCTACATCATTTTACACACATTATACACACACACACACACACAGACTGGATACCACATTGAGGATTTATGACTTCTCCGTGGAAATGGGAAGAAAGTCAGAACAGAGACCTTTTGTTCTATTACGTATTGAACTACGTGTGTGTGTGTGTGTGTGTGTGTGTGTGTGCAGATACACGTATATATATGCATAATATCTGTGTGCATATTAACACTATAGATTTATACACACGCACATGCACTATTTTAATGAATTGCGTCGTGTCTTACTGTAACTTGCCTCCATATTAGAAGTTTTCAGATTAGCACATACAGATTTGCCTCCTTACCACCTTTTAAAAAACTGCTACATAGTATTCATGGAAAGGATAATTTTTAATATACCTTATTGTATACATGTTTCTCTTGGGTAGGTTTTGAAAATGGAATTGGTTATTTACAGGGTATAAATACAATTCTCCAATATGGCTATACCTACTAGATATAGGTACATACCTACTAGAAATATGTAATTATCTTTTTCCTCACTGCCTGTCAATAATGATCTTATTATCTTCAGTTAGCTTCAGTTTTTTTATCTGGAAGTTGAAAAACAACTCATTTTAATTTCAACTTATATTTGCTGCATTCTAGAAAAATTATAGTGCGTTTGTATATCATACATATGGAGGGATTGTCCTTTATAAATTATCTCTTCCTATTTTTTCCCATTTTGGGGGGTTTCTCATATTTTTCTTATTGTTTTGTCTAATATATTATTTGCAAATAATTTTCTGCTGTTTGGTGCCTGTGTTTTAACTCTGTTAGTGGTTTTCTCTCTTACAGATGTCTTAAAATATAGTATGATCAAATAATTTGTTCTTTGTATATTTGTATGGTGCATATTATTTAGCAAGTTCTTTCTAACCAAAAAGTTTATGAACCAAAAAGTTCATAAAATGCTTGTTATATTTCCTTCTAATAGATTAATATTTTAAAAAATATTTTTGTTGAAATTTATTTTTATTTTCATAAATGATATTAGGTGGGTATCTACCATTTTATCTTTTTATTTTTAGTGGACTTTAGTTGAACAGAATGGTATTGTTATAATCTTTTGTTCATCGCAGTTTTAAAAATTGGTCCGTATGTTTGTATATTTATTGTTTATTTTTTTTTTGTAATGTGTGAGTTCTTCTGAATCAACTCTCTGAACAATAGGATCCTGAAAATAATGTACATCTTACCACATGCCTCCTCCTACCATGTCATCCTTGCCCACAAGACAAACTTTATATTAAATTCTGAGTTTACTATCCTTTTTTTCCTAATGTATTTGAAAAATTGACTTTATTAAGGCATACATTTCATTTAATAGTACCTTTTAAATGCAAGATCAGTGATTTTTGGTAAATGCATATACTAACATAATTATCTCCTTAATCTAATTATAGACCATTTACATCTCCTCAGAAAGTTTGGTCGTCCCTTTTTGTAATCACACTCCTCTACTCTGTAGTATGTACAACCACTGATCTAATTTCTGCTCTAACATATTAGATACATATGCCCCAGATGTCAACAAATGGCTGCTGCTTCTCTGTGTAATGCGTGTGATATTCAACCATACTGTATGAAGCAGACATTTGCTCATTTTCATTACCGAATAGTCTTTCATTACATAATATATATTTGAATATGCAATATATAATGTATACATATATAAATATATTATTTGCCAATGGAATTTTTTTTCCTAATATGAGACTATTATAAATATACCTGCTCTGAGCAGTTATAGGTCAGTATTTTATGGGTGAAAGTTTTCATTTCTTTTGTATAGTTTCAAGATAAGGAATTGCTGGGTTACATACTAAATGGGTTATTTAGCATTGTAAAGAATTGCCAAACACTTTTCCAAGGTGGCTGTACCATTTACACTCTCACCAGCAGTGTATGAGATTTCCAGTTCTAAGTCTTGCCAATTCCTGGAATTGCTAGTCTTTCTACTTTTAGTCATTCTCATAGGTTAAAAAATATTATCATGATGCAATTTTTATTTTTATTTTTTAATTACTAGTGACACTGAGCATTTTTATGTGTGTGCTCATTGACCATTACTGGTAGAATTTCATTTGTGAAATGGCTGTTTAAATTTTTTGTATTAATTTTATATTGGGATGTCCTCTCGTTGACTTCTGAGAACTCTCTCTGTATTCTAGGTAAATTTCCTAGGTACAGGAGTTTCTACTATTTTTCCCTAGTCTGCAACTTAAGTTTGCATTTTCTTAACAGCACTCTACAAAAGGAATATGGTATATATTACTTTATAAAGTCCAGCTCGTCAATGTAATTTTTTATGTTTCACGCTTTCGGGTTCTGTGCAATATTTGCCTATTCCAAGCTAGCAATTTTATTCTGTTTTCTTCTAGAAGTTTTATGATTTGGTCAATAATCCATTTAAAATTAATTTTGCCTATTTTGTGAGATAGAGGTGGAGATTATTTGCTCACAACGTGGCTATCCTATTACTCCGGCTCCTTGAAGTAAACTTTCTGATACCCATTGAATTACATAGACTGTCATAATGAAAAATCAGTTTGCGATATATATGTGGACTCTATTCTGTTTCGTAGATTTGTATGATTATCATT
The DNA here is from genome assembly GCA_002007465.1 of Ailurus styani. Classification (NCBI taxonomy): domain Eukaryota; kingdom Metazoa; phylum Chordata; class Mammalia; order Carnivora; family Ailuridae; genus Ailurus; species Ailurus styani. The sequence goes on along the minus strand of LNAC01000390.1, from coordinate 756,517 downwards.
ATCCCAATATGTGTCTTGATAACTATGGCTTTTCATAAATATATCTTGAAGAAAAGTTGGCCTAAGTCCTCCAATATTGTTACTTTTGTTGAAATGGTTTCAACCATCAGGTCCTTTGGACTTTTATACAAATCTTAGAACTAACATACAGATTTTTATAAAAATATTGCTGGGGTATTTGATTTAGGTAGCATTTTATTGTTCAATTTGGGTAGAATGGATATCTTTACAATAGTAGACACTCAAATCCATTAATGTGTTAGATATCTACATTTGTTTAAGTTTTAATTTCTTTCAAGACTGTTCTCTACTTTTTGGTGTACAAGTCTTCCATGTGTTTTGTCAGGTTTATCCCAACTATTTTATGTTCATAATTTCTATGTAAACATATTTATTTCAATATCTGATTGTTGATTGCAACTGTATAGAAATACAATTGATTTTTTTAATACTGATCTCATGCCCTACAGCCTTGCTGAATTGATTTGCTAGTTTTGTAAGTTCACTGGATTTTCCACATAGATGGTCATGTCATCTACAAATAAAGACAGTTTAATTCTTCCTTTCCAATCTGGATGCATTTGATTTGTTTATCTTGCCTTATTTCACTAGTTGGGGCTGCCAGTCAATGTTGGAGTTGGCGGGGTGGGGGTGGGGTTGTGTGGAGAGACGTTCTTCCCTCGTTAATCTTTGGAGGAAAGCATTCAGTATTTCACAATTAAATGTAATAACTGGAGATTTGTGTATGAATGGCTTTTGTCTGTTCTAGGAAATTCCTTTCTATTCCTAGGTTGGGTTTTTTTTGTTTATTTTTTTGTTTTGTTTTTTGTTTGTTTGCTTGTTTGTTTTTTAGGAAAGGACATGGTTTTGTTGAAAGCAATGTGGCTTCTGTTGAGAATTAGCACTAGCTTTTTCTTATTTTGTTTGTTCTTATGGGGAATTCCTTGATTGATTTTTGAATTTTAAATCAACCTTGAATTTGCAAGAAAAAACCTACTTAGTTATGATGAATTAGCCTTCCTATACATTGAATCTATTGTTTAAATTTTTGTTAGAGTTTTTGCATGTGTTCATGAAGGATATTGGTCTGTAGTTTTCTTGTATTGGTTTTGGTCAGGTTTTGGCATCAGGTTAATGATGGTTTCCTCAATTTCTGGTCAAGTTTGTTGAGAATTGGTATTATTATTTTTTAAATGTCTGGTACAATTGAAAAGTGAATCCATCTCAGCCTGAACGTTTCTTTGTGGAAATGATATTAACTACAAACTCCATTCTTTCAATAGATATAGAATTATTTGGGTTACTAATTTCTTCTTGAAGAAGCTCTGGTAATTTCTTTCAGGAATTCATGCATTTCACCTAAATTTGTTGGAATTACTGGCATAAACTTGTTCATAATATATCCTTTCTATCCTTTTACTATATGTAATAATGTCACTTTCTCTCCTTGATATTGGTAATACGCTTTTCTCCCCCACCCCACCCAGTCTGTATGACCAGAAGTTATCAATTATTGGTCTTCAAGAAACACCTTTTGTTTTCCTCGATTTTCTTTGTTTCATGATTTCCATTCAGATCTTCCTGATTTTCATTCTGTTTTTGTTGTTGTTGTTGTTGTTGTTTGTTTGTTTTTAGAGAAGGAGTGTGACTAAGCGGAGGGGCAGAGGGAAAGAGAGAGAGAGAATCCCAAGCAGGCTCTATGCCCAGCACAGAACCCGAGGTGGGACTCGATCTCATGTCCCTGTCTGTGGTCATGCCATAAACCAAAATCGAGAGTCAGACACTTGGCAAACTGAGTCACCCAGGCTACCCTGTTGTCTTTCTTCTATTTTGAGTTTCATTTGACCTTTCTTTGATGGTTTCTTAAGGAGGTACCTGAGGTCCTTGATTGATTCCTTCTTTTCAAATATAGGCATTTAGTGTTCTAAGTTTTCTCTCAGTTCCTGCTTTAGGAACATCCCATAAATCTTAGTATTTTGTATTTTCCATCTTCATTGAGTTCAAACTGCTTTTCCTTTGGGTTATTTGTTGACTTATAGGGTTTTTTTGATGTGTATGATTTAGCTTCTATCTGGAGATTTTCCAAAGAATCTTTCTGATAAAGATTTCAATTTAATTCTATTATAATGAAAGAACAAACTTTGACTTGAATTCTTTTTAACCCAGAATATAGTTTACCTTGGTAGATGTTTTCAGGTTGTTGAAGTAGTCTGTAAATGTCATTTTTGAATGAATTATTCCATAAGTGTCATTTAGGTCAAGTTGGTTGATTTTTCTCAAGTTCTGTACATGCTTATGATTTCTGTCTGCTTTACGTCAATTTTTTTTTATCAATTTCTGGGAGAGAGATAATGAAATCTCTTTTATTATGGACTTACCTATTTCTCCTTGCATTTGCATCAATTTTTCTTACATGGATTTTGGAGCTATGTTATTAAATGCATAAATGCATAGGATTGTTAGGTCTTCCTGATGAGCTAACCCCTTTATTTTTATGAAATGGACTTCTTTATCCCTGCTTATATTCTTTGCTCTAAAATCCACATTGTATTTTTTAAAGATTTTATTTATTTATTTGACAGATCACAAGTAGGCAGAGAGGCAGGCAGAGAGAGAGGGGGGAAGCAGGCTCTCCGCTGAGCAGAGAGCCCGATGTGGGGCTTGATCCCAGGATCCTGAGATCATGACCTGAGCTGAAGGCTGAGGCTTAACCCACGGAACCACCCAGGCACCCCTGAAATCCACATTGTCTTGTAATATATAGCCACACCAACTTTTTCTTGATTTGTATTAATGTGGTATATTGTTTTCAGGAAGTTCTGTAACAAATTACCACAAACAGGATGGCCTAAAACAATAGAAATGTACTCTTTGACAGTTTTAGAGGTCAGAAGTCCAAAATCAAGGTGTCAGCAAGGTTAGTTCTTTCTCTACGCTCTGAGGGAGAATCCATTACTTGCATTTCTCCCAACTTCTAGCTGGTACCAACAACTAGCCATTATTAACATTCCTGAGCTGTATACTCAGCACTCCCATCTCTAACTCTTTCACATGACCTTTCCTTCTTTGTGTCTTGGTCCGCTTCCTCTTTTTTCTTAAAAGGGCTTGTCATTGCATTTAGGACTCACTCTAATCCAGGATGATCTTTTTGATTTCTTTACCTTAGTTATATCTGCAAAGGCCCTTATTCCAGATAATGTCCCATTCCAAAGTCACAGATGAAAATATCATTTGGGTGCTACAATTCAAGCCACTACATTTGGTGTATCATTTGCCTTCCTTTTACTTGTAACCTATTTGTGTTTTTCTATTTATAATGAGTCTCTTGTAAGCATGACACTATTGAATCTTTTTTAAAATTCTAGTTTGACAATATCTTTTATTTAGTTTCTAGACCATTCAGGTTGTATGTGTTTGTTGATATTGTTAGGTTTAAATCTATCCTTTTTTTGTTCTGCCTTCTTTTATATTTATAATACATAATAACGTATTTTCTGATTTTGCTTTACAGTTTGGCTTTCCTTTTTCTGCGAGGATTTGAAATGAATTAATTTTAAGTTAAGTTTCAGCTCGTTATATAAATAAAAACACTAAATAATACACTAAACACTAAAACACTAAATAGCACACCAGAGCAGATTTCCTCAAAGCCAAATTATAACAATAAACTGAGTTTTATTATAGCATCTATTATGAGCAAAGCACTTTTAAGTATTTTACTCATATCAACTCATTTAATGCAGCAACTCTATCAAGTAGATGCTATTTTATGTCTATTTTATAGATGAGAAAACTCAGATACAATGAGGTTAACTAAAATGTTCTTAAGGACTTAGGTGAATAGTATGTCTGGGATGCAAAACTAATATACCCAGAGATCATGTTCTTCACCAGATTTCCAATAAAGCTTCCCAGTTGTAGACTTTGTTGGCTGTTGTGTTTGTTGATTTTGTGAGCCTTGAGTAAAAGGATTTTTTCCTTCTTCTTTCTAATTTTTCATATCTGTTGTTCTGATAGTTGCCTTCATTTAGATACTGTCTCTAGCTCAAAATCAGGTATTACATCGATGTTTGTAGGCTTTCTTCTTTTAGAATATCACAAATTCAGGTTCTTAACCAGAAGCACCTTGAGGCATGTCCTGCCTAGGGAGCTGTCTCTTTTCTTTCTCCTCACTGAAACAGAAGCCTGGTGAAGGCCACAGCTCCAGTAAAGTTTTTAGTCCATACACTTGGGGCAGAAGGTCATGGTCTCATGAGGCTGGTTCTGTTTGTTACCTGTGGGTCTTTCTGGGTCCTGGTTCCCTGTGTCCCTGAGGGATTAAAACTCTTGGCAACTTTTGCTGGATTTCAGTTCAAAAGTCATGCATATATTCTATTTCAGCTTCTCTTTATTATTTCTCTCCATTCTAAGATACTTATTATTATGTCCATTGTGGCAAACGTGGACACTGGGTCTCAGAATAGCTGAGCAACTTTCCCGAGGTCACCTAGTTAGTAATAGAAAGCCAAGTATTAAATATGTAGCAGAAAAACTCAAAAGTCTATGCCATTCTACTTTCCTTATACATCCTTCCAAGATTTAGATATTAAGTGTTTATCTTGTGGGCTAGGAGGACTCTAAAACGACACAAGTTAATGCAGCCGTTCACATCCCATGGAAAGCATATTTCCTCTGTGTGGAAAGCTTCCTCTCCTCATTGCTTTTCTCTGCTTCACTGCCCACGAGGAGGACAGTGGCAGCTCTTTCTAATGAGAAAGATGGTAACATGATGAGATTAAAATCAGGGTCAAAACTGAGCAGGGTCAGATGCACATACATTAGTAAAGGCACTGTGAATTTATTAGGCACCTGCCTCTAGAACAGGTTGAAAAGATTGATTCTATTGGTGGGATAATCTTAGCAGCAGTATGTGAAAATGCTACCCAGGACACAGTCAAATTCCCCATCGCCCCAGAGGGGACATGTCAGAAAGAGAAAGGAGCTATGTGGAGCATCTGTATGGCTAAGCTTCTGTCAAGAAATTTTACATTCATTAATTTGCTTAATTGTTGAAAAAAAGTTAGGAGCTGGGTATTTAATGCATAATTGTTACCTTTAAGAAAACAGACTTAGAAGAATTAAACGATTTGCTTACCATCACAAAGCCAATAAGCACAAAGCCCAGGTTTCTCTGATTCCATATTAGGGGCTTTCTCTTTTTTGCTAGCTAGGTTGCCTTTGTCTATCTTCTTACCAGGCACTTGATGGAAGGCATCTGCTTTATGAGTAATTTTTAGTCTCACAAGTGCTTCCTTTATCTTAAAAAAAAATAAGGGTTATATTCTCTATTAATACTGGTACATATATTGGTCTTTGATCCTGGACTAGGGCATAAATAGAGGTTGATCTGTCTGATGAGGCTTCTCTGAGTGACCTTGCTTGTGTTACTTTTAAGGGCAACAGACCCTGCAGCTACCACCGCAAAGGTGGAACATGACCCAGACTGGGCCACATATGGGTCTCATCTGCCTGCACACAGTGACTGGTTCTCAGGGTAGGTAGATCTATGACCTATAGGGGACAACATGGAGCTCTTCCCTTGATAGGATATGATGGAGACAAGACATACACCTCTGGCAATCAGAGTAACTAAAGTCATGTTATCAAGTTATGGACAAAGTACACTAAGGTTGAAGACCAAAAAGCCAGTAAACTGAGAGAAATAAAGTGTGTGATGGGCAGTTTCCTAGGGTCCGGATCCAGACATCTCTAAGAACAAACCTCCCCCTGCCTGTTCATGGTTGGATTATCCAAGCTGTAAAGTTTGAAAACGCTGTTTTGAGTTGGATCTATGTTCTTTGCAACCCCAAATATCTTGCTGGATACAAGTTATTTCTGAAGAGAACAACAAATTACAAATGAGAAATCATGGAACTTTTGCCCATAGGGGTTTTTCATTTTTGTCTCTCTTCCCAAATCCCCAAAGAATAGCACTGGTACTCCTACTTTATGAATGTCATGCCTTTTACAGATCATACCAGAAAGTGCAAACTCCCCACTCACAAACCCTCTCCTCAAATTATACAAAGGAACAAGTGGTTTGGAGTGTGTGGGCATTTTCCATTTGACATTGCCAAGAAGTGGGCAGAAATGGGGAGGACTGATTTTCCCAGAACTGGCCACAGTGCCCTTGACGATGTTTCTGGCTCAGAGTTGGCATGGTAGGCAGGAGGACCTTCAGCTGAACAGTGAGCAGTCCGTACATTAAGGTACCAGAGACTGCTGATAGCTTTTTCCTTGTCTTTTAAAGAGAAATGCCTTTAATTTCCCTCCAGAAACGCCGAGGAACAGTCCTCAAAGTGGTACACCCTCTCCTTCGCTGCTTCAAAAAACTCTGGGTGCCTCTGTGAGGAAGATACCAATGGTGAGTCTGATGATGGGACTGTATCTTCGGGGTCACCCATCAGCTACTTCAAAGTGAAAAAATTCAGAAAATAGAAAGCTCAGCCATGGTCTATGTTAATCAGGGTGCCTCATCTCTTAAAGAGATTGGTCCCATAAGACATGCTTTTTCTCCTTGAAATGCACCTGCTTCCCATCTTATTTTTAAAGCCTCTTTTTAAGTTAAAGAGATTTTTTCTTTTTGTCATCCATTCAGTTCTGAAATACTTGATACATTTCCTCTCAGCTTCCTCTCTGCTCCGTACCAGCTCTGTTGGTGAACTGTCCATTCTTCCCTGGATCAGCTCTCAGGGAAGTTCACTTTTCAGATCACCCTGTTCTCTTACTGTCCCTCACGACACTCTTGTAACTACTCTCACTATGGTGGCCACAAGTCACTTAAATGTCAAGTACAGTAGACTCTGCCGTCCGTGTCTTATCTGACCTCTTAGAGGAGACTAGGAACTCTATTCTTTGGATTTGTGGCTCTTCCTCGGTGATCTATTTTTGTAGTCATTCTTCAGATTTATTTCCTGGACTCTGTTCTTTTCTAAACGTTAGTATTTTTCTGAAATTATTTTGGGCCTTTTTTACACTACTCTCTTCTGAGTTATCCTATTGGTATTAGCTATATATTGATGACTCCAAAACCCTCATATAAATGTCAGATCTATGTATCCAACAGCCTATTGCATATTCTTTTTTTTTTTAAGATTTTATTTGTTTATTGAGAGATCACAAGTAGGCAGAGAGGCAGGCAGAGAGAGGAGGAACCAGTCTCCCCACTGAGCAGAGAGCCTGATGTGGGGCTCGATCCCAGGACCCTGAGATCATGACCTTGAGCTGAAGGCAGAGGCTTTAACCCACTGAGCCACCCAGGCGCCCTTCTATTGCATATTCTTAATTTAGGGTTCCAAGCAGAATCTAAAGCTCAGTTTATTCAAACCTAAGCTCATCATTTCTTGCACTACAAAAATGCTTTCTTGTTCTTTATTTCCCATTTAAGTGAATTACAACACACGATAATCCAAGATTTTGCATTCTGTATAATTTTCAACTTCTTAAGGCCTCTCTGGTTAGTTTCTAAATAATCCTTCAATTGGTTCCCTCCTGCAGGTACCCTCTGCTTCTTTCACAGAACACATTCTTATTATTTTGGTTCTTGGCTTCAACTGCTTTCCTGTGTCTACTATCTTTCGCACTACTGCTGAGGTGAGGTTTCAACAGTGGAAAATGGATCAGAGTTCATTTCTTCTGGAAATCCTACAATGGTTTCTGTTGTCTTTGGTATGAAATTTGAGCCCTGCACTGTAGTGTTAATTGGTCTTCATCTCTCCAACATCATCTCCTGTTTTAGTCACTACACTTGATTCTTGTGAAGTTCTCAGACTTTTTCCAGACTCTCTCCCTCTTATAGAACTGTTGCTTCTCGCTAGATATAATTCTATTTTATAGCAAGGATCCTGGTTTAGGTGTGTGTTTCTGTAATTCAAAGTATCTTCCAAAATGTAATGTATATTAACTCTTAGAAATTCCCTATAAGTATATAAATAGTTCTGGAAGTATGATAATATAATCCAAAACAATGTCATTATAATTCTGTGGGAATATGTTACCAGGTAATATGTGTATCAGTAAAAGCATTTTGCATACTTTGGTTGTATCAGTTTTCATGTATTGTTCATCAACATCGACTCACAAGCAAAAAAAAAAAAAAAAGAGAGATGAAATACTTGGAATACTAGGCCATGCTTATGGACAAATCTCATTTCATTGTGTTTAGGGGTCATGGAGGAAATACCTGAAATGGTGAAAGGAATCATCTGAAAATAAGGTAGAGATACATGTTTTACTTATAATTTTGTCATTTTGAACTTAATAGTGTACTGTTTATATTTAAGAGTATGCTAAATTGGTTACTAGCAAACAAAAATATATTCATTATGTCCAAGAAGCAAGTATAGTCTTCAAAGATTAAAATGTTCAAAAAGAAAGAGTTCTTGAATTTTAGACAAACAAGAACAACAGAATAAACTACTAATGGCAATACTAGAAATCATGAGACACTTATTATATCCTAATTATTCATCAGAATTTTCATAGATTAAGAAACTGATCTTCATATAAAATTAGAATCCCCAAGCCCACATACCTAAAAGTAGCAAATCTAGTTTTTTTTTCTATTTTTGAAGCATTAATTAGAAGAGACATTAATTATTATTTATCTCTTGGTGAATGTTAGAAAACCTTTTTTATCCACAGAACAGAACAGATGCGTTTGAAATACAGAAGCAAAAAAAAAAAAAAAACAACAAAAAGTTGCCAGTAATGCATGTTGAACCGTGTACACTAAATCCGTATATGACCATTTCTGATACAGCCACATTGAAGCAAGGGCTGTGTTATCCAAATGCTGGGCCCTGTGTCCATTTGCTGTATTTTTGCTCCTGTAGTTTCAAAGATGTTTTGACTGTGATGAAAATTGTGTGTTTGAAAGATTGAACACCTTCTTGACTGGACAAATAAAAGCTTTTGTGCTAAAAGAGCTCTTTCCTTATAACACAAATAACTTGTAGAGGTGCAGGATGTCTGATGAACATTGGCTCTCTGCTTACAGTCCTGTTAGGAAGAGGACATTGGTTTTCATCTTCACAACACTGGGTTCAACTCTTTTGAGATTTGCCCTGCTCAAACTCTGAATTCACCTGAGTAATTTCTGTGTCCTTTTATCATAGACATTTCTTGTGTGACTTTATAAAACATATTCTCTAATCGAGGTGAAAGGGAAAGATTATCCCTCACTTCCTATTTTGAATTGAACAAAAGAATTATTCTTGGAAGTGCCACCATAGAATCCAATACATTGTACTGTGTGAATTGTACCTTTTATGCTTTTAAATGGTGTGACATTTTTATGTAACACCAATCTAGGATTGACCGCAAAATAAGTGAGCTTTCTGGTTTTGCAACATTTTGTCATTCCAGTATAAAAGTTTTTAAAATTATTGCTAACTAAAGAATCAGAAGGTAGATTCCTAGAACTTCTTCTCTGGATTTTCAAGTCTTTGTATCCATGCACTTCTTTCTTCAAAATATTTCTCCCCTTCTTTATGAGAAAAATCAACAGATAAAGCAATGAAAAGCAGTGCTTCCCTGACTGGAGTAGGAGTAGGAAGTGAGGATGGGAAGGTCCCCTTTAACATCCCAACCCCCCTTAATCATCTCCCTTTAACTCCCTATGATAATCCTCTAGCCCTTATTGTAGTCTCTGAAAGAACTCAGAACTCCTATGTGGACAAGCACAAATCAGAAAACACCAGACCTCAGAAATTAAGAAGAAAATCAATAGGGCATTCTAGCTAGCTTCTTCACATTTTTACATTGCTCTCTGTAGCTTCCTTGATGTATGACCATATAAGTATCTGTTTGAATATTTACAGAGCCATAATGTTTTTCACTTAACCATTTACCTTTGTGACCAAATCTGCTAGTATATTTTTGCTTATGCTGAGCAAAAGCAGCTGCATCTCTTTTATGGTGTATACTAAGTCCATAATCCTTCTTGATATGATTTTATGCTTTCTTAAGGTCATCCCATATCAAAGCCAACTGTCACTGATTGTTTCAGTCATTCCACAAAGACAGTAAACCACTCTATAAACCACTCTCCATTTCAGCAATACTTCTCCAGAATTGTTCCTGCTGTCAGTGCTCTTTTTAAAACCCGTCTTCCTAGAATAAAAAGCTCCAGATATGATCTGACTAGGGTAAGATACACTAGGACATTACTTTTTCTTGGATTGCACGTTAGGTCTCTATAAATCAGGTCCAGAGTTGGAGTGCTCCTTTGGAAAGAGATACACAATATGATTTGGGAATAAGAAATACTTGAGGAATTATTCAAGGGGAATATTGTTAAAATTATTATTCCCAGGCTCTGCTTGCTATTTTGATACTTTAAAGCCTTAAAATATCAAAAGTAAAAGGGAATATATTTACCCTCTAGCATGAACTACTAAAAACACAGATAAAATATATGAAACAATGATGCTCAAGACGTTGACCATTAGACAACAGAATACGATAAAGCCTGCGAGATGAAAACAGAAGGGGTGAGCCCTACACTTGCTTTAGCATACCACTGGGTGAAAGCTTCCAGGCCACAGAGCAGGGAGGGGAATAGAGGCAGTCTCCCTGATTTAAGGATTTTTGTGTCCAGGAAGGCCAAGGAAGGTGGAGTTCACAAAGTCCCAGAGGGGAGAGCCACATAAAAGGAAAATTCTGGATATCAGCAGGTAATTTCCTTTGAGTATCCACTTGAGTACCAGTCAGTGCATATGCACGAGAAGAATCATTCAAGGCAGGGAGAGAACCACTCAAAAGCATTACAGAGAACAATGCCTGGTGTCCTTGTACCAAAAGTGTTAATTACTTGGATAAATACAAAGACTATTCTTTTATTTAAATCTCTTTTAAAATTTTTATTTTAAATCTCTTTTATTCAATCTCTTAAAAAATTAAGTTTTCAAAATAAAAATAATAGTTTGTGCAAACTTGTAATTAGAAGTATGACAAAACTACAAAAGCTGGAAGGGAATATTAGAAATATACAGTTTCAAGGATTTTAATTGTGGAATGCTATCATTAAAGCTAAATTAAAGATTTATATTTTAACCTTTAAAAAAACCCCACTAAAATGACACAGTGAATCTTATAGCAAATACACCAGTGAAGGAAGAAAGTGAAAGGATAATAATAAAAAAAAATGCAGAAAAAAAAAGGAATGAATAACAAATAGAAAACATATAGCAGAATATTAATTAGTATCTGTGTGTGCTGTGTGTGTATAATTGGCTCATTCAATGGTGGAAACTGGGAAATCCAGACCAGGAGAGTTTATGGTATAATCCAAAGCCCTGAGGTGGAGGAGAGCTTACAGTGAGTCTGAAGGCCTGAGAACTGGGAGAACCAGTAATCTAAGTTCTACTACAAGTCCAAGGTCAGAAGAAGACTGATGTCCCAGCTTGAAGGCAATGAGCGTGAATTCTTCCCTACTTAACCTTTTAGTCTGTTTAGTCCTTCAATGGATTCGATGAGGTACAACCACAATGAGGAGGGCAATCTGCTTCACTCAGTCAACTGATTCAAATGTTATTCTCATCCAGAAACATCATCACAGACATATGCAGAAATAGTATTTAATCAAACATCTGAGTTTCCTGTGGGCCAGTCCAGTTGACAAAATTAACCATTTCAAGTAGGATAGTACTATTAAAATATCAGTTATCACACTAAATGTAAATAGCCCAAATTTCCTTTATTGGATGGAATGTCAGGGGCCACCTGACTGGCTCAGTCAGTAGAACATGTGACTCTTGATCTCAGAGTGTTGAGTTCAAACCCCATAATGGGCATAGATCTTTCTTTAAAAAGATAAAGTAAGGGATAGATTGTGAGAATGAATATAAAAGGCAAGCCCCAAGTACATGGTGCCTACAAGAAACCCCCTACGAATATAAAAACACAAAAAGGTAAAATGTAAAAGGAAAAACAAAGCATACAAACATAAACCAAAAGAAAGCTAGATTGGTTATGCTATATTAGACCATGTAGATGTGGTAGGCAGAATAATGGCTTCCAAAGATGGCCATGTTGTATGTTACATTACATGACAAAAGAGAGTTAAGTTTGCAGATATAAATAAGACTGTTAGTCACCTGACCTGATACTATATCTGGGAGTGACCAGTGGAATCGTGATTTCCTTAAATGTGGAAGGAGAAGGAGAAAAAAAGGAGAGAGATGAGTCTGAAAGAATGATCAGGCGATGCTAGCTTTGATTTATACAGTAAGGGCCATGAGTCAAAGAATTTGAGTGTCCTCTAGAGACTAGAAACGGGAAGGAAATGGATTCTTTCCTGGCCTCTAGAAATTAACACAGCCCTTCTGACACCTTGACATTATAAAAATTGAAGTATAATTAGTATAGAATGCTATGTTAGTTTCAGGTGTACAGCATACTGATTCAACAGTTCTGTATATTACTCAATGCCCATCACACTAAATATACTCACCATCTGTTAGCATACAATATGATTACAATATCAAATGATTATGTTCCTTATGCTGTACTTTTCATCTCCATGACTTATTTTATAATTGAAAGTACATATGTATCAATTCTCTTTATCTTTTTTCCCATCTCCCCACCCACCTACATTCTGGCAATGACCAGATCTCTATATTTAAGAATCTCCTTTTTTCTTTTTTGTTGTTTTGCATTTGTTCTGTTTCTTAGATTCCACTTATGTGTGAAATCATCTGGTATTTGTTTTTATTTGATTACTTAGTTCACTTAGCATAATACCCTCTAGGTCCATCCATGTCAAAAATGGCAGGATCTCATCCTTTTTATGGCTGGGTAATATTCCATTGTATATGAATACCACATCATCTTTATCCATTCTATCAATGGACACTAGAGTTGCTTCCACATCTTGACTATTACATATAATGCTCCCATAAGCAAAGGGATGCATAGATCTTTTTAAATTAGTGTTTTCTTTTTCTTGGGTAAATACCCAATAATGGATTTACTAGGTCATATGATATTTCTGTTTTTAATTTTTAAGGAACTCCTACACTTATTTCCACAGTGGTTTTATCAATATAAATAGTGCTCAAGCGTTCCTTTTCTCCACCTCCTCACCAACACTTGTTATTTCTTGTCTTTTTGAAACTAGCCATTCTGACTATTATGAAGTAATGTCTAATTATGATTTTGATTTGTGTATACCCAATGATGAGTGGTGTTGAGCCTCTTTTCATGTGACTGTTGGCCATTTGAAAAAATGTCTATTCAGGTTCTCTGGTCATTTTTTTTCAGATTTTTTTTTTTTTGATGTTGAGTTTTGTAAGTTCTTTATATATTTTGGTTACCAACCCTTTAGTAGATATGTCATTAGCAAATACCTTTACCCATTCACTAGGCTGCGTTTTTGTTTTGTTCATGGTTTGTTTTGCTGTGCAAAAGCTTTTTATTTTGAGGTAATCTCAATAATTTATTTTTTGCTTTTGTTTCCTTTGCCTGAGAAAACATATCTATAAATACATTGCTAAGGACATGTTTCCTCTAAGCCCACTTTGTTGAGTTTTTGTCATGAACGGATATTGTATTTTGTCAGACGTTTTTATGTATCTTTTGAGATGACTATATGCTTTTTATTCTTCCTCTTGTTAAGGTGATGTATCACATTGATTGATTTGTGAATATTGACCACTCTTGGATCCCTAGAATAAGTCCCACTTGACCCTCATGAATAAATCTCTTAATGTGATGTTGAATTCAGTTTGTTAATATTTTGTTCAGGACTTTTGTGTCTATATTCCTTGGAGATACTGGCCTGTAGTTTATGTGTGTGTGTGTGTGTATGTTTATGTTTTTGCTTTTGTTTGTGTGTGTGTCTTTGGTTTTGGTTTTAGGGTAATGTTGGTTTCATGAATGAACTTGGAAGTTTTTCTTCTTCATTTTTTTGGGAAGAGTTTGAGAAGAATAGGTATTAACTCTTCTTAAGTGTTTGGTAGAATTCAGTTGTGAAACCATCTGGTCCTGAATTTTTGTTTGTTGGGAGCTTTTTGATTACTGATTTCAATTTCATTACTAGTAATCAGTGTGTTCAAATTTTCTGTTTTTTTTTCTTCTGATTCATTTTTGGAAGATTTTATGTTTTTAGGATTTATCCATTTCTAAGTTTTCTAACTTACTGGGATATAATTTTTCACAATATTCTTTTTTCATACTATTCAATTTTTAAAGACTGAAACACAGAAAAATTTAATTTCCCAAAACCTAAATAATGAGTATGTTTTTAAATGCATATCATATATCATACACATACATATTTAACAGATGACTGAAACAGGACTATCAAATTTTTATAGCATAGTATCTTAGGGTCCTATGCAGGATCCAATGTGACAAGTCTCTGTCCCTCGGGTGCCCAGATAGTATTTTTTTTCTATTTTTTTTAATTTAATTTTTTAATTTTTTAATCTTTTTTTTTAGATTTATTTACTTATTTGACAGAGAGAGAGAGATCACAAGTAGGCAGAGAGGCAGGCAGAGAGAGAGGAGGAAGGAGGCTCCCTGCCGAGCAGAGAGCCTGATGCGGACCTCGATCCCAGGACCCTGAGATCATGACCTGAGCCGAAGGTAGAGGCTTCAACCCACTGAGCCACCCAAGCACCCTAATATAGTCCTTTCTCCTTAAACTTTGACTATGGGAAGCAGCAAATATTTTTCTCCGTCTTTGTTTTCTCTATGAATTTTTTAGTTTCTTTGATTTCTTGGTTGATTCATGTATTGTTTAGTAGCATGTTGTTTAGCCTCCATGTGTTTGTGTTTTTCCCACATTTTGTGTGTGTGCATTTGTGTGTGTGATTGATTTTTAGTTTGATTCTATCGTGGTTGAAAAAGATGCTCGATATGATTTCAGTCTTCTTAAATTTATTGGGATTTGTTTTTTGGAAAATATGTGACCTATCCTAAAAAGTGTTATATGTGCACTTGAGAAGAATGTGTATTGTTTTTTGATGGATTGTTCTATATGTATTGGTTAGGTCTATCTGGTCTAATGAGTTATTCAAAAACCCTGGGGTTTTTTTGTTGTTGATTTTCTGTCTAGATTATCTATTGATGTAAGTGAGGTGTTAAAATCCTGTACTATTACTGTTATATTAATTTTGCCCTTTATGCCTGTTAATATTTGCTTTATGTATTTATGTGCTGCAGTGTTTTGTGCATAGGTATTTACAATTGTTAAATTCTCTTGTATTCCTGCCTTCTTCATTGTATAGTCCCTTCTTTATCTCTTTCTAAACTCTTTGTTTTAAAGTATATTTTTTGGATATAAGTGTTGCTAGCCCAACTTTTCTTTTTTTAACTTTCATTCACACAGTATATGCTTTTCCATTCCTTCACTTTCAGTCTGTATAAATCTTTAGATCTGAAGTGAGTCTCTTGTAGGCAGCACAGAGATGGGCCTTGTTTTTTTACACATCCAGTCACTATATGTCTTTTGATTGGAGCATTTAGATCATTTACAGTTAAAGTAATTATTGATAGGTATGTGCTTATTGCCATTTGTTCATTGTTTTCTGGTTGTTCTGTGGCTCTCTCTTACCTCATGGTTTGATGGCTTTCATCAGTGTTAGGTTGGGATTCCTTTCGCTTTGGTTTTGTGTATGTATCAATTACAGGTTTTTGATGTGTGGTTACCAATGAGTTTATATGTGACATATGTATAGCAGTCTATATTAATTTGATGGTCACTTAAGTTCAAACACTAAAAGCACTAAATTTTTACTCCTTCCTCCTCCATATTTTAAGTATAGAATGCCATATTTTAAATATTTTTACATTGTGTACCCCTTCACTACTTTTTACAGATATAACAGATTTTACAACTTTGGTGTTTTAACCTTTACATTGGCTTTATAAGTGTTTAATCTGTTACCTTTGTTATATGTTTGATTTTACCTGGAAATGATTTTTTTTTTCATAATTCTATTTATGGCCTTTCCTTTCCACTTTTGTGGTCTGTATGTGCCCTATTCTGGCTGATTGCCTCCAACCCAGCCTGCCTCAGTGGTCTCTTCTGTCAATGGCACAGCAAGCAGGTTTTGTCCCCATGCTCTTGAGAGGCTTGTCTGAGGCCACCATTGGGCTTGTCAGTAAGTGAGGCCAGCAGTCAGCCTAGGTGTCTGCAATTATGTTCAGTGCCACAGTTTCAGGAACACCAAAGAGCAGAGTTTTCTCCCTGCATGGCCAAATGAGAGGCCAAGCTGCTGGAACTGAGGTATGCTCTTGTGTGGAGTTATCTACCTGCCACCATCCAGGGAAGGAGAAATTTTAGAGTGGCACCAGTCTCTCCCAGGGCTGCCTGCATGAGGTGGTGGGGAAGGAGCCACTTTGGAAGAATTATTACTTAGGTGGGTGGGTTGGATAGTGCAGTTTTGCAGGGGGACATGGCGGAAGAGCATGCAGTGCTAACAAGGTAGATGAGGAAGAGTGTTAGTCCTGGTTCCTGCAGGCATCTGCCTTTCTAGCTAGGCTGGGGAGGAGAAGAGAAATGGTGCTTGCCAGCACTTTTGTTCTCAGAGAAATACAGCACACATATCCTAAGATTAGTTAATAATGTATACCCCAAACACTTTCCAAATTGCTGTTTCTTTGCTGTGTCTTAGGTCAAGTTTCATGCTAGCCCTTTAAGGGCAAGGACTCAGTTTACTATCACCTTCTGTCTCTTCTGGAGTTGAGCCCCATAGATTTCAAATGCTCCTGAAGTCAAGCCTTGGTGGTTTTTAAAGCCAGATGGTATGGGTACTGATGTTCCCAATTCAGGTCCCCAGTGCCAGCAGTGCCCAGGGGAGGGGTCCTGTCATCTCCCTTCTCCATGCTTGTGGTATTGCTCTCATTTGTGGTCGGTCTCACCTGGACTTTGGTTCCCAACAGCATCTCTATCACTACTACTCTCTTCAACGTGGCATCCTCTCCGTGATTAACTGTGGAGGGTCTGTTCTGCCAGTCTTCAGGTCACTTTTAGAGTTAGTTGTGTAGATGTCACTGTTTTCTTACAAGGTGTCCATGTTACAGGGTGGGTTCTAGATCCTCCTACTCTACCATCTTCCCGTGGTCTACCCTGGCACTCAGTGGGGAGTCTGCTTGTCCCTTTCCCTCTTCTCCTCCCCCTGCTCGTGCTCTCTGTCTCTATCTCTAAAATAAAAATAAATA
Organism: Ailurus styani; assembly: GCA_002007465.1. Lineage (NCBI taxonomy): Eukaryota > Metazoa > Chordata > Mammalia > Carnivora > Ailuridae > Ailurus > Ailurus styani. The sequence continues at coordinate 739,306 of LNAC01000390.1, read as the reverse complement.
AAAATCTTAAAAATATGTAGTATTAGGAGAAACAGACTACAATATAATAGTCGGAGACTGTGATATTCCTATTACATCGATAGATAAAATACTCAGACAGAAAATCAATAAGGAAACGTTGGCCTTAAACAAAATATTAAACCAGATGGAATTAACAGGTGTTTACAGAATATTCCATCTAAAAGCAACAGAATACACATTCTTCTCAAGTGTGCAAGAAAGATTTTTCAATATAGGTCATGTTAGGCCACAAAACAAGTCTTAATAAATTTAAGAGGTTTGAAACCATATCAAGAATCTTTCTGACCACAGTGGTATGAAATTAGAAATTAAATATACAATGAAAACTGAAAAATTCAAAAATATGTGGAGGTTAAACAACATGTTACTGAATATTCAGGTCAAAAAGAAATCCAAAGAGAAATTAAAAAAATACTTGGAGACAAATGAAAGTTGTAATATAACATACCAAAATTTATGAAGCACATCAAAAGCAGATTTAAGATAGACATTCATAGCAGTAATTTGCTACTTCAAGTGCCTACCGCAAGAAACAATAAAAGTCTAAAATGAAAAACTTTTCAATTCAGGTATCTAGAAAATGAATAAACAAACCCTGTATATAGTGGAAGTAAGGAAATAACAGATGAAAGAAGAAATAAATAGGACTAAAAAGACAATGGAAAAAAATAAATTGAAGAATTGGTTCTTTGAAAAGATAAACTAAATTGCCAAGCTTTGACTAGACTCACCAAGAAAAAACAGGATTGAAATACATTAAGTGAGAAATGAAAGAGATGTTACAGAAGATGATACCAGAAGAAAAAAAGTCAATAAAGACTACTTGGAACAACTATATCCTAACAAACTGGACAAACTAGGAGAAATGGATAAATTTCTAGAAACACCACAAGCTGTCAAGACTGAACCATGATGAAATAGATAATCAGAACAGACCAATTATTGGTAAAGATATTGAATCAGTAATCAAAAACTTCTCCAGCAAACAAAAGTCTAAGACCAGATGGCTTCACTGGAGCATTCTAGCTAACATTCAAAGAAGAATACCAGTCTTTACCAAACTGTTGTAAAAAACAGAAGAGAATGCTCCAAACTCATTTTACAAGGTTGACATTACTCTGATACCAAAACCAGATAATTATGCCACACAAAAAAGAAAATTACAGGCTAATATACCTGATGAACATAGATGCAAAAACCCTCAACAAAGTATTAGTAAATTGAATTTATCAATACATTAAAAGGATTATATATCTGATCAAATGGGATTAATTCCAGGGATCCAAGGATGATTTGACATCCACAGATCAGTCAATGGGATACACATTAACAAAATATAGGATAAATATTACATGATCTTCTCCAAAGATGCATAGAAAGCATTTAACAAAATTCAGTATCCTTTAGTGATTAAAAACTCTCGACAAAGTGGGTACAGAGGAAGTGTACTCCAGCATAATAAAGGCTCTATATGATAAGCCTACAGCTAACATAATACACAAAGATGAAGAGCTAAAACTTTTCCTTTAAAATCAGAACAAGACAAGGATGCTTACTCTGACCAGTTGTATTCAACATTGTATCGGAAGTCCTACCCAGAGCAGTTAAACAAGAAAAAGAAATAAATCATACCAAATTAGAAATGAAGAAGAAAAACTGTCACTCTTTGTAGATGACATAATGTTATACATAAGAAACTCTATAAACGACATATCATAGTTTCTTTATCTACTTATGTATTTTTTAAAGATTTTATTTATTTATTTGACAGAGAGATTACAAGTAGGCAGAGAGGCAGGCAGAGACAGAGGAGGAAGCAGGCTCCCTGCCAAGCAGGGAGCCCAATGTGGGGCTCAATTCCAGGACCCTGAGATCATGACCTGAGCTGAAGGCAGTGGCTTTAACTCACTGAGCCACCCAGGCGCCCCTCTACTTGTGTATTGATGGACACTTAGGTTGTTTACGTGTCCAGAAATTTGAGGACCAATGATAAGAGACATGATAAGTCTACCAAACATTTGAAAAAGAAATAAGACCAATTGTACTCATTTTCTTTCTCAGAAATTGAAAAGATGTGAATTTTTCCCAATTAATTCAATAGGGTCAACATTATTCTGATTCCCAAAATATGACAAAAACATTAAATGAAAAAAATACCAATAATCAAATATCTGTGATGAATATAGATATAAAAATTTTTAGCAGAATTTTAACTTTCAACCCAAAAATATAGAAAGAATAATACATCATAACCAAGCATGATTTATTTCCAGAATTTAAGGTTGATTGAACATTTAAAAATCAATTTAATTCATTATCATAACATAAACTTTCTGGAAAAGAAAAAATAAACTATGGTCATCACAATAGATTAAAAGTATTTGACAAGGTATAACATTTGCCATCTTTTTATGATAAGATCATTTAATAAATGGAATAGAAGGGAATTTCTAAACAAACCTAAATTAACATCATATTTAATGATATCAGACTAACTGCTTGCCTCCTAAAATCAGGAATGAATACCCATTCTCATCAATGCTTTTCAATATTGTACTGGAACCTCTAATTGGTGCAATAAGGTAAGACAAGAAGTTAGTAAAATGCATCCAGATTGAAAAGGAAGATAAAAGTTGTTCATTCACAGATGTCTTGATTGTTTACAAAGAAGACCCTATGGAATCTGTAGAAAAAGCTATTGGAACTAATAAGTGAGTTTAGCAACATTTGCAAGATAAAGTCCATACAAGAAAAAAATCAAGCATATATCTATATACTAGCAATTTAAGAAACTCATTTACAATAATATCAAAATATAAAATTCTTACAGATATTTCTGACAATAGATGCACAAGGCCTGAAAACTATATAATATTGCTGAAAGACATTAAGGAAGACTAAATGTGTTTATGAATTGGAAAACTCAATATTGTTTAAATTTCAACTCTACTAAATTTATTCATAGATTCAGTGTAAATGAATAAAAATTCAAGCAAAATTTTTTGTAGAAATTCAAAGTTGATTCATATAGAAATGCAAAACAACTTTGAAAAAGGACAGATTTGGTAGACTTACATGCACAGTTTCAAAATTTATAATAAAATGACTGTAATAAGACAGCTGGTATTGGCATCAAGGTAGACAATAGATCAAAAAAATAAATGGGCCAGAAATAATTAACATGTATGTTATGGACTGAATGTGTCCCTCTGAAATTCGTATGTTGAAGCCCTAACTCCCAGTGTGTCTGTATTTTGAGATAGGGCCTGTGAAGAGGTAAGTAAGGTTAAAAGAGGTCAAATAGATGGGGCCCTAATCCGATAGAATTAGTGTTTTATAAGAGAGCTCTAAGGTAACTATTTGCAAACCACAAGGAGAGTTCTCACCAGAAACCAAATCACCTGAAACCTTGATCTTGGACAGTTCACCTCCAGAACTTAGAAAAAACAAACTTTTGTTGCTTAAGCCACCCAGTCTAAGGTACTTTGTTAAGGCTGTCTGAGCAGACTAATATATCTCATAAGGTCAATGAATTTTTGATCAAGATACAAAAGCGATCTTATGAAGAAAGGATGGTATCTTGAGCACATGGTGGAGGAGAAATTGCATGTTCATTTTTGCTGGAAAAAAACAGTGTCTACATCTCATATCCTATGCAAAAATTAACTTAAACAGTGCATTATATACCTCAATGTGAAACCTAAAACTGTGAAACTTCTAGAAAAAAACATGAAATATTTATAACCCTGCGTAAGGGAAGGATTCCTAAAATATAACACAAAAGAACAATCCATGTAGAAGAAATTGACAAATTGGATTTCATCAAAATGAAGAACTCCCGCTCTTCCAAGCCACAGATTGAAAGAAAATATTTGCAAATTACATACCTGATCAGGGACTTGCATTCTTTGTTTTGATAGGCTCTTTGTTAACATAATAAAAATTGGGAGGAAGAGAAGGTTAGTTTGAATTGAATTACAGTAAGTGAATTCATCTTTGATCCTATTATCTTGGGTCATTACTTTTAGAATACAGGAGACATGGATCAACATCAAATTCATTGGTAAAAAATAACCAGTCTTGTCGCTGGCTCCTCTGTCATTTTTGGTGGTATCTCAAAGATGACTTAAAAGTTTTTGGCAATCGTGGTTGCAGAAGTTCTCAGTGCTCTGGTTGGGGGGTGGGGTGACATGAAGAAATGAGAACCTGGTGGGGGGGGGCAGGCTTAGCAAGTTCCTTCATCGTCCAAAGTATTATTCTATTTTATAGGATTTAGGCCAGATAATTTCTAGATTCCTTCCTCATTTCAGATACTAGGTTTTCATTTTAAGTAAAAAGAGTAGTGACCTATCGTGGTGATTACGTGTGTTTATATTTGCTCCCAGACCTCATCAAATGTGTTTAAAGCTCATGAAAATAAGGAGCTGTAGGGGGTGGTGGTGGGGGGAGGCGGGGAATAGCCACAGGGTTGTATTGCTTTTAATCACTTTTGCTGGGTTCCTTTCCTTGACCAAGAGATCACACAGCAACTGTTGGCCGGGTGCAATTTTCAATCTGTTTACCATCGCCTTTTTCTTATTCCTTAAATCTTCCTTGTCTGATCTTTGCTTTGGCAGGATTACCATCTCACTCCATTTATATTGCTGGTACTAGAGGAATTCTTTTCAGTACATCCATCCTTAGGCATGCACATTAAGCCTGATGGTGTTTATTTACATTCAGAGCACACGTTCAAACGCACATGCATAAGCACATCTGTTAAACCTTTGCCTTATTCATTGCCCAGTGCATAAAACCCAGCCTCCTCTATTCTTTATCACAAGCTCCTTATGCATGGAGCAATCTGGAAATTGAGTTTTTCTTAATGGACCACCTTGAACACAATGTTCACTCAAAGAGCATTTGCTGCTCCTTAGCTCATAATGCAAACATGAAAATAGAAGCGAGGCTCAGCACACACGTTAGCCATTGCTTTTGATTTGCCAACACATGCAGCGACTGTAAGAGCAGTTAGCACATGACAGGATTGAATTAGGTGTCCTCTCCTTGATGGAAATTTTAATGAGGTGGGTAATGAACCAAAGGGAGAGAAAATCAGACAGAAAGAGAATCTAGATGCATGAACAGTTTGGAGAACATATAACCCACCAGACTGATAATGCCTGGACTAAATCAGTGAGTGCTTGGCATATTTCTAAGCAATGAATATTTTTAATGGGGTCACTGCTGCTCTTTCAAAAAGAACAAACCAAGAGAAATAGGCCCTCACAATTTTAGAAAACTGGTCATTATTTAGGTCATTTTCCCTGTCAATAACTAATTTCCTTGATGTTTGAATGTGATATTTTCTAAATGTTAGAATTTGAGAACCTACTAGAAAAAGCAGGAGCTTGAAATTTTTAAGGATCTCCATTTTGCTACATTAAGATCCACTCGCCTTTCATCTGGAATGTTAAGACAAATAGCATCCCTGTCAAATTGGTAAATATACTCCTGAGGCTGTGTGGCAATAATTAAATCATTGGTAATTTCAGGGTGGAAGGGATATATAAAGTATTGGCTTATTTGGGGGATTTTGATATTAACAGCCTTGATTTGCATGCTGCTCTTTTCAAACTGTCGCTTTTTATATTTTAGCTGGAAGATTCTAAATATTTTTTTAGCAATCAATTTTTTTTTATTAAAGATTTTTATTTATTTATTTGACAGAGAGAGATTACAAGCAGGCAGAGAGAGAGGAGGAAGCAGGCTCCTTGCTGAGCAGAGAGCCCGATGTGGGCCTCGATCCCAGGACCCTGAGATCATGACCTGAGCCGAAAGCAGAGGCTTTAACCCACTGAGCCACCCAGGTGCCCCAGAATTTTTATAGTATATATAAATGTACATGTTAGATACAATTTTCATGATATATATAGGAAGAGCAACTTTATTTCATATATATTCAAAATCAAAGAAGTTGTCTTGGAAACAAAGGTGGGATTACAAGTGTAATTTCAATTTAACTTAGCTTATAGATAGTGTAGCATGGTAGAAAGGTGGTCTTTGGAATAAAACAGGCCTCGATTTAAACCTAACTTTGCTGATTATAAATTGCACACTGTGGAATAAGAGGTTGTCATCTTTCTGAGTCTCTGTGTCCTCATCTGCAAATTGGGGTTAATTTGCCTATATGTCCTTATATATTTTCAAAGATTGAATGAATTCATACAGGTAAAAGACCTGATTTTTTTTATTTTTTATTTATTTTTTTTGGTAAGGACAGGAAACCCATAAACTAGAGATTAGAAACAATGGACATAAAAATAATCCAAAAAGGATATCAGAATGCCTAACTAGAGAGACACTATGGGCATGGCTTTTCTAATAAAAAAAAAGACATCTCACAGTGAAATTAGAACGATGACCTAAGACATTAACCGTTTGTACATGTTTAGTAGAAATACAGTCCTGTCAGATGAAGTGACAGAAACATGCTTCACTAGTCTCTTCCCTGATAAACAGGAAAGAACCAGTGAGTGAACAGGGAATGGGGGCAATAGTGGGGGGCGGGGGAGAGATCATTATGTCATTCTTTAGTTTTGTTAGACAAGAAAAAGAAAACTGGGCCAGATGGTTAGGGGGGAAAATTGCTGTACAAGAATCCTTTGAGGGCGCCTGGGTGGCTCAGTGGGTTAAAGCTTCTGCTTTTGGCTCAGGTCATGATCTCAGGGTCCTGGGATCGAGGCCCGCATCGGGCTCTCTGCTCAGCAGGGAGCATGCTTCCCCCTCTCTCTCTGCCTGCCTCTCTGCCTCCTTGTAAACTCTCTCCTCTGTGTCAAATAAATAAATAAAATCTTTAAAAAAAAAAAAAAAAGAATCCTTTGAGAAGAAGTTTTCTTTTTTTTTTCTTTTTTTTTTTTTTAAAGATTTTATTTATTTATTTGACACAGAGAGAGAGATTACAAGTAGGCAGAGAGGCAGGCAGAGAGACAGGGAGAGGAGGAAGCGGGCTCCCTGCTGAGCAGAGAGCCTGATGTGGGCCTCGATCCCAGGACCCTGAGATCATGACCTGAGCCGAAAGCAGAGGCTTTAACCCACTGAGCCACTCAGGCGCCCGAGAAGAAGTTTTCAAAAAGAGATTTTCTGATCCCATTCCCCGAGAGTTGGTGGGTATGGATGGGTCAAGACTCTAACTTGAAAACTCCTCCAGATCTACCGTGTATTAGCTAGGATATGAAACAGGTGTCCAAGACGACAGAGTAACAAATATAACTCAGGCCGTGGAAAAGCCTAAAAATATAAAGGGAAGAGGGATCTGGAGGAATGGGAGATTCTCAAACTGGGTTCTGGATGGGAAAGAGAAGTGGGAGACTTATAAAGAATTGTCAAAGGCACTCCAGTTCTTAAAGGGCTGGTCTATTGGGTAGAAGAAAGGGTATTTTAACCAAGGACATAGTGACCAGACTTTGAGTCTTGCTGAAGTTTTCATGAACAAAGATCTAGTACTTGGGACAGATAAAATACTATTAAAGATTAGAATAAGTAAAAACATTCTGAGCTCATTTTTTTCCCCATCTCTCAGTCCCTCTGTAATGGACAGAGGCATTTATTTATGTATGTATGTATGTATGTATGTAGTTGACACATAATGCTACATCAGTTTCAAGTGTAGAACATAGTAATTGGACAAGTCTACGCATCATTCGGTGCTCACCCCAGGTGGAGTGACCATCCATCACCACACAACACTGTTACAGCACCGTCGACTCTGTTCCCTGTGCTGTGCCTTCCATCCCCATGAGTTATTCATTCCATAACTGGACCATACCTCCTACAGCCCTTCACCCATTTTAACCATCTGCCCTATCCCCGCCCCTCTGGCAGCCATCAGTTTGCTCTCTTTATTTAGGGGCCTATCTCTACTTTTTTCCTCTTTGTTTATTCATTTGTTTTGTAGATTCCACATATGATAAAATCTTAAGGTATTTGTTTTTGTCTTATTTCACTTAGCATTATACCTCTAGAGTCACCCATGTTGTCACAAATGCCAAGATCTCATTCATTTTTATGACTGAGTAATATTTCATCACACACACACACACACACACACACACACACACACACACACACACATCTTCTTTATCCATTCATCTATCAATGGACATTTGGGCTATTTCCGTATCTTGGCTACTGTAAATAATGCTTCAGCAAACATGGGGGTGTATATGTCTTTTCAAATTAGTGTTTTCATTTTCTTTGCCTAAAGATCTACTAGTGGAATTACACACTGGTTACACCAGTCTGCACTCCCACCACAGTGCCCAAGGGCCCCTTTTTCTCCCCATCCTTGCCCACACTTGTTATTTCTTGTCTTTTTAATACTAGGCATTCTGGCAGATTTAGGGTGACATCTCTTTTTGGTTTTGATGTGCATTCCCCTGATGATTGGTGGCGATTAGCATCTTTTCGTGTGTCTGTTGACCATCTGTATAACTTTTTGGAAAGATGCCTATTTGGGTCCTCTGCCCATTTTTTAATCAGATTTTTTTAGTTTGGCTTGTGTGATTTTTATGTATTTTGGATATTAACCCTTTATCAGATGTATCACTTGTAAATAGCTTCTCTCATTCAGTAGGTCGCCTTTTCATTGTGTTGATGGTTTACTGTGCAAATGCTCTTTATTTTGGTGTAAGCCCAATCGTTTATTTTTGCTTTAGTTTCCCTTGGCTGACAAGATATATGTAGAAAAATGTTACAACAGCCAAGAATGATCTTTTTATCATTCTTGATAGGACAAGATAAAACAGTTTGCTAGTAAAATATTGCTGCACGTTAGCTCATGCTCTTCCTGGGACCAGCCATCTATGCAGGAGACGTTCTTGTGAGGATGGCCAGTGTACAAGATGGCAGATGGAGTCTGTTGTGCAAGCCAGTGTCAATGCCCCTTGTGCCATGTTTGCTTACATTCCATTGGCCAAAGCAAGTCACATAGCTGAGCCCTGTATCGAAGGACACTTTAGGGGAGGAATTTCCAAGTTGAATAACAAAGGGGATAGTTACAGGGAAGGGTGGTTTAGGGCCAATAATTCAATCTACCACAAACGTTGATGAAATCGTAATACCTGTTTTATTATACCGTAGAATTTAATGCCAAAGATATTAAAGATCTTTTTAGATGAAGAAGCTGATAAAACATATGGAACCTAAAAAAAAAACAAAACAAAACTTATGGAACCTATGTCTGAACCGAAGCTCAATGTTCTTTCCAATAGAAACACACTGCCTCAAAATATTCAAGGCATAATTACTATTGTTGAATATTCAAGGATTTTTAAAAAATACTTTGAAAATGTATTTATTTATCTGTTCAGTATCTACTGAGTTCCTGCCATGTGAGGGTCAGGGCTCAACTGTGGAGAGTTTACAATAAGCAAACTAGGGTTCTTTATGTTAAGGAGTATGTAGACTAGTGATAATGATTTTAAAATGAAAGTCATATAAACCTTTCTAAGTCTTTTATTAAAATGTGTTTTATTTTCCATAAAAAGAGCTAATAAAGATACAGTATATTAATACTTAATAACATAGAAACTTTTAATAACTAATGAGGGATTCTATACTGTAATGAGGAGAAAACACTGAATTACAGTCAGAGGGTATGATTGAAGGGTTGGAACTTTCAGCCTCAGCTCCCTAACCTCCAGGGAAGGGGCTAGAGGTTGGATCAGTCACCAGTGACCAATAATTTAATCAACCATGTCATCTATGTAATGAAGCCTCCATTACAAAAAACAAAAAGGATGGGGTTCAGAGAGTTTCCAGGCCGGTGAAAGGGTGGAGATGTGGGGAAAGTGGTGCATTGAGAAATGGCATGAAAGTTCATCACCCTTTCCCCATACCTTGCTGTAGGCACCTCTTCCATCTGGCCATAGAGTTACATCCTTTTACAGTAGATTGGTAATCTAGTAAAAAAAAGAAATCAGAGGATGTGCGTTCCAGATCTGAATCTGTGCCTTACTAGCTGCGCTGACATCGAGAGAGTGATGTAACTCTCCTCACAGCTTCTCTTTTCACATTAGTAAAATTGGGACAATAATATCTATTCTTTCTACCTCTGATAAGTATTATGTGTGAAAGCCAGGAAAACTAAAGTGTTTTAAAATTGAGGCCCCATCGAAAAGTTATTTTAAGAGTATCAGAAAATAGACAAAATAATAGTTGAATTCGCTGGCATCAGTTTGGCACATTTTTTTTTTCTTTTTACAACTCTTAGTTGTCCAAGGTCCAAAGCAGAAAGTTAGAAGGAAAACGATTTCAAAGGACCTTTTAACTGCTGTGACTCTGCTTGTGTAAACAGTTACCAAAAAAAAAAAAAAAATCTTATTTTCTCTGGACCAGTAGAGCTTGAATTTGTTGCCATATTGCAGAAGGCTGATTGAATATCAAACACCAACATATGCTCCTGCTTAAGCATCCCATATGGAGAAAAACAGCTGACTTCATTGCTATTGTTGATAATCTGCTACTCTGGTAAATCAGATACTGTCCACTTCCTTGAAGGCTAACTGAAGTTACTTAAAAGGGGATCCATTATCGTGGATGAGTTTTAATTAGGAATTAGCATCTCATTCAGGGGACAAGAGCTCACCCACATACAATTCTGTGTGTTGCACTCATAGAGAGTCTCTAAGAGCATTTTTCAGTGAGACAAGGATGTCTCACATTTTTTGCCACCATTTCTCCTGGTATCATTCTAGACAACTTCAATATTCAAGACAAGGATTTTATTTTATTTTTTTAGTCTCTTAGTTGTTCATATTTCTGGTCCTCAGTCGCCTCCCCCTTATAAGGCACTCCTCCCTGGATCATAGTCTTGATGTTGTCTTCCTCAAACAACCTCCCACTTCTATAACATTGACTTCTCTGGTTACCACCACCTGTCCTTCCAGCTTACCTAGTTTGTAAGTTTCATTCTAGCAATTACTCACTCTCTAGAGACCTTTTTCTTTTCTGCATTTTTAAAAAGATTTTATTTATTTATTTGACAGAGAGATAGCACAAGTAGGGAGAGGGGCAGGCAGAGGGGAGATGGAGAAGCAGGCTTTCCTCTGAACAGAGAATCTGATGCGGGACTTGATCCCAGGACCCTGAGATCATGACCTGAGCTGAAGGCAAAGGCTTTAACCCACTGAGCCACCCAGGTGCCCTCTCATTACTTTATATCAAAGATACTTATTATCAACATGACATTTTGCTGTTGATATTAGCCGTGTTCACTTGACTGAAGTAGTGTTTGTTAGTTTCCTCTAATGTAAATCTACCTTTTTCTCCCTTTCCCATACTGTACTCCTTGGAAGAAAGTTAATGCACAACCCACACTTGAGTAGGAGTTGTACTTCCATCTCCTTGAGGTTGGAATATCTATATAAATGATTTGGAATTCTTCTGAATATGGTCACTTTTCCATAATGACTTAATCATTTGTTTACATCAGTATAAACCATGGATACTTATTTTTTACTTTGGGTTATAATTCAGAGCTATATATTTTATTTTTTAAAGTGTTTTAATTCCAGTATAGTTAATATGCAGTGTAATATTAGTTTCAGGTGTACAATATAGAGATTCACTTCCATCCATCACCCAGCCATACATCACTCCTTACTCCCCATCACCTTTCTCACGCATCCCCCCACTCACCTTCCATCTGGTCACCATCACTTTGTCCTCTGTAGTTAAGAGTCTGCTTCTTGGTTTGTCTCTTTTTTATTTCCTTTGTTCATTTGTTTTGTTTCTTAAATTCTACATATGAATGAAATCACATGGTATTTATCTTTCTCTGATTTATTGCATTTAGCATTATGCTCTTTAGCTCCATGCATGTTGTTGCAAATGGCAAGATTTCATTCTTTTTTATGGCTGAACAATATCCCTTTGTATACATAAGCCACATCTTCTTAATCTATTCATCTGTCAAGGGACACTTAACTTGCTTCCATAATTTGGCTATTTTAAATAATGCTGCAATAAACATAAAGATTTGAATTAGTACTTTTGTATTCTTTGCTAAATACCCAGTAGTGCAATTTATGCATTGTAGAGTAGTTCTATTTTTAACTTTTTGAGGAGCCTCCATACTGTTTTCCAAAGCGTCTGGCCCATTTTGCATTCCCACCAACAGTGTACAAAGATTACTCTTGTTCCACATGCTTGTCAACACTTGTTGTTTCTTGTGGTTTTGATCTTAGCCATCCTGACAGATGTGAGGTGATAGCTCATTGTAGTGTTGATTTGCATTTCCCTGATGATGAGTGATTTCAGCATCTTTTCATATGTCTATTTACCATCTTGCTGTCTTCTTTGGAGAAATATCTGTTCATGTCTTCCACTCAATTTTAAATTGGATTATTTATTTTTGGCTGTTAAGTTATGTAAGTTCTTTATATATAGTGGATACTAACCCTTTAACAGATATGTTATTTGTAAATATTTTCTCCCATTCTGTAGGTTGCCTTTTAGTTTTGTTGATTGTTCCCTTAACTATGCAGAAGCTTTTGATATTGATGTAGTCCGAAGAGTTTATTTTTGGTTTTATTTCCCTTGCCTCAGGAGCCTTATCTAGAAAAATATTGCTTTTGCTGATGCCAGATAAATTACTTTTTGTGATCTCTAGTAGGATTTTTATGGTTTCAGGTCTCACACTTAGGTCTTTAATACATTTTGAATTTATTTTTGCATGTGGTGTAAGAAAGAGGTTCAGTTTTTCCTTTGCAGGTAGCTGTCCAGTTTTCCCAACCATTTGTTGAAGAGACCTTTTCCTATTGCATAGTCTTTGCCCCTCAAAGGTACGTATTTATTTTGTTCAAATTGTTCTAGCTGTGGCCATTATAAGCTCTTTCAGTTGGCTTCTTTGTCTTTTTGACATACCTCTCATCATTCTATTTTCTCTTGTAGCACTTTATTACATTCTCGTACTACAGGATGCTTCAGTCTCATCTTATGTACTTCTTGCTCTAGGTTTAGAATTAGCCCTTTCTCCAAGGAGCCCCGGTTTCTTGTATTAGACAATGATTTTAGATAAACCAAGATCAGGGTACTATCCTGGAGACCTGATCCGTTTATCTACTACTTTCTCATGATGAATCAGCCTCTAGTTTTTCCTCCTGTGTTCTACTTTGTACTCTTCAAATGACTATTTCATGCCTTCCCTTTTCTCTTCAAATTGTATCACCCTGATTCTCCTTTTCACATTTACTTGACGATTGTGTGTGTGTGTAATATATATATCACTGAGAAAATTGATGCAAAAAGGAAATCTCCCATATTTTTACCACCCAAGCTACTAATATATCCATCTTTACCCAAATAGTGCCACTTCATCCAATACTGAGGTTGAAATGTCTGCATTCTGGGAACTGAGGAAATGAGAGAAAGTTAATTTCTTGTTCTTGCATGTATAAAATCCCACCTATTTTTTTGTTGTTGTCAGTATTCTCACTCTTGTCCACAGCTATTTCTGTGTCTTGTTTCCCTGAGTCATTTACTCCTTTGGTTCAACTTCTCTAGACAGTAAACTTCCATCTTCTGCTGGGGCAGAGACAAAGTAAGGTACTATTTGGTAAGAATGGAAGAAACTGAGTTGCAACTGTTTCAGTCCACTTCAGACTCCAATTTTGAGAGAGATTTAGGAAACCACTTCCAGAGATTTTCTAGGTTCTTTGGTTTGAAGAGATCCCTTTGGGGGCTCCATTCTCTCACATTATCCCACCTCCCACCCAAGTCTGCAACCCCTCACCAGTCACTTAGGTTTTACTTTCTTTGTCAAAATAGTTGCCATTCACAAATATGTTTTCTATAGTCCGTAACTTCTTACCTGCTATTTTCTCCTCAGAGTATTCTGTAAGACTTAAGATTTTTATATGTATTTACTACCACTTGAGTGAGATTTTGGGAAAAGATGAAATAAACATGCTCAATTTGTCATGGTTTATCAAATGTCTCAGATTTCAGCAATCCTGCTTTCTCAGATTAACTCTTCTATTTAATCACTTATTTCTTCTCAAACTTCCAGATTTCATCACTGCTGGAGTTGAAAAACCAAAATCTAGAGGAAAAAAAACTTTTGTCTTTGAAGCCCAGAGGCTCTGATTTGGATCCTAGTCACTCTGTCTATAGTTACATAATATAAAAATTAGGAGTGTAGTCTTAAAATAGCAGAAATTCTTTTTCACGATTCTGTAACTCAGAAATCCACTCTCAGGGTTGCAGCAGGGCCATGCCTTCTTCAGAGGTTCTAGAAGAGACTGCATTCCTGACCTCTTGAGCTTCGCTTGTCCTTGGCATGTGGCTATGTTTTTCCAGTTGCTGCCTCTGTCTTCACAGACTCTTCCCTGTCTTTCTCTGACTCCATTTTGTGAGAACACTTGTTGTTCCCTCCTGTCAAAATCCCCACTCTTTAATTCCATCTGCAAAGACCCTTTCCCCAAGTAAGTCAATATTTATAAGTCCTAGGGATTGGATCTTTATATCCTTGGGTAGTCATTATTCAACCTTCTACTATAGGGGGTGTCAGGGCATTTGCTTGCAAGCAACAGGAATTGACCCTGGTTGCCTTGGAAGAACAGGAATCTATTGCAGGAAGGTACTGGAAGCTGACAACTGGAGACCTGAAATTCAGTTTGGGGAAATAGTGAAGAACAAAGAGGGATGGCTTTGCAGTAGGTATGTTCTGCCTCAGGACAATGTCACTGTGAATAAATTGTAATTAAATTTTTGCCTTTGAGTTATTTGATCAAGATTCAAAGCTTTTCCCAAGGGCAGCTGGTTGGCTCAGCCTAGGGCAGTGTCAAGTCTCTGGTTCTCAAAGACAGAGTTTGTGGCACTTCGCAAAAAGAAGTATCCCAAAATATTAGAATGGGGTTGATGTTAGGGGAAGGAGGAAGGAAGGAAGCAAGCAAGCAAAAAGGAAGGAAGGAAGAAGGGAGGAAGGAAGAAGGGAGGGAGGGAGGAAAAAAGAAAGAAGGTAGGGAGAAAGGAAGGAAGGAGTTCACTGTAAGGAATAGCTGTATTTCTCAATTTAAAAAGATGAAGAAACAGGTACTCAATTCAATAAGCATGGAAAATAAGATCTAATTCCAGGGCTGCTAACTTCATAGTTTATATTTCTTTAACTTACTGATGCTGCCTTCTGCTATACCAAAATTCACTTTGTTTATAGAACAATTTTGCATTAATGAAGTAATTAATTGTATATATGTTTCCTAATTCACAGGGTAAATAAATGTCAAAAACATAAATGACTGGTTTGAATAAAAGTTAGGCTCTCCCCCCTCATGCAGTGTAAAAAATACTCAAACTTCATCCTCCAAATAAATATTAAACAGTACCCATTCAAATCTAATTCTGAAAATTCTATTTTTTAAAATAATGCTGTCATTACTCAAAAAAGATTTAGAAATCCTATTTTTAAAATTAAGACCACAATCCCCATATTCCAAGTTTGTGTCTTAAAGACCAATCATGCATGTTTAAAATATAATATTGTGTCTACTGAAATATTTATTTTAATTGACATCCTGGCAAAAAAAAAAAATAAAGATGCTTTCAAGAAACAATTTTTTTAGCCTAAATTTTAATCTGCAAAAATCTCGTCAGAAAATGGTAGTTGCTACAGAAACCACTAAATTCAGATTTCAAGTTCTATAAAAAGTTAGAAGGGGAAGCCACCAACCTTGATGAAGATACTCCTGACTTGCCAGCTTTGTAGGAAAACAAAATCTCTATTTTATAATTAAAGAAGTTAAGAGAGTTTATATGTATCTGTTTCGAGATCTTAGCGCTCTAAGCACGGAGAGCTTTAATCCCTAGACTAACAGCAACACCCAGGCCAATTTTCAACTTAAAAAGATAAGAGAAGGTAGAGTTATATCTCAGTTTTCTTTGCAAAAAAGACAAGATAACTTGTAAAATACAGCTAGGGGAAAAATCAGAGTTGCTTTGTTTCTCTTACTTGAGGCAAAGTTGAGAGAATCTCTGTGGGAGAAAGAGAGCGAGAGCGAGAGCGAGAGCGAGAGAGAGAGAGAGAGAGAGAGAGAGAGAGTTCTCATGCTGGGGAGAAGAAGGCCCCCTTCGCCGGGTTGGGATGGGGGGGTGAGTAAATAATCCCTTTATGGTTAACCACGGAAAGCAAAACTAGGATTATGATGTAAAACAAGTGCTTTGTGGAAGAAATATTAAATGGGTTTAATTCATTCTTTCTTTTACAAAATGGTCTTTATAATTCTAAGTTTAGTTGTTACGATGAAGATTTCCCTGGTCAATTGTTTCAAAACAGTATATGAGAAGTAAAACACTCTTCCTTTTTTCTCTTAGTTATCTATTAAATGGCTTTTTTTTTTCCTTAGGACGTTTGGTTCAGGCTTATTAGAGCACAGTCTCAACTATTTGAAATTCTGGTTTATACTTAATTGCCTGTTACATCGATAGCTTGACATAAGTAGCTTGTGCCATACCTGCCGACGAACCATGTAGCCGCTCTTTCTCTGGTGGCTTCTCCTCGTTCTGCCCACTCACCTCACAGTGCCAGCTCCGTCAAGCCTCACTTCGCCTTCCTAAGCCGAGTATTACCACTGTACTTGATAATACTGATGCTGTCTGAGTTACGCTGTAATGACTTAGGAACCTGTCTCACACGTGTCTGTGAGTACCTCAAAGACAGGAATTGTGTATTACGAAGTTTTGTGTTCTGAATGCCAAGTATACCATCTGGTGCAATTGACTAAAGTTATTGTAAATATTTTTTTTAAGTGGGTACAGGCTATCTGAGTGAATGAATGCGAGGAAAAAGCTGAGCAAAATTCTGTCTCGTGGGGTGAATAACGGAACACACGGATTCATGCGGTCAGTCACATTTTTCCATTATGAGCTCTCTCCTTTATTTTCTGTAAGACTTGGATTGGTTATTTTGTCCATGTTGCTGAGAAAATGGTAAGAAGGACAGCAAAGAATGAATATGAAACAGCTGGGAACCTAAGACTGATAAGAGAGGCTTGCTCTGTATTAATCGCTGCCAATTATTCCAGGCTCCCACACGAGTTCTCAGAGCCAGAGCTCGGCTCAGAGCCAGCTCAGTGCCTGTGAGTTTAAAGAGGACTCCACAGCTGAGCTGGGGTGTCCAGGGCAGAGTCTGAGAGTCAAGTGGCAAACACTAGAGCATATTTTAACCCTTAAGCCAAAGCCATTCCTTGTTATGAAGCAGATTTTGTCCACCCTCTTGCAAAAACCTTGACTTCTGCAAAGCTCTTGGTCTTTAGAACTGAAGACTTACTAGAGAAGGAAGAATCTTCTTGTTTTTCTAAATATTAAAAAGCAGTCTTTTCTGAGATTTTTCATCTGAAGTTTTGGACTCGCTTTCAGAAGGAGAACTGTGGTGGGTGAAAGTTCCTGTCATCATAATGTTTGCGAGATAATGAAAGGGACTTGTTTATTTCTCTCAGTAGACAGAGGCCTTTGACATCTTCTATGTGAACTGGTAGCTTCTTTGTAAATATTTATAGGAGTTGGAAAAGTCAGAAGGAAGGGAAGTGAATATATACATTTTCTCATCTGTTTAAAGAGAAGACTATAAATCCCCTACTGAATTATTCAGCCAAGGAAACGTCGAAACCATACGTTTAGGGGGAAATGATTAAGTCACTTAGTAGAGAATCAAAACATCAGTGTATGCTATCTACAGACAAATGAATTAAGTAAATTTTTTCTAATTCTGCAATGCTGGAGAGCTTATAAGACACTAAATTCATCTGCAGTTACCGGAAGAAGTTTGATTTTCCTTTTAACCTCAAACATTTTAAAGACACAGACCATATGTTCTGTTTGTAGCTCTCTTGCCACTCCAGCTTTATGTATTCTTAGCGGAGTGCTGATACTAACCCAAGAGCCCATTTTTTTCCTTTTTCCTTAAAGGCTTTTTTCTTCTAATATTTGGGAGAAGTAGGAGAGAGGTTGCCTGAAGCTCTCTTCCACCTTTTCTGCTTAATCACTACTCCTGTGAAATACTTGACTTTAGGTTGAAGTGAAGAAATACAGAAAGATAAGCCTGTAAAATCATTTTTCAGAAAATAAGAGGACTGTGAAGGGAAATGAGGTATTGTCGAAACGACACATGAACCTCTCAAATAGACTCTTACTGTCCAAAGAAGGGACAATTTGAGTTTCAAACAAAATGATAACTGTGATTGATTAAAACATATTTCATATACAAAAAGGGATGTGTTCATAATTGTATCTTAAAAAGTGAGAAAAATAAACCAAAACTCATTGAATTTTGGACATCCATTAGAGACTGGGCACCAACTCAATATTCTGAAAATTGGCAACTGAAGGGAATGAACTCAGCATTTACCTTGCCATCTGGAAGTAAATGGTATTTCGGGATATCCCATAGGACCTATGGATGTAGGAAAGAATTTCATATAGAAGTGTTCCCAGTTACTAAATGCAGAAGGAATGATGGAATTAGAAAATCGTTATCCAACCCTTAATGAAGTACCTAACAGGTAATCATCATCAGTAGAGGATAAAATTATTAAATGTGAGGTTGATGAGTAATTGTTGTCCAAATAGAGACACTTTGCAAGTGAAAGGTGTACTACGAATAATTATGCAAGACAACAGGCATGAACTAAGGCAACCCAGACAAAGGTATGACAGGTCATCCTATGCTCAGGAATCTGACAGTGAAGGGAACAGCCTGTCACTGTCTGAATTCACTGATCAATTTTAGCAGACAAAAGACAATCAAACATAATGTGCCTTATGAAGCAGGTTGAAGAGCTCAGCACTATGGTGCGTTCTTGCAAAACAATGCATAGATCTGTGTGTATATATTATATAGTTATGTATTATATATTATTATATATTATAATGTATATATTATATATACTAATATATCATTGTATTATAATGAAGGTTATATATTCATAGAGCAAGACTTTAAATCTTATCTCCAGTCAACAAGAAACACAGGAGATAGAAAACAAATCAGATGATACCAGGGGAAATAGTTATCCAAATCCAGAATATAGATTCCACTGCAATTCCTTCAACATTGCAGTAGTGTTTTAGAACATGATTAAAACAGGTTTAAAAGAGACTAAAACAAATTAAAATCATTTTTAAGTTGATTTTTAAAAAGTATGATCCAAATAAATTAACTGAAAAAAGGCAGCCTGGGGACTACTATTAAATTTTAATATGAGTTAGGTATTAGGTGATAGTAAAGAAGTGCTGATAAGTGTAGAGGTGACACCAATGACATCATGATGCTGTAAGAAGTCCCTGGCCGCCACCAGGTCTTGGGATACCTGGGAGTAAAAAACATGATGACTGGACATTGTTGTAAACTACTGCAACCAAAAAGGAGGCTGGTAGATGAAACAGCTCTGGCAAAATACTGATGTTGTTGAAGGAAGGCAGGTGGGTTAGGGTTGGTGGAGCCTCTATCTTGTTTCTCCTTTGTCTCCCAAATCTCTGCACTGGGCCATAGGCCACCAGTGCCTCCTTGCTCCTGGCCATGGACTGTGAGTTCCCACAGGCGGTCCTTAAATCTCATTTTTACCCACTACTGTTGTACTGTGTTATCAAAGTTGTACTGTTATATCAAACCTTCATGAACAGGTGAAAGCAGAAGAAACTAAATGGAATGACAAGACAGGAAACAGTGCCTTTCTAGCTTTTATTCTGATTTCCAATTCATAAAATTCCACATGTAGGGGTGGAAAACTTTCCCCTCCTCCCTTCTAGATTCTTTGGCTGGTCTAAGGATTCAACTGACATAAGATAGATTAACAGGAGAAAAAAAATTTTTTTTTGTATCTGTGGTAACCATGTAGAAATATAAGACTCCCTTGTCGTCAGGTAATTGAGACTTACATACCATCCTGAGGTAAGGAGTAGAGGGTAGGTGTCTAGAGCTTGAAAAGTGAGGAAACCAATTCACAGGAAAATGAGAAGAGCAAATGTTCAGTAAACAAATGTTTGCCATGCAATGGAGATGTCTTTCTGATACCAAAAAAAAAAAAAAAAATCGCTGGTAATAGCTTTCTTCCTGGTACAGGAATCTAAATCCTTTCAGTCAGTTAAGGGGGAGGTTAAAAGCTCTCCCTAAATCTGCTAGGCCTTTATTGTCTTCAGTTTAGAATAATCAGTGTGCCACAGTGGCACATTCTGGGATGGCATATTCTGGGAAGTTGATGGTAAATTATAATTATCCTAGTAAATTTCTCTAAGTCTGAGTAGAACTGTTGGATCTCACATAGAGGCATAAGTACACATACACACACCCCCTCTCCCCAAGGATTATCATTAATGCTCTACCATATCATAGTCTGCTGGGGCGGGGGGTACCTATCCTTAACCACTTCATAACTGCAACTCAGCTTCTGCACTTGGTCAACTGGTCCTTTATATTATTATTCAGGGTGGCTGTATAGTTCCTTCTCCTCAGTGGCATGTTGGTCCAAAATAAGTATTGTTGAACATACTAGAAAAAATAAAGAGTCCATGAGCTACATACCCTGTAATGATATATCCCTTAGCTATAAATAGTTCATGTCATGGCTTTAAAATTGTAATTTGTAAAGACCCAATTATGTCTCGAGACCCGGTACTGACCTTTCCCCAGTCTGGTATGGAAGTGGGGAGGTGGTTTTGAAAGACCTGCGGATCCCCTTACCCAAGAATTTAACACTGCCACTGGANGCCTGCCTCTCTGCCTACTTGTAATCTCTCTCTGTCAAATAAATAAATAAAATCTTTAAAAAAAAAAAATAAAAAAAATAAAATTGTAATTTGTAAAGACCCAATTATGTCTCGAGACCCGGTACTGACCTTTCCCCAGTCTGGTATGGAAGTGGGGAGGTGGTTTTGAAAGACCTGCGGATCCCCTTACCCAAGAATTTAACACTGCCACTGGATGCAAACAGCAAGAGGTTTATTTCCACGCAGGTACCGGCGGGTGGTCGGCAGCTCCAGCTAACCGAGCACACCGACCGGAGAGAAACAGGGTCTTATATAGGAAGGCACAAACAAGTTTTGGGTGGGGCGCAACTGATTGGTTGACAATTTGAACTTTGAAAAAGGCATACTTGGAGTTTGCTGATAGGTTTTGAGTACCCGCGCGCGCGCGAAGTGAGAGGCGGGAAGGGGGAACAAGCTGATTGGTTCTGAGGGCCCGCTCGCGCAAGAGAGGGGAACAAGAAGGGGGAAGGTAGGAAAGCCATCATGGCGTCTCTATTATTTCTATAAGCCAAGCAGTGACAGTAAAGCAAAAGAGCAATTAATATGCGACTAATAACCCGATTAATAACCTAATTTATACCTAAAAGCCAGCGGTTTACAGAAAAGCAAAAAAAGCGGTTAGTTATCCTATCTACCTTCTAGGGGAAGGGTCTTTCATTCCCCCCTTTTTCTTTATCATGGATAGAATCTTATATCCATTCGTCTTGTTCCTGTTCTAAGCTTGTCCGGGATTCTGATCGTTTTAACAGTTGATATTGTTGTGTTAGTACCATTGCCTGAATTACGGACAAGCGGTCTTTAGTAAATTGGACAAGCCTATTAATAACGTAAGGGCCAGTTGACAGAATTAGTAATAAGATGATAAGGGGCCCCATGAGGGTGGATATTAAGGTTGTGAACCAAGGGGAACGGGTGAACCAACTTTCAAACCAGCCCTGTTGGGATTCAAAGTCTCTTTTTCTCTGGGCTAATCTTTCCCTTAGCTTGTCCATTGTTTCCCTGACCACCCCGGTATGGTCGGCATAAAAACAGCATTCTTCCTTTAAAGCTGCACATAACCCTCCTTCTTTTAAAAATAAAAGGTCTAGTCCTCTCCTATTCTGCAGCACAACCTCTGATAAGGAAGTCAAGGATTTTTCTAGGGCTGTGATTGATTTTTCTATGGCCTCTAAATCAGCAGTCATGGCGGCTTGTAAATGCATAAGTTGATTACTTTGAAGTAGGGCCGAGGCCCCCGTTCCAATTCCTGCTGCTATTCCCCCAACTCCTAGTAAAGTGGCTATTGTCAGGGTTATAGGTTCTCTCCGGTATCTAAGCCTCTTTTCTTCCTCGTAATGGTCGAGAATCGTCTCAGAACTATGATAAGTTATTCTAGGCCAAAGTTGAACCAAAACACAGAAATCAGCAGTCGTGTTAAGTACCTGGGCTTGAATGCAAGGCGTTAGGCCTGTACTGCAGGCCCAATAGGTTCCATTTGGTCCTTTTAGGTAATAAGGTCCAGTGGTAATGTTATAGTTTAGATTACAAAGGGCTTTGTGAGATGGTGGTACTTTGCCTATGCATAACCCTTGTCCTGCCACCTCGGGTAAAGTTAATTTGTGACTGGGAAGAGAGTTACAAGCAGCAGGAGGGCGGGTGTAGTTTAAAAGCCTAGCATTTATGGCGNGTCATAATCTGATATGTACCATCGGAGGCCCCATGTATACCCTTGTTGCCATCCATTGGCCTGCTTTCCGTGGGCGGTAAAAGAGATATTTAAGGGAAGGCAGTATCCAGTATTGGTACAATTCCATGCACCATAATTTTTACGGCTACAGCTTTGGGCGTAGGGGTGGAGGGGGTCCCAATTTCTAGGGGGCTTTTTCCATCCCCGTTGGACTATAATTTTGTCCCAGGATGAGGTTGGTTTCCAATATGCATCTCCGGTGGTCTCACAGGACCAGGCCGCACAGAAAAAATGATTATATCCCCCACATTTTTGTACTAAGCCAATGGACCACCCGTCCCTGGGGCAGACATAAAAGTCATGTCCTGCCAGCAAGCAACGCCATTCTTTAGAATGACAACCTAGCCCTCCCCATCCTCCGGTGGCCATATTCATAGACATTTTTTCAGTTACTTGATCTGGTTTGTAAAAATCAGGGCTAAGGTTAGGCCACCAGGTGTTAGGTGCATGATTCCCAGAGATTGACCA
>LNAC01000390.1:625278-714007 GCA_002007465.1 Ailurus styani | reverse complement strand
ATAGGCACATTGGTCCCGCTCTATTCGAAACCTCCTTATGTCTTTCTCCCTGTCTGACTTTTTTATTTCTAAGCCCTGGCTGCCTTGCACTACGGTGGCCAAGATTTTACTAAGTTCCTTGTTTCGTTTACGCTCTCGCTTTTCTTCCTTTTCCTCAGCTTCCTTCCTCAGTCTTTCCTCTTTTTCCTCCTGCAACTTCCTAAGTCGTTCTTCTTTTTCCTCCTGAGTTTCTCTCTTATTAAAAATCTTTTCTGCCTCTTTTAATAAATCCTGCAAGGTAAAATCTTGTAGATTCTCCAAACGCTGTAGCTTATTCCTAATATCTGGAGCCGACTGCCAAATGAATGCCATGGAGACATTTCCTCTCTGTTCGTTACTATCTGGGTCAAAAGGCGTATACCTACGGTAAGCTTCCTTAAGCCTTTCTAGGAAGGCGGTTGGAGATTCCTCCTTTCCCTGAGTCACCTGCCTGACCTGAGCCAAATTGGTGGGGCGACGCCCCGCATTATGGAGGCCTGCTATGAGTAACTGGCGATAAAGACGTAGGTGGGTCCTACCTGCAGCCGTATTAAAGTCCCAGTCGGGCCGGGTCAAGGGAAAGGTGGCATCGATGACATTAGGGAGTTGGGTGGGTCTTCCGTCCTCGCCTAAAACATTTTTCCGCGCCTCAAGGAAGACTTTCTGCCTTTCTTCAGTGGTGAGGAGGGCCTGGAGGAGTTGCTGACAATCATCCCAAGTGGGCTGATGGGTCACTAGAATAGACTCGATAAGTGCAGTTAGGGCGACTGGGTCCTGGGAGAAAGAAGGATTATGAGACTTCCAGTTGTAAAGATCAGAGGCAGAGAAAGGCCAATACTGGAGACTTCCGGGCTCTCTGCCTTGACGGAGGGGCAGGAGTCGGGATGTCTCTTTCTGCTCCGGTCTCTGACGGCCCCTTACCCGCCCCGCGATAGGAGAGACCGTAGGAGAATCTGTGGGTGGGTCTTCAGGCGACGGCGGAAGGTCGGGGTCTTGGCGGATCTGAGGCTGGTAAGGGGGGGGTTCCTCTGTCAGGAGATCTATCAGGGGAGATTCCTCAGGAGGGAGGACCTGCAATTGCCTGGGGCGTCGCAGAGAGGAGGCGTTATCAGAAGAGGGAGGGTCAGTAGGGACTACAGGATATAGGTTGGAAGAGGTGGGGGGTTTTGAGGGGTCAGTAGGAGTTGGTGGGGGGNCCCTCTGCAGGCCACTTAACTTTGAAAGTGGGCCATTCGGAGGTGCAGAGAGTTTGCCATTTCCTTCTTCTGATTTCCACCGATAGGTTGTTGGCTCGGGTTTGTACATCTTTCCAGTGACCTAGAGTGAGGCTTAAAGGAGTTGTTAGCGTTTGCCCCATTTTAGAATCAAAGAAAACAGCAAGGACAACGAGTAGAACACACAAAACAATTAACAAAAAAGTCGCTGCGCGGTTTCGGTATATCACCGAAAGAATGGTTTCCACCGGCCCAGAGGAGCCTCGAGATCTCCCTGCGGTGGACAGATTCCGTCCGGAGGCCGAGGGGCCCTCTGGAACGGACAGACGGATATATCCCTCGGATACCTGTGGGGCCCCGAAAAAACGGGCCCCTCTGATCCCTGGGGCGTCCCCCAGGGTGGCAGGGGAGAAGTCCGAGTTCGTCAACTCCTTCTCAAGCTGCCTACAGAATACAGAGCAACAACGCACGCTGTTGTACAGTCCTATGCTAC
Organism: Ailurus styani; assembly: GCA_002007465.1. Taxonomy (NCBI): domain Eukaryota; kingdom Metazoa; phylum Chordata; class Mammalia; order Carnivora; family Ailuridae; genus Ailurus; species Ailurus styani. Next base: position 712,282 of record LNAC01000390.1, on the reverse strand, counting down.
CGAAGCATAGGCAAAACAGAGGCCTATAAACGAGAACACGAGACAGGAGACAGGAACACAGTTATTAAAGTTTAAATGCTGGCCAGCTTACCTCCCGGTGGGAGTCAGTTAGATCCTTGGGCCGGAGTCCGAAGATCTCGGTGGGACCTCCAAATGAAAGACCTGCGGATCCCCTTACCCAAGAATTTAACACTGCCACTGGATGCAAACAGCAAGAGGTTTATTTCCACGCAGGTACCGGCGGGTGGTCGGCAGCTCCAGCTAACCGAGCACACCGACCGGAGAGAAACAGGGTCTTATATAGGAAGGCACAAACAAGTTTTGGGTGGGGCGCAACTGATTGGTTGACAATTTGAACTTTGAAAAAGGCATACTTGGAGTTTGCTGATTGGTTTTGAGTACCCGCGCGCGCGAAGTGAGAGGCGGGAAGGGGGAACAAGCTGATTGGTTCTGAGGGCCCGCTCGCGCAAGAGAGGGGAACAAGAAGGGGGAAGGTAGGAAAGCCATCATGGCGTCTCTATTATTTCTATAAGCCAAGCAGTGACAGTAAAGCAAAAGAGCAATTAATATGCGACTAATAACCCGATTAATAACCTAATTTATACCTAAAAGCCAGCGGTTTACAGAAAAGCAAAAAAAGCAGTTAGTTATCCTATCTACCTTCTAGGGGAAGGGTCTTTCAATGTATTCAAACAATGACTTTATACTTATTGTTTTGAAATAACTTATATTACAATTATGTCTTATTTGAAAAGTTTAAGTGGTTAGATTTTTAAGTGGTTAAACTTTTACATATGAAATTTTACATAAAATTTACATTCTCCATTTTATAAATCTTTGATATTTTGAGGTCTAATAGGGTTTAGATTCCTTTAATAAAACATCGTCTTTGAGATTTTCAGAAAAAGTATTTTGATTATTTATTGACAACACACTTGATTACTTTTGACTATTTTCACAGCAGAACATATCACTATAATTTTCTTTAGGTTTCAGTTGATAAAATGTTGAAAAAAAACCTATTGATCAACTGGGATCTGCTGGTGAGAGTCAACATATCAGAAAACAATGAATTTTCCCATTTTTTTTAAATAATATTTTTCAATGATATTTCTTCATACCTTATTTGAAGAACCTCAGCAAATGTGATGGAATTTTTCTTGTTTTATGGTTTGAACATCATGACTCTATGAGATGTAGGTATGAATTGACTCTGGGACTATAGAGTAATAAGATCTAGCTTTAAGTTATCTGTTTATCAGTGAGGCAGTTGTAGACAAAAGCAGCCTCTTTTAGGATTTTGTGTGTTCATCTAAAAACTAAGTTAGCTGATAACTGAATTCCCCAAATATTTATTATATTCACTATTCTTTTGTTATCAGAATAAAATGATTAAATTCTTATTTTATATGTTGACAAGTACATTTTTTTCTAGTAATTATGTTTTGGGGGAAGGGTGCCCCCAAATGGGCAAGTTATTGCTTTTAGCAATCTGTTTAGAGGGTTATCCATTACTATGTGAATGTGGTAACAGCAATTAATTTTCAGAACAAAGATATGTTCATTGTAAAATTATATGATATTTCAATTTTAGAAAATAAAAGAATGTTTAAAAACTCAAAGGATGATTTCACCAACATTACACTGTGCAAGGGCCCTTGTTATATTTTTCAGCATAAATTTAGATTTAGTATTTGGCCAAAATTTGCAACAAAAAAAAAATCCCTTTTAATATTTCACTCCCTTCGACTACCTTAAATGAAAATTTGTTAAATAGCAAACCGGTAAAAACAGTCTGTGTCCTAAAAATGTATATTCACCTTATAGCTAATCAGCATCTGCTCTTGTTATAGACTAAAAAAAGCACATTGATCCTAACATGATTTCAGATCAATCATTAGAAGGCATACATTGGACCAAAATGTGTTGTTCTAGAAAGAGACTAGCTTTCCTAGAATCCCTAATACAAAGTTTGTCTACCCACAATAAATAAATCGAATAATCTGAAGAACTTTTTAACTACAAATAGCCAAATGCCTTGCATATGGTATTCATATTTCACATCTGTAGATAGAGTGAAGCCTACAACCCCTGCTCCATCCGTTTTCATCTGTGTCTAATTACTTTGAATCCAGAAGACCTAATTTGAATAATTTGTCCCTCTTCCAGACTAAACCAAATAACTGCTTGATAAAACAAGAATATAACTCCTTAATCAATATTGCATACGATTGAATATGGCACAACGATTTTGAAATGTCTGATTATGTTGCACTGCCATGATGCAGTTGATTGAAATAAAATGTATGCACTTCTGAATGTTTTGGAAATTAGAAATTTGCTACTCTGTTTTCTTTTTTCTTTTTTTTTCAAATAATGTGGTAGGTTTAACTTATCGAAATTTATTTGCGTAAATGGCAAATTGAATTCATTCATTACTGCCATCAAGTGTTTTATTCATTTTAATCAAAGCATGTTTCTTAATGGTTTTGATTTCATAGTCCCTGTGATAATATAAAAACTAATGAAAAATAAAGGATTAAATGAATATATCACTTTAAAAAACTGAAATAATACATGGAAATAATCTATAAACAGCACAACTTCATTGTATTTACCAAAAATAAATCTCTGATTAAGGCCTCAAATTAAGAATAATAACCAATGATGGATAAAAAGCTCCAAAAATTGCCTGCTTTTTACAGTGATACCTTCAAACACAGAACTGTGCTCTTGATTCCTCTTAATATATCTTTGAATAGAAAGCCTGGTTTAGGCTAATACATCAAATTCCAGTGGAACACTGCTGGATAAAGTAGGCTGTATGGAAGCTTTCTTCATTGTTTTTATTGTGAGAAACAGAAAAGATGTTGATAAATGACATTTGTATGATACATACTAATGATTACAAGGACCATGACTTTGGAGCTTGTTCACTCAACATCTGGCTTCTACCCATATGCCCAGAGTGGCTGCTTCATTCCTCAGTCAAGAGTAAAGATACCAGGGACCAGAGCAGTAAGAAGCCAATTATTTTAAGGACAAAGCCTATATAAAGTACTAATTGTTGCTAGTCATATTATTTGGTGGTCAGAAATTAGCCTCCTAAGCATTTCTAGTCATCAGGAAAGACAAAATTGAGGAGATTGGTGATGAACCAAAACAAATGTGTCAAATGCTAAGTTTATTTTATTGTGGAAGAGGTGAAGAAATACAGGAGTATCTCTGAAGAATGTGTGAGTGTCCACATCAAGAACTGAAGGGCTACCTTAGCATTTCCTGTGCATTTTTTAATGCGAGGAAAATACTAAGGTAGGCTCTTAAAATTAAAAAATGCACAGGAAATTCTATCCCTAATTCCAATAGAGAAGCTTGAAGGAATAACTATACAATAAATAAACACATTCTTTCTCTAAAGAATGTTGATATTTCAAGTATCCAAACATTGGAGCTATAGTTACTTTTAATACATTTGTTTGTAACTTTTAAACTAGAGTTGAAAGTGATTTACGCACCACCGTTACAACATTACAACATCTGGTTTTGCTATACATTTGATTTTACCAGTTAATTTCATACATTCATATGTTTTAAAATGTCAGAGCTCTTTCATTCGAGTTTGAAGAAGAACTCTCTTTTATATTTCTTGTAAGGCAAATCTAGTGATGAAGTACTTCAGCATTGTTTTGCTTGAAATGTCCTTATCACACTTTCATTTCTGAAGGACAGTTTTGTCAGGGATATTATTGTTGGTTGGCAGTTTGGGGTGATCTGTTTTGTTTTGTATTTTTTCCTAGCAATTCGAATACACTATCCTATTTTCTCTGCCCTGCAAGGTTTCTGCTGAATTTTTCGTTTCAGCCCTTGAACTCTGAAGTTCTAAGATTTCTGTTTTTGTTTATGTGTGTATCTTATGGTTTCTATGTTTTTGTTGAACTACTTATTTTGTTCATGTATTTTCTATTTTTTTAGTTGTCTACTTTGTAGTGCACCGAATATTTTAAAGAAGATTATTTTTAATTATTTGTCAGTCGGTTCATAGATTTTTTAAATTATTTTATAGTCAGTTATTAGAGCTTTTTTACTTTCCTTTGACGGTGTCATATTAACCTGATTCTTCATGATCCTTGTATCCTTGCTTTTGTATCTATGCATTAAGGAAGCATTCTCCTCTTCCAGGCTTTTCCAGTTCTCTCTGGCAGGGAAAAAAACCTCAACAGTTCTCCCAGCCTGGGGTTTTGAGCTGGCCTGCTGGTAGCATCTACAACTGGGAGGGATTTCTGTAAGGCTGATGCTCTTACTGTGAGGACAAGGTGGGGGGGGGCTGGGGGGAGGGTGTCTCATGCTTCGCTCTCTGGTCATGTGGGACTGCTGGCTGGGCACCGTGCTCAGGCAGGGCAACTAACTGAGTTCCAGAACCATGCCTGGGTGAGTTAGCCCCCAGGCTGTGCTGCGTGGTAGGTGGGGGGCTACAGGGTATGCCCAGCCATTGAATGGGGCTACTTGCTGGGTTCCACTCTTGGGCAAGCCTGCTGGCTGGGATTCCTGCTTAGGTGGGGCTGTCAGCTATTCTAGCAGTCAGTTGGGAGTACGGTCTGTGCTTTGTGGTCAGGCAAGTTTGCTGTCCATGCCTGCCCATGGAGTGGCACTCTAGGCCATGCCCCGCATTTGGGTTGAGTGATAAAATCATTTGCAGGGACATGTGAGTGGCTCCCTGCTCAGCAGAGAGCCTGCTTCTCCTTCTTTCCACTGCTCACACTCTTTCTCTCACTTTCTCCCAAATGAATGGTAAATAAAATATTTTAAAAATTAAATGAAATCATTTATATTTTTTCTTCATGAAAATAGTATTCTTGTAAATTAAAAATTTCAAAAATTTCAAGTGATCATGATTACATTATTATACAGGAATATTACAAGTGAAAAACTTGATATGGAGAAATGTTCAGAGTGACTATTTCAGATTCTAATTAAAAGGTTTGAAAATAATTTTTAGAAGTGTATACAAATTCAATATTTAATAATGTGCAACATTATCTCTTATATAGGTCACATTTCAAATGTTTAGTCAAGTTTACATAACAATGTAAGTCCCTTACAGTTTGTCCTCTGTGCTGTGTAATTACTAAGATTATCTGTGTTTCTCACATCTGTAAGTTTAGGAAGAACTGCTGTTGGCACATCATTACCAGTAGCTGTCCCTGCTGTATAATCTCCCCTCCAAGTATCCTACTATCTGACTATGACCTCTATCTTTCCTGTCTTACTGCGTCTAGTACCACAAATGTGAAAGTTCTACAACTTCACTGGGACCAAAAACCTATTGATTATAACAGTTTATTAAAAACATTCATTCCACATACCCTCACCTCCATTCTTCCTAGCTTAGATTGCATGTTTAGTATAACTCTCTTGAGTATAGAATTAATTGTGTGGATCCTTACGTCACATTTTATAATTTTTTAAAAATTCAAATAGGTCATAAATTTAAATGCATGACTTAAAATACTAAAAATTTTAAAATTAAATAGTAGAGAAAGTCTCAGTGACTTTAATTTTGGCAAATGTTTCTTAACACATACAGGGCACACAGTATAAAATTAATATTTCAAATTTTGCATATAATAATTGCAATATAATTGCATAATGAAATTTTATTTTATTTTTTAAAGATTTATTTGTGTGTTTGTTTGTTTGTTTATTATCAGAGAGAGAGAGAGCACAAGCAGGGGGAATGGCAGGCAAAGGGAGAAGCAGGCTCCCCACTGAGCAAGGAGCCATATGCGGGGCTTGGTTCCAGGACCCTGGGATCATGACCCTAACCGAAGGTGGCTACTTAACTGAGTGACCCAGGTGTCCCACATATAGTCAAATTTTAAAGTATGTTTGTTCTTCATAGACTCTGACAAGAAAAGGAAAAGGGAGTCATAGATTGGGAAGAAATATTTATAAAACACATACCTGAAAAAGGCTTGGTATCTAGAATATCTAAAGAACTCTTAGAACTTAATGATGAGGGGTGCCTGGGCGGTTAAGTGTCTGTCAGTTAAGCATCTGCCTTCAGCTCAGGGCACGATCCAGGGATCCTGGGATCCAGTCGCACATCGTGCTCCCTGCTTAGGGCGGAGCCTTCTTCTCCTTCTCCCTCTGCCATTCCCCCCACTTGTGCTCTCTGGCTCTCTCTCTCTCTCTCTCTCTCTCTGTCAAACAAATAAATTAAACCTTAAAAAAAGAAAAAAAAAGAAAAAAAAGGGCTTAACGATGAGACAAAAACAACCCAATATAAAAACCGACGAAAGAGTTGAACAGACATGTCATGAAAGAAGATATATGCATGACAAATAAACAAATGGAAAAATGCTCAGTGTCATTAGAGAAATGAAAATCGTGGTCTCAATCTGAGAGCACAAAACACCCACTACATGGCTGAAATTAAGAAGACTGACCATTTATTTTATTTATATTTAATGTGATCATTAGAGTATCACTAAAGAGATACAGGTTTTCTGGGATGAATGTAATGCTTTTCTTTGTTTTTGTTTTTCAAGATTTACTTATTTATTTGTGAGAAAGAGAGCATGCGCACGTGTGCCTGTGTGAACACGGGGCAGAAACAGAGGGACAGGGAGAGAAAGTCCCAGGCAGACTCCACGCTAAGCTCGGAGCCCAGTGGGGGCTCAGTCTCATGACCCTGAGATCACAACCTGAGCTGAAACCAAGAGTCAGTCACTTAACTGACTGAGCCACCAAGGTGCCCCTGCTTTTCTTTGTTTTTATGTTCAGAAAAGAAGGAACTAAGGTTAATATGGAAATCATTGGTAAGTGAAAGTTTCATATTCTAAGACTGAATGAGTTTACCTACTTTTTTTCTAGGAATGTCTATGAATAAAGACTATTCACAGAAAGAAACTTCAATAGTAACGAAATTTATGACTTCTTAATGCTACTGCTCACCAACTATATGATCTTAAGAATGGCATGATCTATCAGTTCACTTATGCCTTTAATTTCTTTGTGGAAAAATTAAGAAGTCATTACAATAAAAAATATTCATAGTCCAGGAAAGGAACAAATTAACGTTATTTTCATTCCTACCGCTAAGTATACACATTGGATTCATATAATTTCAAAGTTTCAAAGCCAAAGCTTTTCAACAGTACATTACCTGCCGGGATTAATTTGGAAAATTAGTAGGCAAGAAAAAAAAATCACGTGCAAGAAATACCAATACAAGCTGTTAAATGAAGTCCAGTATCATATCTATGGCAGAAATGCAGCATGTTTAGATCTTAGTAGTAGCTATATAATACACAGTAGCCCAAATTATATGCATTCCATTCTTCCACATTTTTTGCCAAAGAATTCTGGTACTATAAAGACAGAAAATATGATTAGAATTAAAAATATCTTGAATAGAGTAGAATCTTCATAATTGGATGGAAATGGATATCAGTGATCCAAAGCATTATCACTATATGTTTAGGTTACAAGTGCTTTATATATATATATATTTTTTTAAGACGAAGAAATCCAATAATGTTCCTTTTTTTGTTTAGATGCTAACATCAGAAATCCATTTATTATCGAGTTTTTGTCTTATGATCTTTAGGGATTAAACTTCAGGGATACTGAGAACAATCACTGTAGAGATGTGTAACATCTCTTATTGCTTGACTGAGCACAAAAGCCTTAGGAATAACCCTAGGGGGGAATTCACTCTCTCACTGTGTACTTAAAAATCATTTATGCTCCCTGGATTCAGCACTCAAGCAGGCCATGCTAACAGAGCAATGCAATTGACCTTTCCTATAAATTAAATGTGCAAATGTTTTATGTAGTACTTGCTTAGAATAATTTTCCATCATTTGCAGAATGTGTTAGAAAATAAGTTTCTACCAATGGCTAGGAAGTTTGAAGATTAATTACAGATTTACTTCTTAATTTTGAACAAGTTATCTATTTTCAGGGAAAAGAAAATAGTAATATGTGTGTTACTGTTTCTCTTTTATCACATTTCAAAAAGTACACATGTTCTCTCAAGAAAATAGGATATAAAATCCATTTATGTTTTAGAATATACTTATATTAATGATATTTTTATTAATGTTATTTTTCAAATAATTTGTCTTTAATAATTCAGTACATATTTACTGAGCACCTTTATTTTTTCTTATATTATTATGGTAAGAACACAACCTGAGATTTACCCTCTTAACAAAGTTTAAGTGTACCGTCAAGTATTGAGAATTTTAACTATAGTGTTGTACAGCTGATCTCATGAACTTATTTATTTTGCATAAATGAAAATTCATATTCTCTGATTAGTAACTCCCACTTCCCTTTCTCCCAGCCCCTAATAACTATCATTCTACTCTCTGCTTCTATGAGTTTTACTATTTTAAGTATCCCCACAGAAGTGGAATCATACAATATTTTTCTCCTATGACTGGCTTATTTTACTTAGAATGTCTTCAAATTGCATCCATGTTGTAGTATATTGCAGATTTTCTTCTTTTTTAAAGGCTGAGTAATATTTCATTGCGTGTATACACTACAACACATTTTTCCCTATCCATTCATTAATCAGTGGACATTTAAGTTGTTTCGATATCTTGGTTATTGTGAATAGTGCTAATACGTCTTCAAGATCCTGATTTCTGTTCTTCTGGAGAAATACCCAGGATTGGAATTACTGGATCACTTGGTAGTTTATTTTTCATCTTTAATTTTTTTTTGAGGCCCCCCCCCATACTGTTCTCCTTAACTGCGGTACCATTTTGCATTTCCACCATAAATGTGCAAGGGTTCAGATTCCCCCAGGTTCTCACCAATACTTAGCTTTTGTGGTGTTGTTTTGTTTTGTTTTGTTTTGTTTGATAAAGCCATCCTAACAGGTATGAGATGATTATTTCATGGTGGTTTTGATTTGTATGTCTCTGATAATAGCGACATTAAACATCATATATCACAAAGCACCAGTATGTTACTGGCCTAAAGACAGGCATATAGAGAGTTGAAGTGGTTGCTTCTATGGAGTAGAATTGAGTGTGGTTAGAAGGGGCAAGGGAAGGTCGCTGTTGTTGCTGTTATACACTCATGGTATTTTGACTTTCTTTCAACTTTGTAAGTTGTTTATTCTGGTTTTTATTTCCATATATCTAAATCCTGTACTATTTTTTTATTTATATATGTTATACATTATCTATTGATTTTTATCTTGCTGTTTGTTTTTCCTCCTCTCTCCCCCAGTCCATCCCCTGCAGAGTACTGTTATACACTCTCATAATTTTATATTTTGTGTATATATAAAATATATTGTAGCATATACATATATGCAAAAGAAACATGATATACCCACAGAAGTAAACATTATTTTTGTTGGTTAGCTGTTATTCCACACTCTACCTTTAATCAGTAAATATACATTTTTCAATAATTGATGTAGTAGTGCATAAAAACAAGGTTCTACTAAAACATCTTAATCAGTAAACTGGGCTCATTGTTCTGCATAGGCTAAAATAATGAGACTACATAATACTAAGCTTTCAGTGATAATACGAACCCCTTAATATCATATAATTGTTCATCACTTTTTACTCTTCTAAATGAATGAGCAATAATAAAAATTAACATAAATAAATAGAAAAAGGAGATTACATAGCCTATTTTAGCTTATCAAAAGGGATTTTGTGAACTAGATCTAAATCAAAACATTTTTTCAATATAGCACTGTGAAAATAAACCCACTGAGTTTCATTATCAATAAACCAAACAGAAAAAGCACATGAAGGTAAGGAACAATATTATAAATTTCATCATAACAGTACATTTTGTATAAAATTGTTCTTGTACACCAATAATTAAATAAAAACTTCTTGGGTAGGTTCAGAATACTTATTAATGCTGTATCTGGAAGTACTAAATTTTATCTTTGGCTAATATGGCATTGTAAATTATGAGATGCCGTGGAACACTAATTAATCATTGCTAATTGTGCAAGAAAAGAATTATTGCATCTGACAATGTGAATCTTCAAAGGATGGAATTTTTATTTTTATTGCTGTGGAAAATATACACTGTGGAATAAGGAACTACTTATTAATTAATATATGCACTAATTAACATAGCAGAAGCTAGTTCATTTCTATTATTAGTAATACATTTCTAGCCATGTTAAAATCAGGCAATCTCAAAAATATAAAAAAAATGGAATCAGAGAAATATATGCTCTACAAATAGAGTATTCTGACTTTCACATGAAATTTTACTGTTTATATATTTAGTGAAACATGCATTCACAGAACTGAAAGAAAATGCAGGGAAATTTTCAAATTAATATTTATTTCATCTGCGCTATTAAAAATACATTTGTTCCATTTCACCTCATTCATTATTTATATAGTTCTTTCTAGTACTACATTTTATCCATTTTCTAAAACTGAATGTATTCACTTCTAGGACAAGGGGTTGATCGCAACAGACATGTGACCTACATGGATGATTTGTTTAAAAAAATATAATGCATACATAATAGGAGTTAGACACCTCATTCTAGCACAGGCAAGTTCATTTTCCCTCTGATTAAAATATACATCCAGGTTGATCCTTGGGAAAATCAGAAATAGATATGCCATGACTAATCTCTGCTATATTGTCTTGAAGATTCACCTTACAATTGTTTTTATAATAGATATGGAGAAAAAATTTTATTTTTCTTAAATTTGCTGGGTTTTTACTCTTTTGCTTACTTTGTCTTACCATTTACTCTTTCCTTTACCTTCCAATAGCTGTTTTCTGTCTTCCTTGGGGTTTTCTAATCAATAGTTTGTGTGTGTGTGTGTGTGTTTTTTTTTAATTTATGGCATATTCCTGTGGCACTGCTTGTCCCCTGTAGCCATATAGTATGGTTTTATACTTATGTATAATATGTCAAGTAATTACAATTTTACATGTTATCATATACAAAGAAATATTTACCATTATCTAGAAATAAGTAAATTCTGAAAATTAAAACCAAATACTAGTCTACCTAACACAAGCACATCATGAAATATGGATCATGTTTCCCTAGTAATTTGGAAAAACTTATAACAAAGTCAATAAAAGAGCCTTTCAGGGAGGGACAACAAATATATTTCATGTTAAATGACCATTCTATTCTTACTAAACAATTAAAGTTGCAACTCAGAGAAAATTATTAGCTTTTAACTAAAATTTATATTGATAAGGAGCAAAATTATTAATACCTAATTGACTAAGCAAATGAATAGTCTTTTTTTTACTGGATCTTAATGTTCTATAAATACATCTGTATTTTATGTTATAAATGAGCTTTCAATTATTTGATCTTCACAGGCAAAATAAGTTTCAACAATAAAGTAATTATTAGAATAATTCATCTTAGCAACTTATCTCTGCCTGCCTAGGTCATAAGTAAAAGCATTTATTCTAATTAGCTGGATAATTTCCTTAATTCTAAAATTACTTAGTAGATGTGCTACTGTCAAAACAGTGTGAACTCAATTCTCTAGGAACAAAGATTGGAAAAGTTTTCAGGTGGGATGCTTTATAAGTCATTTGTGTTTGCTATTCTACCTTACACAAAGGAAAAGCCAACTTTCTCCAAACTTCATGACAGAAAATAGTTTTTCGAGTTGGTGCAAGGCACCCGATTGCAGCAATGCACCAAGAGCAGTTCTTGAGGACCAAATTGGAAGGAATAATTTCTGAATTGGTTCTGGAATTTTTGGAATTGGCAATCTAATCTGATTGATTTGCAAAAGCTAATGATTTTATTTCTAACAGTGAAGAGAGACTGATCATCCTTGACGTGCACTGTTCAAAGAGATACACAAAATATCCACATTGAATACTTCTAATCAATCACTTAAAAAGATCAAGGAGATAAGCGACTCTCTATATGATAATTTTGCACATTACTGAAAAATTAAGGGATAAGGGTGCCTTGGTGGCTCAGTCGGTTAAGCGTCTGCCTTTGGCTGGCCTCCCGGCCTTGGAATCCTGGGATCCAACCCCACATAGGGCTCCCTGCCTAGTGGGGAGTCTGCTTCTCCCTCTCCCTCTGTCCTTTCACTCCACCCTCTCAAGCTCTCTCTCTCTCTCTCTCTCTCTCTCTCTCTCTCGCTCTCGCTCTTGCTCTCAAATAAATAAATAAAATCTTAAAAAAAAAAAAGGAAAACTAAGAAATATAATGATTCAGTTGGTTGCTTCCAATGCTGCTGGACAAGGTGGTGAAAGAAATAGATAGAGCTCAGAAATTTGAATTCCCCACTAGAAGATCCATAAATGACCTGACAATGTTTAAGTATGCCCAGAAGGAACCTTGTTTCTTGTAGCGGTATGGTTGAAACTGCTAAAAACCAAAGTCAGCCTTATTCTACAATAGCTGAATGACAATGCAAATTGAATCCCCAGATTTACGGAGTGCCTCCTATTATAGTGTGGGCACTGATTGGGAAACAATAATTTCTTGTAAACTGGGATGAGAACGTATGGTTGGCTCTAATAAACCTGGGGCTATTGAGCCCCTAAATTCTGATGAATCTTCTTTGCCAGTGGAAGAGGTCTTCCTACCCCCAGGAAAATTAGGCTCCCCGCACAGAGTGGTATCAACTTCTCCAACTATAGTATCTCCACCCAGAGTAGTGTTGGCCTTTTTGCCTCTATTGGAAGGACTTAACCCTGCACAACCTGAGGAAATGGTAATGATCTCCCTAGTTGTCATGAAAGATAATGCTAATTCACCACAGGAACCACCCCTATTGTCTCTCTTTGTTCCAAACTTGTAAATTGTCTCAAGTCCTAGCAGGCCCTTAACAGTGAAGTACAGAAGTGAAGCTTATGAGGAAGCATTCTACACTTCAAAAGCACGACTTGAGTTTTCTAATTTATACAAACATAAATCTGGGGAACGTGTGGGAATTGATTCTAAGGGTATGAGATAATAGTGAAAGGTGTATAAATTGGATCAAGTCAAATTTATTGCTATGGGCCCCACTGAATCGAGATTCTTCATTTAGTGTTGTAGTTCAGGGAATTAGGAAGGGCTCTCACAGTTTAGTTGGTTGGTTGACTGGCTGACACATGGACCACAAAAATGGCTCACCAGGAGAGAACTGAAACTGCCTGACCTTCCTTGGTTAATGGAGGGAAAGGAATTCAAGGCTTAGGGATGTAGGAGTATTAGAGTGGCTCTGTCATTTAAAACTTACTCATCCACACTGGGAGGATCCAGAAGACATACTTTTCAGCAATATTTTTAGAAACAAATTCATAGGAGGAGCCTCAGCATCCTTAAAGAGCTCTATAATTGCTCTTTTCTATGGGCCAGAACTTAGAGTGGGACTTGCAGTCACTCATTTGGAAAACCTAAGTGCAATGGTAGTAATTGGATCTTGGGGTGGCAGATGACAAATGGTGGTACTCAATCACCAAAGGCACAAGATAGTTGTATCATGTTAGGTGGAATTATGAGCTTGCTATTGTATTTATTTGAAGATTAAGTTGGTTTAAGGAAATGCATGTGGATGCTAAATTGACATAAGTTGACCTTTTGATAGTTAATTTTATGTCACCTTAACTAGGCTAAGGAATGTCCAGATAGCTGGTAAATATTATTTCTGGGGGTCCATAAGGCTATCTCTGGAAGAGATTAACGTTTGAATCAATAGACTGAGGAAAGAAGATTGGGCTCACCAATGTAGGTGGGCATCATGCCATCCATTTAGGACCTAAATAGAAAAAATAGATGGAAGAAGAATGAATTCACTTTCACCACATGAATTGGGTCATCCATTGTTTCCTCCCCTCCCCCTGACACCCCAGGATATTGGCACTACTGATTCCCAGACTTTCATACCAGACCGGGATTTATAATGTCAGACCCCATTTTCAGGCCTTGGAACATTGACTAAATTATACCACCACCTTTCCTGGTTTTCAGCTTGCATACAAATCATGGGACTTCTTGGCCTCCATAACCACATGAGCCAAACCCTATAATAAATCTCCTCTTATATCTAGCTATAATTTCTCTCTCTCTCCCTTTCACAGACATACATAGCTCATTTAAAGAAGATAACTGGTTTCTTTCTGTATTTAGATGTTGAAAAATTATCTAGAATAGCCCCAATTTTATGAGAACCCATATGTTAAAGGGCCTGAACTGATTAAAGTTAATTTCTAAATAACTAAGATTAATCAATGGGAGCTTCTTATTGAAAATAACCTGACATTTCTGGCAAGTTAGGCAAAAAAGTTGACTTCAGGACTGTGGTTTTCTTGTGTTTACAAACTTCAGTTATTCAATGAAAAAATAAATTAGCTTGAGCTCATGGTTTAACAACTATATTCATAGTGCAGCTTTGACATTCAACTTCCTGACATCTGGACGCTTTCATCTTGTTTTAATATGTATTAGCTTTTAATCATCAAGTTTAAGCTTTCTGCCTTGATCATGGCCCTTTGTTTTCCTAGTTTCTTGAATTTTGTTAGATCCCAAATGTTTTATTGAGCTTTGCATTCTGACTAGTCTTATGCACATGGCAAAAATATAATTTTTATATTGTATAAAATATAATATTTTGGCTGAGCCAAAAAAGAGGGGTGGAGACAAAAGCCTGATTTAATTTACCTGTTTAAAAGTTCATTTGTTTTTTAAAATTGAATATGACTACAAACATATAAAAATGATTACTTCACAATTACTTTAATACCTAAAAATAGTTACATTCAATTATTGAAAACTTATTAATATGTACACTGCTATGTTAAGTAATTTATAGGCATGGTTTAATCTATTTCTCATAAGTAACATTTTAAAAAATATATGAATTCATTTCTTATGTATGAATTCAAATATACTTGATACAATATGAATTCAAATGTAATTCATACTCTATAAATTATATTTTTATTTTTTTGGTTTGTTTGGCAAGTTTCTTAAATTATCTGAGCCTCATTTTACTCATTAGAAAAATAAAGATAAGAATACATGTCTTATTGTGTTGCTGTAGGGTTTGGAGATAATGTAAATAAGTTAGTTGACTGACTCTGTGCTCAGTAGGGCTCAGAAATTAGTCTCTGGGAACAGGATTTCTGAGATAGTGAAGTGAGTAGCTCAACAAATCTACTCCCCAAGAAACAACAATAAACCGGACAAAATATTTTATGACTGTGGAAATTAACCGAGAGCATACATCTCACTGAAAAGTGATTATATATTAAAAATTATTGAACTTTGAATACGAACAGTGGAGGTTTGTGGTGTTTTTGCCTGGGTCTACTTCCACTCCCCACCCCTAGTCTGGTCAGCATAGTTGTGATATCAGGGTGGAGTAAGACATGGAAATCAGTAGCTTCACTGCCACTGGCTGATTTTATTTGGAGCCAATCATGTAAAACCCTAAGCCCAGAAGCATCAGTAACAGTGGAGATCTATGTGGCAAATGAATGGCCCAACTATCAACTTCATTATTCTGAAGTTTCTATCTTGTTTGCAGCAAGTAGTTGACTGGAAGACTACCTGGAAATTTGCTTCATCAGGAATATATGAGAAGGAAGCCCTGAAGGCCTTGAGCAGACTTCCTGCATATATATTTTATCATGACTTAAACATTGCCTGCACTTTGAATGTACTCCTTAACACATGTACAGTTCCACTGGTAAAAGTTGGAAGTCTTACTGGCTCAAAGTGTTAAGCACAACTGCTGATCAGTCATTGCTTGATGACAAGGAAGCTATACTGACTTCTAGGAAGTTAGACATTAAAAAAAAAGTGTGTAACCAATTATACAAGAAAGAATGAGACTTAGAAAGGTTAAGACAGTTGTTATCAACAGATTCCATTGTGCAGAAATACAAATCCAAGTAGTAAAGGCAGAGATTACCTGATGATGAATTCTGAGTACATTTGTAGAGATCTAGATTGATTTGTTATGCTTGTGTTTTGTTACTTTCCTTACTTTGGACCTAAAGGAAATTGAAATCATTCATGGAAATAAGTGAAAGCCTTGGTTTTATAGAAAACCTAGAAAAAAATCATGTTTTCTCTTTAGTGATACATGTTAGATACCATATGTTTTTATGTGTTTTGTTTGTTGGTTGCTTAGTTCTTAGGTTTCCTATGTTACAACAGACTGATCTGTAATGAAAGGATTGGTATGAATCAGACATAGGCCAAGTAACAAGAGTTTGTATCTGAAGTGGAGAAGAAACAAAAGATGGTAAAAAGATGTTTAGAGAGAGAGAGATAGGAAAGGAATTGAAATGCCAGGGCCAACTGAAAATATACTTTACCTCTTTATACTGAATTATCTTTGAAAATATTTAGATTAAACTAGCCTTCTCTTGTTTATTAAATAAAATTTATTAGAATACCACCACACCCATTCGTTTTTTACATTGTTTACTGCTGCTTTTTACTACAATGGCAAAGGAGCAGTTACTGGAGAAAACCATGTGGCTCATGAAACCTAAAATATTTATGATTTATTATTACCTTTATAGAAGAAGTTTGCCAGCCCCTAATTCAGAGTAAATA
Organism: Ailurus styani; assembly: GCA_002007465.1. Taxonomy (NCBI): domain Eukaryota; kingdom Metazoa; phylum Chordata; class Mammalia; order Carnivora; family Ailuridae; genus Ailurus; species Ailurus styani. The sequence goes on along the minus strand of LNAC01000390.1, from coordinate 695,721 downwards.
CAAAATTTTTATGTTGGATTTAGAATTATAGAAAAAGGTGTATCATTGTTTTATGGTACATTAGAGAGTATCTACATATCCCCTTTACTTTATAGATGGACAGATAACATTCATTGACACTAACTGATAAACCCAGTGTTCAAAATTAATAGTCAAAACCCCCAGTATCTGAAAGATTTTAGGAACACACTAGTTTTCGAAACACACAGTCTCAAAAATGAAATAGAACACCAAATATCACTAAGGAAAAAAGGAAAATAAGAAAACCTTATGGTTATACACCGTGTTTTAAGCACTACATGTTTTAGAATATAAATAATTCATGATTAATTTTAAAAAATAGTTGTGAAATTTCTCTGAATCATATGGAGCTGTAGGAGCAGTAAGCCTTCAGTCAAAACAATGGAAATTAGATAATGTTTAAAGAGAGTTCAATCTAAATATACAGTTTTTCATTTCATTTTCCTTAGGCTCTTTAAATCTTTCCAGAGAATTAGTAATCAAATGTTTGCACTCAGTGTTTTAATTTATTTTTTCCATGGTTAAAAAATACATAAATTGAAACACAAAAAGACATTTTGTGGCAGTATACAAATTTTGAAAGTAAATACAATCTATATCAATGCAAAACAAATTAGCATCCACGATAAGAGGGAATTGATATAAAATCCATTATATCACAAAACAGGATCAAGATTAAAAATGCAAAATAGAGTAAAAAATGCAAGATTTATATATATATATATGTATCCTGAGAATAAATTGTGAACTTCATATTCCTCTGGGAATAATACTGTTGTTGTCCTGTAGGGTTGCCAGATAAAATATAGGCTATCTAGTTAAATTTGAATCTCAGATAAACAACAAATATCTTCTTTTAGTACAAATATGTCCCAAAAGCATTCACAGGGCATGGTTATACTAAAAGAAAAAAAATGTTGCTTATCTGAAATTCAAATTTCACTGGCATTCTGTGTATTTATTCCCTGTAATCTGGCAACTCTATATTCTCTGCCCAATTCTACTGGTGCATCTATACTTTATCAGCTCAGTTACTGAATAGTTCCCTTGTAGAGCAACAGGTGTTCTCTGGTTAACCGTCTGAGACAGCTATACCATATATAAGTCTGATTCTGTTTGCATCCCCTTTTCTAAAGCTATATAATAATTTGATTGCATCTTCCTCTCTGCTACGTGTATCTAAACAATGGTAGGCTGGTTCTTTTCAAGACAAAGAGGGAATCTTTATATCTGGACTTAGCTCTTTTCCTTAAGATTTATGTAATCTGAATTAATTGTCTCAAATTTTTAATGCTATAACTTTTTTCCTGTCCTAAAAATATCAATGTAGGTTCTACTTTTTAAAATTTGTGTTTACTTACCTCATTGAATTCGACCGTGAACACATTTGGATTTGGAAAGAGTGAGAGGTAGAAATAATAGTGAATATACAGTTTCATTCCAGATAATTTGAAGTATACTCATTATTAAATGTTAATTAGTGCCAGAAGTTAAGAGAAATGTTTCACATACATAATCTTACTAAATCATGGCTTATATTTATGAAGTAGATCTTATGTCTATTTTAAAGATGAGGATTTGAGACATTAGATACATTTCCCAAGTCACATATGTAATAATAGGTTTAATATTTGAAACAAAGTCCACTAATCATATAGTTCATGCTTTATTTTTTCACACCATGCTGTATACATTATAATCTTCATGTATTTATGAGCAAAGGCATCTGGAAAATGAGTGTTAATTATAACAAATAAGGTATTTCAATGTAGAAAATTTAACTCAGGCAATCTTCTCTGAACTTATTTTGAGGGGGAAAAAAAAAGCTTAGATTACTAACAAAATCCCCTAGCTAGTGTATTAACAGAAACTGTGTGGTCAAAACTACATAGGATTTCCTGTAATCGAAAAGATACATGACATTAGGAAAAGGCATAAAAATGAGTCAATGGTAGCAAAGATACAGAAATCCGGTGACAGTGTGTTACAGTATTGAAAGGACCTTCTAATTGGAGATTCATTTTCAAATGCATCACCACTGTAGTATTTAATACTCAAGAAGAATAAAAATCAAATATTTTGTTGTTACAAGTTCTCTTCTGTGAATTAAAGAAAGGTATCTCTCTGTGGCATCACATTATACCACCTGATTGTTGAATTTGAGATGTAAAGGATTTGGGGACGTAAAGGAAGAAGGAAGAAGCAATCTATTATAAAACCCACGGTCTAGAAGTATGGTTAGAGATCATCAAATTAAAATGCTGTTTAGTTTTTCAATTTCCCTTTACTGTCGATATTTGTTGGGCTTTCAATATTCACTTTTAACAATCCAAAACTAACAAAGATGAATATTAAAAACCCAACAGATATATCAGAACATTAGAACACGTCCGCCAAGTGATTTTCCCACCTTGCTTGAAAATATCCAGTGCTAGCCACTCAACTACTTTGTAAAAGCAGTTCAAGTTTTCACATAAAAATGACTAATCTGTTATCCTTTCTAACTTTAGAATAATCATGCTGAACATTAGAGTTAGAGATAAGTCATCTTAAATATTATTTCGGATAAACTAACACAATTTCTTCAGTTTAAAGAAAGTTGAGAATCAGGGTTTAGAGCTCTACATTTATAAAACTCATGTAGGAAGAAATGGAAATAAAATAAAAGTTTCATTAAAGTAAATAATCTATCATTTAAATAAACCAAATGCCTACATGAAATGAACTTGATAGGAAAAAATATTTATAAATAGATATATAAAAATAAATATGTATAATTTTATTAATCTAGATAACCACTCAGGTTCTAGGTGGTAAATATGGCGATATTTCCATTATCTTTTATGACTTATTATTGCCCTTATTTTTACATTTAACTACTCTACTATTGTAGTATTTTCATACCTTGAATTATTTCCAATATTATTGTTTAATTTTTATACATCTTATCACTTAAACCCATTATAAACTTCTGTAGAATAAAGACATGTATCATATGACTTTTGATTGCTCCTAATTCATAATAGTGTACAAGACAATCTCTGAAATTAAAAGGTGACTGACTTTGGATAATCCTAAAGGATGGAATGACCAGTGACAGTAGGAAACATACTATGGAGAAGTAAAGTTTCCTGGATTTTCCAGTGTTCCTGTTGAAAGTCCTAGCTTTCTGGGACATGGAAACACATGGGCTAGAAAGCCAGAAACTTATTTCATTTCCCTTAGAAGTATCCTTACATACCATGAGAATTAGATCTATAGTCATTATCTGATTAATTCCTCTGTTCCAAAAGAATCAGAAAAGAATTAATCTCTTCCTAAAAGGGCCAAAGGCTTACAGCCTGGCTGGACAAAGTTCTGAAAGACTGGAAGACTATCTAAGTATTTATCTGTCAAAATGGATGAAGTCCAAAATACAGAGACACAACCTGGTTATAAATGCTAGAGAAGACTAGAGCCACCTGGCTCCTAAAGACAATGTTCACATATCAGAGGGTTGGAAATAGAATTCATACCCATTAGTTTCCAGGGAGATTGATTTAGGAAGAGACGGAAACTGGTGCCTTCTTCTTTATAAGCAGTGAATCATTTTTCTTTATCCCTTGCCTAAGGGCTGTCCAGCTACTGGTGTAGGACAACTGACCTGGTTTCATCTTGTCACCCTATGCATAAGGACTAGGGCAAATGCAAACTGACACATGTACTATTTAACTGTGAAGTGTTTAATGAAAGTTCATCTTTTTTTTTTTTTAAAGATTTTATTTATTTATTTGACACAGAGAGAGAGAGATTACAAGTAGGCAGAGAGGCAGGCAGAGAGACAGGGAGAGGAGGAAGCAGGATCCCTGCTGAGCAGAGAGCCCGATGTGGGCCTCGATCCCAGGACGCTGAGATCATGACCTGAGCCGAAAGCAGAGGCTTTAACCTACTGAGCCACCCAGGCGCCCTGAAAGTTCATCTTTTTTTTTTTTTTTTTAAAGATTTTATTTATTTATTTCACAGCGGGAGAGAGATCACAAGGAGGCAGAGAGGCAGGCAGAGAGAGAGAGGGGGAAGCAGGCTCCCTGCTGAGCAGAGAGCCCGACGCGGGCCTCGATCCCAGGACCCTGAGATCATGACCTGGGCCGAAAGCAGAGGCTTTAACCCACTGAGCCACCCAGGCGCCCGAAAGTTCATCTTTGATACAAAACACCATATGAGTGAATTCAGGATAAAATTAATAAAGGTTGGTATGATATTAAAAACCAACAGATATATCAGAAAAACTGCAAGAAGGACATCGTGTAAGAGAACTCAAGACATGGAAGCTTATTATTTAAAAAAATGTGTAAAACTACAAATATAAACATTTTTATGGGCAAATATCTGGATACTTTGTTCAAAATTTACATATTTCTGTATGTTTTTATATCTGTTGATTTATTTCTGTAATTTCATTAGGTTACTTTATTAGGGTAACACGGAAGAGTATGGAAATATAAAATGATACAGTGATTAAATACTACAGTCACTCTTATACTTAAGAACACTGAAATAACTTCTAAAATATACACAAGAGGGGCACCTGAGTAGCTCAGTTGGTTGAGCACCTGCCTTCTGCTTGGGTCATGATTCCAGGGTCCAGGGATCAAGCCCTGCATCGGGCTCCCTGCTCAGTGAAGAGCCTCTCTCTCCCTCTGCCTGCTGCTCTGCTTACTTGTGCTCTCTCTCTATCTCTCTGTCAAATAAATAAATAAAATCTTTAAAAAAATTAAAAAAATAAAATATACACAAGAAAATTTCATAGAATAACATTAACAAAAAAGTTGCAAGTTAAAATTAAATATATATTAGAAAAAAAGTTTACATCAAAATTAAAATTCTAATACCTTGTGCTGTTATTTGTCCACAATTTACCTCCATGCTCCTAAATAACATCTGTAAATAAAGAACATGTTCAAATATAAGATTTATTTTATTGGTAATTTAAAAACTATACTGTATCCTCAAGAGAGACACATATTTCAGACTGAAGGTTGTACCAAGGAAGGAGACTGTGGTCAAGAACACACAGCATTTCTCTCTTGTCTGTGTTCAAAATTTATGAGCACCTTGTTAATAACCATGGCAGATGTAGAATGAAAAATTGAAAATGCACAAAAAACAAACACACAAGTCAATAAATGGGAAGATTTTAGATATTAATAAGTTGTCTGAAGTACATAAAATTGAGTAATGGAATAGGGAATGTTTGTGGAGGTGTCTACTGGCAAGGAACTGGAACCGCCTCTCATTTAGACAAAATTTGCATAGATGCTGGGGACCTCAAAAAACTTCTCAGAAGCGTGGTGAACGGGGCTCTGAAAACAGAGCAGAAATAAAGAAGGGGACACAACACAGCTAGAACACCCAGCCAGACTGAAGACATTGACCACGTGTCCTGATGACCTGGCTCCTGGCTTCCATACTCTTCCATGTCAAGCATGTCCTGATGACCTGGCCAGAATGTTCTCACTGGCCCTGCTGATAGGCTGACTCTAAAAACCCGATATTCTTTCTGCTTCTGCTGAACTTCCCAAAATGCATCTTCCATTGTCTTGAGAGGCCCTCGATCTTTTGATTCAGAGTGAATAAAATCTAGTTAGCTGAAATTAGACCAATGTAGACTGCAAGGGGAACTGAGGAAATAAATACCTAGGTTTTTTTTGCTACTATGTTAGGAAGCTGCCTCCAACCAAGGCAGAGAAACTTCAGAAATCACTAATTTCAGAATTTGGCTAGATCAAAACAGAAAGGTGGGCAGAGAAAAGGAGGAGAGGGAGGAAAGAGGATGGAAGTAAGAAAGGAAAATTATGTGCCTAGATGTGTACGAACACATGGCTGAGTCACGCTGAGACTGCACTGATAAATAAGAAACATCCACTAACGTACTCCAGGTAATTGCTTTGCAGGAATATTGAACATCAAATACAAACAACTTGAAATGGGGGTCAGATCATTGTGTTTAAATAACAGAACAAAATAGCTTGGCCATGGTGGTTGGAGCACAAAGGATTGGCTCTCCTTTGATGACGTATGGGGTTGGTGAGATAGATAGGATCCTTTGACTATTCAGAGTCTGTATGCCACATTAACAACTTTGGAGTTTATTTAAGGGAAGATATTGAAATAGGGTGTTGCATTGTTGCTTTTTTGTTTTAGTTTGTCTTTTAATTATTTTTTGTAGAAGAATGGTTTAAAATGATGTCATTTTCAGGGCGCCTGGGTGTCTCAGTTGGTTCTGTCTGACTCTTGGTTTTGCCTCAGGTCATGATCTGAGGGTTGTGAGATGGAGCCCTGCACGGGGGGCTCCATGGTCAGTGAAGAGTCTGCTTGAGATTCTCTCTCTCCCTCTCCCTCTGCCCCTCACCCTGTTCATGCTTTCTCTCTAAAATAAATAAATAAATCCTAAAAAATGAAATGATTTAGTTTTATAACATCATTTTTATAAATTGTGGAAATTGACTGCTAAGATATAGGAGTGAGAAGAGGTAGGTTAATTAGGAGTCTTCTAAATTAGAGGAAACTATATGGTGGTTTGGAGTAGAGTAATAGCTTAGGAACTGTTGACATAATAAGATGTGGACTCACAAACCAAAAGATTGATAGGTAAAAGGGATCAGAGAGTGAATGGAATATAGAATGCCTTTGAAGTTTAGGTCCATATTAAATGTATAGATAGCATGTATCCTAAATCGAGGTTAGAGTTGGAATTAAAGCATGTTTGGAGGTGTTGGGAAACATATGTTCTCTTTCGAGGACATTGGACATATTTATATAGGCATCCAAGTGAGTATGTGGCATTAGCAGCAGGAGATAGAAATTTAGAGCTTAAAGATCAAATCAGGATAAAGCTATACATCTCAATAGTAGATATAAGTAGCTTCCTTTATAGCTATTAGCTTCAGAAAGAGCATGAGTAGAGAAGGAGTTCACTCTCTCCAATACTTTGAGGTCAGGTAAAGGCATAACCAGCATATGAGACTGTTTTGTGCTGGTCTCAGCCTCTGGATAGTAATGCTCTCAGCTAGAAATGCCTGGGCGCACTCACCTGGTTTGCAGAAATCTTCCCTCAGACATCTCCCCTTTCCAAATTAGTGTTCCTCCCAAACAGACCTTTGTGATTCTTAAGATGGCAAGATGCTCTTCAGCAGCAACCATCAGGAAATTTTGAAAAGACCTATTATTTATTATTTACAAGACCTGGAAACTCACCACACAGCTGGGGCCACACAGGTTATGGTAGAGAAAAAGAAAGAGCACATGGGCCATGAGTTCTTGTTTTATTTGGGTCAAGGGCAGAGGTGTAGGGTTTCCAGTTTCACTCTTTATTGCTGGCTTTAAAACATAAGAGCAGGAACTTAAAGCACAGGGGAGAAAAAAGACAAGTGTCCCACAAGGTCAGTTATCAACATCAACCCAGATCTAAAACAAAGGAGCCTTAGCAATCAAAAGCTCACTGTCAAGGCTTACAGTACAGTGACTTCTCAGAAACTGTGAGTGAAGTTTGTGGCAGACAAGGAAAAAGTCAAGAAGAGAACCAGTTTTCGAAAAGAAGTAATTGACAACTATGGCAAAGGTTTTTAGAGACTGTAAGATCAGGGCATTGGTTATCCAGTGGATTTTGAAAATACAATATATTTGAAATAACGTTAAGGGAAGATGAATTAAAATGTTCTATTCAGATGTGTTGAACACAGAAAATGTAGGTTTGGCAGGAAATCCTTTAGTGTAGAAATATAGGAGCCTAGTTAATTGAAAAATACCTGGCATTGTTAATTATACTTACTGATGTTTCCATAGCATAATCAGAGGCACAGTGCTTTTTTCATTGAGACAGTCTTGGGGGGTAGCTGGTACTGGGGCAGAACAAATGTATGTGCAAACTTATTTTCACAAGTGGAAAAATAAATACAGGGGGAAATGTGGTTTAATCTGTTTTTCACACCCAGTAAGTGGCTGAGCCAGATTTCTAGCCTAATCCTATCTTTGTAGGGCTAATGTTTTTTCTACAACACAATGCCTATTGTTCTTAACACAACATCATTTTAGAGTTTATCTCAACTTAATGTACTGTTTTCAAGAGGCCAATAAAGTGGCCTGATTAGGAGCTTGCATATTGACAACAATCTACCATGTATGATTTCCAGATTAACCAGTTAAAGTAACTGTTTAACTTTGGAAATTTACTTGACCTCTGTAAGGATAAATCCCCTCACCCATAAATGTGAATTAGCAAATATTTACCATATGGTGTCACTTTAAGGTTGAAATGAGATACCAGTGTCAACTTTACACCGTGCTATACTATTCAAATCAAAAGTTAAAAAATAATGATACAATAGCTATTTAATGAATTATATCCCTTCAAAATGATTCATAACATCTTCCTTTTTTAATATTTAACAAAGTAATAGGATTTTAGCAAATCATTTCAAAACTTCAGCACTGATCTTAAGAATATTATTGTAATCACAAATTCTTCAGAAATGCATATTTTTAAAGAACAAATTCCAAGAATGTTTTACTGAAATGGTTTTCTAAACTGTTACTGAATAAGTCTGGAATAATTATAATTTTTAAGATGTTTCCTTACTTATGAACTCAGAAACATTGGTTTTGTGCCATAATTAAGCAACAAAAGCTGCACTGTAACTTTTTAAGTTCAAAGGTTATATTCTGTATGGTAATTAAATCGCATTGGTTCAACATTCTGAACATGAATTATAGCAAGTAATGAGATTATTTCTCTGCTCTGTGTATTAGGTGATTATGTAATAGGTACCATTTATAACCAAATATTTAGAGAATTCCAATGATTTTCTTTCCAATCAGTATATTTTAGATAATTAAAAACCTCTCTGCATTCTAGAATAAAAATAATTGATGGCAGACAGGAATTAAGAGACTGCTTTTCTCTGAAATGCAATAGTTAACTCAGTGGGAATATGCTAGGTCAACTGATACTTGGATTGATATAAAATCTTTGCACATCTATCTCCCAAACATCATAATAAAAAAAATCAATTGTTTTTGAAATGCTAACAGGAAAAAAAATACTCCAGAACCATCCAAACAGGTAAATATTACCCATTGTGTAGGACACTCAGATCATGACTTCTCTGTTTCTTAAGGTTGCTATATTTACTCCAAGAAAAAAGTCCAAAAGAGGGATGCTGCTATAAATCATCTCTTGGGATTATGTATTTCATATCTGTACGGAACACAATCAAATTGGTGTAACCATATAAAGTAAAGCAAGTCACAGTCTCTTGCATGCACACATGCAAACAGTTTTCTCATAAGATCCACCGTCTGACTGCCAAACCCCTCTGTGTCATCCATGTGACCCGACATCACGTTATTGTCAACACCCATCCCCGCTGCTTAATCATGCGAATGCTATTCATTGTTTTACAGTGTTGCTTCCATCTACCCTGCTTATGTTGTGGAATTGCCTTTATCAGAGGAGATGGAGTCATAACCTTGCATGTTTTTCAAAACTTTCACAGGACATATATCACAGTCTTCCCCAAATTATTAACATTCTCCACTATATTAATGTTATCTGTGTTTTAGTGGACTCAATGGCAGAAAAATTAGGAATATTTGCAAAAAGCCTAATGAAGGCTAAGAAAATCTCAGTATAANGGGCGCCTGGGTGGCTCAGTGGGTTAAAGCCTCTGCTTTCGGCTCAGGTCATGNAATTGCCTTTATCAGAGGAGATGGAGTCATAACCTTGCATGTTTTTCAAAACTTTCACAGGACATATATCACAGTCTTCCCCAAATTATTAACATTCTCCACTATATTAATGTTATCTGTGTTTTAGTGGACTCAATGGCAGAAAAATTAGGAATATTTGCAAAAAGCCTAATGAAGGCTAAGAAAATCTCAGTATAAATGTACTAGAAAAACATGGTTTTCAGCATCAAATATACTTGTCCTTTTTCAAGTTGTTTAGTCTTTCCAAATACCAAGTTTTATATCTATGAAATATAATTGTGATTTTTAAAAATAAAAGCTATTATATGAAATCCACGAGTTTAGAGATATTCCACAATAAATATAAGATAAATGGCAATTCTCTGGCTTCTACTTTCTTTTCCTTCACCCCCACTACCATGTTTTTCCATGTGCAGAATGTGAGAGGAAGACCATTAGAAAACCAAAAGATATTAGGAAACTTTTTTCAATATTTATGTTTTATTTTTTATTTTATACATATACTTTCTATTTTATTTTTTTATTATGTTATATTAATCACCATATAGTACATCATTAGTTATTGATGTAGTGTTCCATGATTCATCATTTTTGTATAACACCCAGTGCTCCATGCACTTCTTAATACCCATCTCCAGGCTCACCCATCCCCCCACTCACCTCCCCTCTAAAACCCTCAGTTTGTTTCCCAGAGTCCATAGTCTCTCATGATTCATCTCCCCTTCCAATTTCCCCTTCTTCATTTTCCCCACATAAAGTATCATGTCATCTGTGAAGAGAGAGAGTTTGCTTCTTTGCCAATTTGAATGCCTTTTATTTCTTTTTGTTGTCTGATTGCTGTTTCATGGAACTTCTAGAACTATGTTGAACAACAGTGGCAAGAATTGGCATCCTTGTTGTGTTCCTAATCTTAAGGGAAAGGCTCTCAGCCTTTCCCCATTGAGAATGATATTCACTGTGGGGTTTTTCACAGATGTTTTTTTATGAAATTGAGGAATGTTCCCTCTATCCGTATACTCTGAAGAGTTTTACTCAGGAAAGGATACTGTATTTTGTCAAATGCTTTTTCTACATCAATTGAGAGGACCGTGTGGTTCTTGTCTCTTCTCTTATTAATGTATTCTATCACACTGATTGATTTCCAATTGCTGAAATGCCCTTGTATCCCAGAGATAAGTCCCACCTGGTCCTGGTGGATAATCCTTTTAATGTACTGTTGGATACTATTAGCTAGGATCTCGTTGAGAATTTTGGCATCCATATTCATCAGAGATATTGGTCTGAAAGTCTCCTTTTTGATGGGGTCTTTGCCTGGTTTGGGGATCAAGGTAATGATGGCCTCATAGAATGAGTCTGGAAGTTTCCCTTCTGTTTCTATTTTTTGAAACAGCTTCAGTAGAATAGGTATTATTTCTTCTTGACTGGTAGAATTCCCCAGGGAATCCATCAGGCCCTGGACTCTTGTTTTTTGGGAAGTTGTTGATCACTGTTTAAATCTTGTTACTGGTTATTGGTCTATTCATGTTGTCAGTTTCAGTCTTAGTAGTTTATAGGTTTCCAGGAAAGCAACCATTTCTTCCAGGTTGTGTAATTTATTGGCATATAACTGTTGATAATAATTTCTATCAATTGTTTCTATTTCCTTGTTGTTAGTTGTGATCTCTCTCCTTTCGTTCATTATTTTATTAATTTGGATCCTTTCTCTTTTCTTTTGGATAAGCCTGGCCAGTGGTTTATCGATCTTATTAATTCTTTCAAAGAACAATATCCTAGTTTTGTTTATGTGTTGTACTGTGTTTCTGGTTTCTAATTCATTGATCTCTGCTCTTATCTTAATTATTTCCCTTCTCATTTGTGGGTTAGGCTTAATTTGTTGTTGATTCTCCAGTTCTTTAAGATGTAAAGATAGTTTGTGTATTCAGGATTTTTTTTTTTTTTTTGAGTGAGGCTTGGATGGCCATGTATTTCCTCCTTAGGATGGTCTTAACATCTCCCATATGTTTTGGACCAATGTGTTTTCATTCTCATTGGTTTCCAGGAATTGTTTAAGTCCTTTGACTTCCTGGTTGACCCAAACATTCTTGAGCAAGATTGTCTTTAGCTTCCAAGTGTTTGAATTTCTTCCAAGCTTTTTCTTGCATCTGAGTTCCAGTTTCAAAGCACTGAGGTCTGAGAATATGTAGGGAATAATCTCAATATTTTGGTATCAGTTGACACCTGATTTGTGACCAGTATGTGAAAGTTCCATGTGCACTCAAGAAGAATGAATATTCTGTTGTTTTAGGGTGGGATGTTCTATATCTATCTATGAGGTCCATCTGAGGTTCAATGTGTCACTCAAAGTTCTTGTTTCTTTTTCTTTTTTATAAAGATTTTATTTATTTATTTGACAGAGAGAGAGATCACAAGTAGGCTGAGAGGCAGGCAGAGAGAGGAGGAAGCAGGCTCCCTGCTGAGCAGAGAGCCCGATGTGGGCCTCGATCCCAGGACCCTGAGATCATGACCTGAGCTGAAGGCAGAGGCTTTAACCCACTGAGCCACCCAGGCGCCCAACAGTCTCCTACTATTAACACGTTATTATCAATATGTATCTTCATTTTGGTTAACAGTTGGCTTATGCAGTTGGCTGCTCCCATGTTGGGGGCATAGAAATTTACAATTGTTAGATCTTCTTGTTGCATAGACCCTTTAAGAATGACATAGTGTCCTTTTGTATCTCTAACTATAATCTTTAGCTTAAAATCCATTTTGTCTGATATAAGAATTGCTACTCCAGCTTTTTTTTGAGGTCCATTGGCATGAAAGATGTTTCTCCATGCCTTCACTTTCAGTCTGGATGTATCTTTAGGTTCAAAATGATTCTCTTGTAGACAGCATATGGATGTGTCCTGTCTTTTTACCTCTTAGTCATTCTGTTGAGGGGCGGCTGAGGGGATGTACGGAGTCCAAATTGTTGACCATTACCCAAACAAGATGCAACTATTTTATAGGAACCTTAGGGTTGTTGGCCTCTTGTTCTTCCAACCTGTTTTCTGGGAGAGGGAGAGGGGCCTGCCATGCTGTTACTCAGGCAACCCTTTTTTGGGTAGAGTTGCCCTGCCACCTGTGTGTGTGGGGGATGGGCTCTGTGAAAACCAGTTTTGGGGGGCTTTCGTCCTCTGGCGGCTTTCTCTGGTGGTTTTCTGTGTCCCCCCCAAAGAGTTAAAGCAGAAATGACTGTATCCAAACCTCTGTCTCAGAACAGAGGGTTTGTAGTCTGGCCCTCAGTGACCTATCCAGGCCATACTGTCACTGCTTCTGTCCCTGCTGCCCAAAACCACAGTGTCCTGGGTTGTGTGCCCCACAGCAGCTCTCCCAGCCCTTGCTTCCAAGTCTGGTCATATTTCTCCTCTTTGTGGTTCTAAAACTGCCAGTGGCCCCCAGTTTACACATGTACCCCTGCAGCTCCAGGTTTCAGTCTAGGGGGCTGCCCTGACATCCTTTCCCTGCTGCTACCAGTCTGTGAGTCTGTGCCTGGTCTCCAGTGTGGGAGACTTTTGTGCTCTGGTGGCACAGGATCCTGGAGTCTCCCTCCCCCTTCTGTTTATCTTCTGATATCTGCCCTCAGAATCACGGCTCCCTGCTTCATACCTTGAAAACAACTGCCTGAGATATTCTGTTTGTAGAGATCTAGATGTATCTTCTTACATTACAGATCTAGATATATCTTCTTACAGGCTGATTTCATGGATGTTCAGAATGGTCTGATAGATATCCAGCTCAACTCAGGGGACTGGTTGAAATAGGGTCCCCAACTCTTCCATCATCTTTGCTCCTCTCCAACACTGGGAAATTTTAAGCAAATAGGTTTGGGTTGTTTTTTGTTGTTGTTGTTTTGTTTTGTTTTTGGTAAAGAGCTTAGATCTTTGATAATTACATGAGGATTCGAAGATATGAATCTATGAGTTGTTAGTAACATCTGGGAGCATTTATATTCTTTCCTGTACAATATATAAAAACCTTTAAAAATTGGTGGTAGGGAGATTAATTTTACTCATTAAAAAAGTATAATATTTAGATATTTTAAGATTTTTATAAATATCATTTTCAATATCTATAGGATTATGTCCCTTTGAGAATATTAACTACTTATGAGCTGTTACTATATAAACAAAGAAAAATAAATGAGGAGCACTGTGCCTTCAAATATGAATGATTTTTCTAAAGAAATTTCTTAAATAGAATTAGAGGAAATTCTGTAGATCCCTATGTTATTATAATGAAATAATATTATAATGAATTCACCATTTATGGTAATGTGGTAAAACTCTTTACTCCAAAGCAATATAGTTTAATATCTAANCATGTTATTATAATGAAATAAGAGATGTAGGATCAAAGGATAGGCCCAATTTAACTTAGTACTAAGTGTTATTTGATTTCTGCTAACATGGCTTATTTCTTTCAATGTGGAGTTGGAATTTGACACAAAATAATTCACTTCACCATTTATGGTAATGTGGTAAAACTCTTTACTCCAAAGCAATATAGTTTAATATCTAAAATTATAGCAATTTTATGACTTTTTCTTATGCCGATCTTTATTACTTAGTTCTAAAAAATAGTGTTTATATCATGGAACTCATAATTGATATCATGTTTCCTTTTCTTTTCATGACTTATCTTATAAAATAATTTTACAGGGCCAAGATATTATAAATCACAAATAGTTCATATAAATTTGTAAATGTACTTATTGAGAAATTCAAAATAGCTTCATCTACTAAGTATAATACTAAAAGTAAAAGTAAAGTATATCAGTTACTTTATCACTTTCAAGAGATTACATAGTACTGGGTAAACCAATACAATAATTTATTGATTAAAGGGTAGAAATTTCCAGTTACAAGATGAATAAGTTCTGGGGATTTAATGTGCAACATGGTGACAATAGTTAACCTGTGTTATACACATGAAAGTTGCTGAGAGAGTAGATCTTAAAAGTTCTCACCATGAAAAAAAAAAACACATGAGGTTATGGTTATGTTAAGTAGCCTTATTGTTTTAATAATTTCAATATAATGCACAACTCTTAAAAGCTTATTCCTCTATTATTATATATTCTATATATATAGATATAGATGTATATATATATTCAATATATTCAATTTATGCGTATCCTATATATACATATATATATATCTTAATTTAAACTTAAACAATTTTATATGCCAATTATATCTCAATAAAGGTGGGGGGGGAGAATTGGACATATGGGACAAAATCTGTAGAAAAATTCTTCTCAGAAACTCTGAAAACATTCAAAAAGAGGGTGGGCAATAAAATTGAAGATATTATGATTGATGTTAGGTTTCCTTGGCTTGGAAGTGTTTTTTGTAAGTACAGGCTGACTTATATTCAGCTTGGTGGCATGGGACAGGCCCCTGGGGCAACCTTCATCTTGTGGGTCTTGATACATGAATTAACTTTATCAAATGTATTCTTGTTAAAATTAAGAGTGAGTTGAGGATTTGGGAGCAAGATTTGAGGTACAATTTCAATCATGCTGAATTTATCATGCTAATTCCCAATTTTAATATCTTAGGGGAGAAAACTTTGAAAAGATTTATCAAAGTGTTAACATGTTACATCTTTCAATATCTTTTTATATGGAAGTATAATCTCAGTGACATTGTTGTAGCTACTTAGGCATGATTTAGCTTCACTAAAATCACATCATTGAGAATTGCAATGCCTGTAATGTGAAAAAATAGGCTTTGCTATAATGCTTAAAAAACATATAACATAGATAAAATATAATAAAAATGTCTGTTGAAATTCATGCCTGGAGTTTAGGAAAGATGAAGAAATTCTCATATTTCAGAAGATAATAAAGAGCTGAAAGCCATAGCTCTGACTCATGAGCTAATGATTCTTCAACTACCCCAGGGAGTTACTGGATCCAAGGTAGTGGCTTGGATTTTACTGCCCACATGGGACTGGGGTAAAGGCTTTGAGACTCAATCTAGACTTGTATATACAGTACTAAAATATCATTCAAGGGTAAGGAAAAAAATAAAGTCCTGTGGTTCTTAATAACTACCGTTAGCATTTGAAGGAAATATTTAAGGATATTATTAATGGAAAAAATATGCAGGAGTGGAATGCAATCAGGGATAGTGAGAAAAATGGAGGAGAGCAAATATGTTGACAAAATCAATAATGATAATGATTATTTGGAGGTTGTAATGTAATGATTACTTGAAGGTTAAAAACAGATGTAAGACTGATGATTCACAGACCTGTACCCCTGGGGCAAATAATACATTATATCTTAATAATTAAAAAAAAGATGTAAACAAGTAGCAGTAAAACATAGGATTGGAAACAGTAACTAGAGGAATAAGCTTTTAAGAGCTGTGCATTATTCAAGAGATACTTTAATGGAGTTTAAATCTCCCAGCTCTATCTTGCATCATACTCTATTGATATATCCCAAACCCAGCTATTCTTTCCTTTAATTTCTTATAAAATACCTTATTTTCTTCTATTCCAATGGCCTTTACACATAATATTTATACTGTCTAAAATATATTATCGCATTCTCTTACTAAATACTTTCTCTTCATCTTTCAAATCCATTATTTTTCAAAGAAACTTTCACTGATGCCATCAACCAGATTTGATGCAGTATTGGGTTTTGGTTAAGAACTCAGGCTCTGGCCCTGAACATATGCTATTTGTTTCCAGTTAAACGATTTACTAGCTTTGTGGCCTTGGGTAAATACATTAACATTTATGTACTGTAGTTTTCTTCATATGTGGTTGTTCTGAGGATAAAAAGCTAATGCATCTAAAGTGCTTTGAATGGTGTTGGAAACATAGTTAAAACTAAATCATACTTATTATTACTACATACCAAATATCTTTATACTGAGATCACAATTATCTCTTCCTCTTATAACACCTAGAAAAGTTATAAATGTAATTCTTTTGTTGGATAATTTGGTTTCTCTCTACCTTGCTCACCTGCCTTCCAATACCATAAGGGCAGAGACGTTGGATGTTCTGGGCCAACCTTTTATCACTGCATATAACATGGAACAAGATCCAGTTAAAGGACTAAGTTGGTTCATGAATAAATTCATTATTTGTCTTTTTCTTAATATTTTCTATCATCATTTAGACATTTAGAAACTGAGAATTTGACTAGGAATAAAAATTGTAGTTTATTGTAAAGCAATAAAATACAAACCTGGGCTACCTCTGGATATATCACAGATGCGGGTGAGGGAGCCCGGCACATAGCAATGACATGTAGAGAGTTCTGAGCCCTCACACTTACCCAGTTGGACACAGTGGATGGGACGGTAATGCTCTAGGTTCCCAATGTCTTCCTGGAGAGGCCTGATGACAAAACCCAGAAATGGAGGAAAATTAAGGACCGTGAGAGTGGGATTTTTTTTAATCGGATATTCCTGTTGCATTCCAAAAGACTTATATAATGAGATGCTGCAAGACCACCTTAACGTGTGTCTACCACAAGGACAATGGATGAAAAGGAACTAACAGATAAAATCTTCCCCTTTCCTATCAGTACGTTCTAATACAAAGAAAACTCTTTTATGCCCATCCAAAGATGCTTCTTGAATGGCACTTGTTAAGAAACTGTGGCCAGTTCCGTATAGCACTTTCTTATTTTTCGTCTTTCTCTTCCCTGTCTCCAGCCCCCTTCCTTCTTAATTCTCTCTCTCTCTCTTTCTTTTTTTTTTTAGATTGTGTCTTCTGACCATATTAAAACTTCGTAAAAATAAAAAAGACAAGCCAAAGACAGTTGGTTGCCCAGTAACAGAGTGTTCTGAATGCCAGAGAACCTCAATGACAACATTAAAGGAGATGCTCATCTCCTGCAGCTGCGGGGCTGACTTTGCCAAAAATCATGTTTAGAAACTGATAATGAGGGTGACAGAACTGCAAATGAGACAAAATTTTCCGTCAAAATATCCTCCTATGTGTAAGTCAGAGCCTTCTTACGGGACCCATAGGTCGCTGAAACACAGCATGACAATGATCAAAAGCATTTGAATCCCCAAATTCACCTGAATGTTACTAGCTGGCAGAAGTGGTCCCTGCTGCCTTTGTAGAGGAAAACAGACACCTTATGCCAGGAAAAATCTAAAGCCAAGCTATTTCGAGGTGTTTACTTCCCTCCTCCCCTCCGCCAACATTACTATCTGTTCATAGCCAGCAGTTTTAACTGAAATCCACCAGAAAGGTGCAATCCTTATTCCAGAAACACATACCTTCCACACTAAAGGAAGTGCTGGACCTGGCTCATATTTAGCCTAAAGAACTGAGAATGTATTTTGATGGTGTTGGGCTGGAAGGGTGAGGGGATATAAAGCCATAAGGGAAGAATTTGTTGACAAGAGTTTTTCGACCAGGATTCAAAATTCAACGTTGTAGTGAAAACACCTTGAGTGGCTCTAATTGTGGAAAAACAAACAAACAAGGAAAAAACAGATGAAAGTGTATCCCAACATACATAAGTTTATTTAACAAATTAATGACCACATCCTACATGTCAGGTATTGCTTAAGACACAGCTCAACGTTATCAAATTGATAAAATTTGCCCTCAGGGAGCTTACACTGTATAAAGAGAGAGTAGAAAATAACTAATATGCACAATGAATGAGTGTATTGTATTTTTATAAGGCTATTATAACATTAAGGCAGAGTCAGGTCCCCTGGGAGGGCTAAGAGGAAGGCTTGTAATTTTAAATGAGGTTGTGAAGACAGTAATCTGAAATGAACATTTGAGGAAACACTTGAATGCAATGAAGGAGTTAAACAATGAATATCTGGAAAATTTTTTTTCCATGAAGAAGTAAAAATGTAAAAGCACACTAAGTTTGGAGTACATCTTCCTTGGTAAAGGAACAGCAGGAAGGCCAGAGTGCCTGGAGCAAAGTTAGCAAAAGAGAGAAAAAAAGATAGGGTCAGACAGTTAATGGAGCCAGGCCAGGTGGGGCCAGATCTTTGTCATAATTTTGCTTTGACTCAGCATAAAAAGGACAGCTCTATGGAGGGTTCTAAGAAGGGAAGTGACTTATACTTTGAAAGGAATCAATTCAGCTACTATGTAATAATGGATAATGTCCATATGGGGAAAAGTGGGCAGGGATTGTTCAAGTGAGACCTGTTAGAATTTTATCATAGGAAACCAGGTGAGACCTGATGACAGCTTGAGTCTACAGGTAAAAGAAAATGGCTAGAATGGTAAAAGGCAGACAAATAATTTTTCTCCATTATGTATTTTCTCAATAGAAAAAATATATAAAAGTAATGGAACAATAGCTTCAAAATATTTGAATATCTAACTATCATTCTAGGATTGTATACTACATGAAATTATCTATCAATAATTAGGTAAAATTAAATGCATTTTCATACAAACAAGAGCTGAGAAATTTATTAACAGTAGACATTCACTAAAGAAACTCCTAAAGAATGAACTTCAGATAGAAAAAAAAAATCCTACAAAAAAGTTCTCTACTGCAAGAATTAATGTTGAAAAAATTTAATCATGTTGGTAAATCAAAACTGTTTTTGTGTGTATGAAACAAGAACACTGTATCTGATACTTGGTTTTATAAATCATTATAGAACTAAAGTGAAAAAATATCAGGAGGAATATTTGAATTAATAAATCCTGGGTTTCTTATATAATTTGGAAAAGTTACTAACATTTTAATATAATATACTTTATAAGTTATCCACTATAAGGTAAAAAAAAAGGATATAATATCCAAAATAGTAGCATAAAATAGAATTAGAGTAGTATATAAGTAATATCGAAATATGACAAGACACAACAGCATACACATATACACACCTGAACATACATACATGCTAAGGAACAAAAGAAATGTTGAAAATCAAATGAATAGAAAATAAAACAGAAAATAAATAAAATACATTGTAGGAATGGATCCTAATATATTTGAAATCAACTGTGTAAAATGAATAAATGGTCCAGGTAACAAATGATTATTTAACTCAATTAAAAAATAGTTATATGTTTTTTTGCGAGGGGTAAGTTTAAGTCCTAAAACTTACCATAAAAACACTTAGAATCTGAAATTTAAAAGATGCAAAAATAAAAAATATTAAAGATGTTGATGGTACTTATGTTCATATGGAACAAATCATACTTTAAGAAGTACTAAGAATTATAGTGTGATTAACTATAAATATGAATGTACCTAATAATAGCATCACAGATACCTAACACTGCAGAAATGCCAGAACAAAGGACAAATCTGAGTCAGGGATATTAACGAACTTAAAAATTAGTAGAGATACAGAAGATTTTAACTAAACGAAATCTTGATATAATGAATATTGATGAAACATGGCACCGAACAAATGTAGAAAGTATGTTATTTTCTTTTCTATTCTTTTTTTCTTTTTTTAAATACCCTCCACACCCAACATGGAACCCGGCACAAGGGTTGAACTCATGATCCTGAGATCAAGACTGAAAACTGAGATCAAGAGTCAGATGCTTAACTGACTGAGCTACCCAAGCATGCTGGAAGTATATTATTTCCCAATAAACATAGCATATTCAGAAAAATTGATTAGTTACAAGATAGTAAAGCAGGCCTCATTATATTCTTAAGTATCAATATCTTAAGAAGCACATTCTTAATCAAATGCAATTAAGTCGGTCATCAATATAAAGAGATTATTAGGGAACAACCATGTCATAAAGTTAGAAAAAAATAAAGCCTCTCTTGTACATAACCTCTAGAAGAGATAATAATACGATTTAATGGTAATGAAAATATTACACATTGCAACTTCTCCATTGAAGCTGAAGTGGTACTTTGTACAAAATAAAATGCATTTCATTAAAAAGGAAAGATGGATAGAAATCAATTTGGCACTTGGGTAAAAAAGTTAAAATAACACTAAATGAAATAGAATTAAGAAACTGTTAACCATAAGAGCAAAACACAGTAAAAACTATTGAAATACAGTATATAGAATCACTAAGCAAAATTTGGTTCCTTGAAAAGACAAATAACATTTACAAGCAACCAAATAGTTAAGTGCAAAGAAAGGAGAACAAGGAACAATATAATATTAGCAATGGAAAGAAAATATAATGGTATAATTGTTGCAGAAATAATTCAATGATGTAGCAAACATCACTGTGCAGTGGGAAAAATGAACAACAACAAAAATTAATAAAACTGATACAGAACGAAACAGAAAATCTAATCTATTAACAAATAAATTAAAATAGTGTTTTTTTCCCTAAAAAGAAAACACAAACCACAGTGTTTTCTTAGGGAATTCTAATAATCATTCAGGGAATACGTATTTTAAGACTATGCAAACATTTTTAGAGAATAAAAAAAAACTTGTTATTTTATAATTCCAATGTAAACTTAATATAACTAATAGCAAATAAATATATAAAATTTCTAAACAAAATATTATTAACAAATTGAATGAAATAGTGTCCAAAATTTGTTATGTGTCTATTCTAGAAATGCAATGTTAGTTTAATGTTAGAAAATATACGACTTACTATATAAACACAGTAAAGGAGCAAACACTATATACTCATCTCAATAGATGCGTATTTTTAAAAAATAAAAAATTGTGTTGAATACTTGTACCAAACTAGGAATAGAATTAAACATACAAGCTATAAAAATGGGATTTTACAGAAGAATTGGCGAGCAATATGTTGAATGCTCAAAAGTCAAAATTTTTGCTTTAAAATCAGCAGTAATACTAAAATATTCATTGTCAGCGATTCTAGTCATCATTTTACTGGAGAGTAGAGTCAACTCAATAAGGGGAGGAAATACATGAGTCTGAAAGAAAAATAAATAAATTCATCGTGAATTACAGAATATATCACTGGTGTCAAAAATACAGAATAATCAATAAAATGTTAAGCAATATACCCAGAAATAAGATAAATTGCATCTATGTGGAATAGTGAGTAAAACCACAATCCAAAAGAAAATAAATTGTTTAGGAATAAGTCTAATACTAGATGTGTATGAGATCTATGTAGAAAATTATAAACCTTGATTTAAATATTAATATCCAAATTAAATCAATGGACTTATAAATCATGGATATGAAAATTGAGTATCATTATGATATCCATTCTCTTCAGTTAATCTACTGATATAAAAAAATTGGATTAAAAATCTCCAAGATATTTTTTATGGAAAAACACATGGAAGCTTACTCTTAAAATATATGTTGAATATAAAGAAACCAGTAGAGCCAAGACACAAATAAAGAAGTATAAAATGTTCAAAGAACCATTCCTTCTGCTATCACGATATTTTATAAAGGGATATGCAATAAAATTGTTGGATATTTACCTGAGACTAGGGTGTTACATTGAGCAACAGAACTGTAAGCCCAGGTACAGATTCTGACATGGAAAGATAACAGTGAAAATAACTGGAAAGAGTATAAACTATTGAACAGTAAGAAAATTGTTTGGGGAGAACATTAAAATGGATCCTCTCTATGTTGCCAGACACACAAAAAATGAACTATTGATGAAAGAGAGATTTACACATAAAAGGGACAATTCCAAAGCTTTCAGAAGAAAATGTATAGAATACCTTTATGATCTCATGGAAAGAATTTCTTTTAAAAGACATATCAATTACATGGCAGAAAAAATAAGAGTTTCTGTTTATTTAAAGAGAAGAAACGGGGATGAAAATATAGACTGAAGAGGAGAAGGTATTTGCAAAATATATAATCAAGGAATGATCTAGTAATTATAAAGAATTTCTATAAATTGAAATGAAAGCAATTAGAATAGATAAAATACATAAAAACACTTTTCAAAGAAGAGGAAAAAATTATTTGGAAAATAAGAAAATATTGACACTATTAGTAATCAAGATAAAAGAAGTTAAACCACAGTTTCACTGTAGTCATATTGGCAAAATTAAGAGGCTGAAAATGTTATGCAATGATGAAGATGAAGAATAGAAACTCTCATATAGTGCTGATGGGACTGTAGATTGAGCCACTTAAGAGTTTTGAAATTATTATACGGTATACTGTACAGTATATTGCAGTTTACTGCAAAATAAATACCCATTATGATCATCTACAAATGATTTACACTGTAAAAGCTGGAATTGGAGAAATGCACATCATGTAGACAGAGTCAAATTGAAGGGGAGAACAAGAGAAAAATACTGTACCCTTCCATACTGTTCTCTGGCTACAGTATCAGAAACAGGAAATTTATTCAAGAGAATATTTTTAATTTTTAAAATCCACAAGGCTTTGGTAACTGGTAACATTTTCTATCTTGATTGTTAAAATTTTTCAGTGTAAGAATGTTCTTCAAATTTATCACCCTTTTACAAAAGACACATGCATAAAAAACTTGCATATACAAATAACAGCCCTACCATACTCAAATTAAAGATGAAAATGGCATGTGACCCTATAAAGTGGAGATCATGAGACCAGACATTACTGTTTGCTAGGGAGAACAGCCAGTGAAAGTTAAAATGTGTTCATTTATAGTTAAGGAGTTGGGTAACAGATGCCAAGATAAATGGAGCATATCAATAGTATGTAAATTTTTGACAAACATAGTAAACATAATGTTTCCAAAATATGGCCTCTCTGCAACTTTTTATCTTAAGAAGTTTTAATTAGTAGTTTCAAATCTAGGCTATTTAAAAAGATTCAGATGAACTTAACATTCGTAAGTAATGGAATGGGAAAGTTGCTGGGTAAACATAATAAATACAGAAAATGTATTCCTGGTGAATAATAGATAGTGACAGAAATATCACAAAAAGAAGGTGTATAGTTGGCAAGCCTACAAGTACAGAAGTGGGGGAAAAAGCTTCTCTACTGTCTAACCATCAATGAGCGTGGAAGCCAAGAGAAATCTGGCTCCCATCCCAGATGAATATAAATGAAATTAAAGGAATTACAAAGCACAGGATATGGCTCACCAATAGACATGCATTCAGTATCAATCACATGAGAAAATATATAATTGCTCCTCCTGGGATACAAAATTATTCCAACCAATATGTTCCTACGCTCGGAGATGTGAATTATGAGGAAAAATCGAAGAAGTTAAGCTAGTTCTAATAAAAAATAGAATGGTAGTCACTTAATTGAAGTTTTAAACCCAGCAGGGATCAACAAAATCGTTCCAAGTGAACTCCTTATACTTGTAAAATGGAGTGACAAACAGAATGAAATGTTACCAAGATGTTCAATCAAGATTAATTGGTTTACAAATCAAGAGAAACACATTATTTTGCCAAGTATCCTTTATTTTACTAAATCTATTTCTTAATTTTATAACATGCCTGTTGCCTATGGAATTTGAAATCACTTACTAAGGTTACCATATAACATAACTAAGGCACCACATGAAACAAACAATTTGAGGTGAATACATTGCAGTGGACATTACAAGCCACCTAGAATGAGCTAATAGTAGAGATGGGCTCTAAACTTGATAACTAGCTTCCTGCGACTAGAGGGTGAGCACCTTGAAGGCAGAACCAGTGTAACATTCTTTTTTATATCTCCATTACCAATGATGTTTTCTGCACTGAAAATATCTGCATTGATGCAGTTAAAATTTAAAACAGGTCATGATCAATTTAATTTTTGAATTTAAAAATAATATTTCTTCAACAAGTATTGAGTGCGTATTTGTGTCAAACTTTCAGTAGTGAACAAGGCCAGACTTCTTGCCTCAAGAAACGTGTAGCTCAGTGAGTGAGAAAATCAAGAAATTAGGTGATTTCAATACATTGTAAGAGTCCAAAGCAGGGCAAGTTCACACACTATAAACACACAAAAACAGAACCTAACCAAGAGTGAGGGGATAGAAAAATTTTCTTTACAAATTTTATGTGATCAGTAAATAAAAATTAACCAAGTTATAAAACAACATTCTGATTAGACAGATTAATAAATTTATTTGCAAAAAAATTTCTTTTCAAAAACCTATTTTATGACAAATATTGAATGAAAACAAAAAAATGACAAACTATTTTTCTTCAAATATTCTATAAAAATGAATAATTTTAACTAGAGCCATCTCTTCCTATTGAATTCACAACAGCCAAAAGACTTGGGACCATAGTAAAGGTTGATCTAATTCAAGATACAATCATTTTTAACACAAAATGGCTTTCCTTAAACAAACAAACAAAAAAAAATCCATCTCAGTAATGTATGAAGTTCATTCTGTGAAGTTGGTGGAGAAATGAGAGCATCTGAAGGAAGTGGGATCCTGTCTTCCCTCATCTGCTTACTCTAAGGTAGAATCTTTCTGAGTAGAAGCAGAAGGAACTGTTAATTCTATTTGTATGTTTTAAACCCTTCTGTATCTCCCTCTTTCTTTATCTCCCTCTTTTCCTTTCTCTCTCCTCACCCCACCCTTTTTACTCTTCTTCCATATACATGAATTAATTTTCTATTGCTGAATAAAAATTTGCCACACACTTCATCATTTATATCAACTCTCACTTCACAGTTGTGTAGATTGGAAGTTCAGGCAGTGCATTGTGGGGTTCTCATAAGTCTAAAAGTCGAGGCGTCAGCTGGGCAACATTTTCACTTGGAACTTGGCTTCCTTTCCCAAGCACAGGTGGTTGTGGCTGAATTCGATGCCTTGCTGAATTTTTAAAACATTATCCTATCAAGTTACATGAAAATGTTGTGCAAGTAGGAGTTTCATGAAACAATTTCTGAATTACTGTTTCCCATTAGCCTTATTTTTTGGTTGAAGCTCAACCTTTTTTCATCTATTTATACATGACAAATATAGGTGGTAATTTAAATGACTTTTAAGTGTCAGAAACAGTGTTAAATCTTTGAAAGTTGGAAGGGGCAAGAGGACAGAGGTAGCAAATGTAAAGAAGCCATGGTATCATTCAGTAGGAATCTAAGACCTGTGCAGTAGCCACACCTAGACGGGGCACAGGCCAGTGCCTCTGCGGAATGAATGTTCAGTACTTGTTTATATATTCATAATTAAAAGAACCCACCGTTAGTAATCGAGGAATAAAGGAAAGACATATGCACACACACACACACACACACACACACACACACACACACGCGCGCGCGCACACACACAGAGCTTTCCTAAGGTGATGTTAAGGAATGTAAACCCTGATTCTCAGAAGGGAGGGGTGCGTTTTGTCTTAAAGGGCAACAGCAGTTGAAGGTGTTAAAAAGGTAAAGAAGCATCCCATAAAGAGGAGAGATCACAGACGGATTGTGGTGATTAGGGCACAGCTAAGCTGAACTTAAAGAACTTAATAACAGAGACCAGATCATAGAGCCACGATAGCCATTAAGTTTCTGTTATGAAATGATAGGAGGCAGCAGAATCAAGCGTCCTCAAGAGAGGCAGCAGAAAGATTAAAGCTGTCACTTCTCGGGAATCAAATGTATTTCTTTAATGTAAATTAGAGAAAATTTGTTTTTCTCTAATAAAAATATACAGCGATTTGAATGGCAGGAATGGAGTGAATGGAGTTGGGAATTGAAGCCAGGGAGTTAATACTTGCGAAAGTAATAACATATACTTCATTAGAACTTTGAAATCCCAGACACTAGCTGAAGCACGTTATTGATGCTTGCTTAATCTTCTAAGACAGGTACAATTATACTCCACCCCGTGGGATGCATGTGTTAGGCAACAAGGCTTGCAAATACAAGCCAAATCCTTCTCCTGATACTATTAGCCTCCATATTTTTGCAATATAATGCTCTTTATTTCAACCAATTCAATTTTCCTAATGACTGAAGTTAACCTAAAGGTGTTATTTACTGTATAGGTTTATCATTAGGACCTATTTTGTATTAGGTTACTTAGGGTATATTAGGAAACCTGAATGGTTCAAAAAGACACGATATCTGTATGAAGGAGGACATTATTTTTGAGTGTATTTAAAATTATTTTGATGTATTATTGTGCAAATATGTAAGAAAAGATTCAAAATAGATTCTTGTTATTTCTGAAAAATTTTAGGCTTATCAGTTCATTAAGAGCATTACAACTGACTGATTAAAGTAGTATTAAGGAATAAAAACTGTTAAAATATGTATAATGCAATATTATTGTAGCAAAACTTAAACATATGCCTTTAATGTCAAAGTCTACAAAGTTACAAGTAACTTAATTATCTCTAACATATTTCACTGTGTTGGATTTTATATTTGAATAGTTGAAGGCTAAACCTGTTTGTTTTTAGCAGAATATTTTCTTGATGACTTAATTTGCGATAATTTTAAAAGAAAATTACATATACCTTGTTGGGAGATTTGGTAAGGCAATATTTTAATTGAGGATAAGACACTATGACATTTAAAAAGGGAACTATTGGGGTGCCTGGAAAGCTCAGCCTGCTTTCGACGCGGGTCAGGACCAGCCCCTCATGGGGCTTCCTGCTCAATGGGGAGTCTGCTTCTCCCTCCGCCTCACCCCTGCTTAGGCTCTCTCTCTGTTAAATAAATACAGCCCTTAAAAAAAGTGAACTATTATTTGAATCAAATAAGCTTGGCTATACCACTAGAGCTAAAAAAACAAAAAATAAAAAAAACTGGAAAATTAAAGCAACAATCTTAAGAAATCCTGAAAGGCGAAGTGGAAGAAATATCCTCAGACCACTACTTACGTTGAGTGTTTAAACAAGCTATATTGTATAAGAGAGAGTTAGAGAAACGCCCTATTCAAAATGAGCTCTGAAATTCAACCTATTAGGGGGCAATTGATATTCAAGGTATTAAAGTCACGTTCATGAAGAACTTTTTGCTATAAGAAAATATTTTTCACATGCAACAAGAAGAATATGATTGTTAAGGCACAGAACTTATAAAACAAGTTCTCATTATAAATAATTATTAATGCAGACTTCATTACATAACGTTTCAAGATGACAGCCACTCTAGTAGATTAATTGCCAGTCTCTGGGCTGTGGTAGAGCTGCTGACCGTTGTCTCTTGCTTCAGCCTACTGTCGAGGGAGGAATTGATAACGTGTGTGTAGAAGACCTCATCACAAACCACTCCTGTGTTCCTTTCCATATTCACTTTTTTCCTAAGGGATGTTAGGGACTAAAAGCAATTCCAATGAATGGCTTTCATGTCCTCTTGTCACCAGTTTCCCAATGAAACAGAAAAATGTTTTCTTGACAGGAGGTAAGGGCAAAACACAAGTGGTCAGAAAGCCAGAGTCAGCTTGAACCACTGCTGATGACCATAACGTTCTGTTCTAGGCACAGGACAAAGTAGAGCCATGTAGGTGGTGAAGTTGCATAATACCAGTCGCTGGTGATGACTAGCTGTCATACCTCACGGTCCATTAATACCTGTGTTTTGAGATGCAGTCTATGATTATACCATTTGAAACATCATTATTCCAAACAATGTGTAGCAACCGCTGTGCTAGCTGGGATCCAGCAGTGAACAAAATAGTCAGATCGTGCTTTCAAGAGAATTACAGGAAATACTAACAAAGAGATAAGCAAATAAGCATGTAATATAAAATGAATGAGTTCTTTGTAAGGACTATAAAGAAAACTAAACCAGAATAAGAAGAGAAAAATTGATGAGAATTACTGTCTTGGGTAAAAAAGTCATGGCGGCTCCATAAACAACTCTTCTAAGGTGAATGCAGTGTGAGTAAATGGAAAAGGTAGTCAAAATGCATGGATCAGAGGTAAGGGGAGGATCCAATAATTGGGGTTAGTATCTCATTTGCCTAGACAAGAAATCTTTCCCTAATCTCTCTCAAATCCGTCTATGCAGCTCCAGACTGGTAATCTTTTTTTTTTTTTTTTTAAGATTTAATTTATTTATTTCACAGAGGGAGAGAGATCACAAGGAGGCAGAGGCAGGCAGAGAGAGAAGGGGAAGCAGGCTCCCTGCTGAGCAGAGAGCCCGATGCGGGCCTCGATCCCAGGACCCTGAGATCATGACCTGAGCCGAAAGCAGAGGCTTTAACCCACTGAGCCACCCAGGCCCCCCAGACTGGTAATCTAATGTGCTGTAATTTCTCACTGAAAGTGTATTTTTAATCTTGGCCCCTCCTCCCTTCATAATGCACAGCCATGATTTTCACAAATTTTTTTCTCTTAACTTTGTGCTTTAATTCACAGATTTCGCTCTGCCTGAACTATTTTATCCATCTGTTATGTCCCTTACATTGAAAAACTGAACTCCCGGTATGTCTTCACATCTCAATCCACTACATACTTTCATTCCTTGGATAGTCATCCTTAATAGTGAAATGATTCCAGTTGAGATGTTTGGATTTTGCCTGCCCAGTTTCCCTTTACCATTCCTTCTTGTGGTACACTGCCTCTTTTCCATTTATGAACTCTGCCTCCCCTTACTCAATATGCTTCTGATGGATCGGCTAATAACAAAGGGATTCCTACTCCATCAGTAATATTTACAGGGCTATTTTTCAGGAGTTTGTCTTTCTTTTTTCTTTTTTTTTTTTTTTAAAGATTTTATTTATTTATTTCACAGCGGGAGAGAGATCACAAGGAGGCAGAGAGGCAGGCAGAGAGAGGGAGGGGGGAAGCAGTCTCCCCGCCGAGCAGGGAGCCCGATGCGGGCCTCGATCCCAGGACCCTGAGATCATGACCTGAGCCGAAAGCAGAGGCTTTAACCCACTGAGCCACCCAGGCGCCCTTCTTTTTTTTTTTTAAGATTTATTTATCTTAGAGAAAGAGGAAGGGAGGAGAGAGAGAGTGTGAGAGTGGAGGAGGCGCAGAGGAAGAAAGAGAGAGAGAATCTCAAGCAGACTCCCTGGTGAGTGTGGAAACCAATGAGTCTTGGTCTCACACCCTAAGGTCATGACCTGAGCCAAATCAAGAGTCAGACACTTAACCGGCTGTGGCACCCAGGTGCCCCTACTTTTTAAGAGTTCTCTATCTCCCTGAAGTCAGGATTATTTCAAGAGGCCAGGTCTATGCGAAGGCAATCAAAATACTTTGTACATTTTTTTTTACCAAAATGATAAGGAAAATATTTTTAATTTTTTTTTTGAGATTTTACTTATTTATTTGACAGAAGGAGAGCACAAGCAGGGGGGAGTGGCAGGCAGAGGGAGAGGAAGAAGCAGGCTCCCTGCTGAGCAAGGAGTCCCATGCAGGGCTCCATCCCAGGACCCTGGATCATGACCTGAGCTGAAGGCAGACATTTAACCAACTGATCCACCCAGGCCTCCAATACAGGAAAATATTACAAAAAGTAGTTAATCACAGAAACCAAAATGCAAAGACAGAGAGCACGTGAAAAGCAGAGTCCTGACAATATCATATTATTCACTGCATCAGTCTTTCTTGAAATTAGCCAATCCTTAGAATCTAGAGTTACATGAAGAAAAACAAAACATGCAATAGTTTAAACAATTTGAAGATTTTAAACATTAAATTCAAAATTAAACTTTCTAACATTGCTCTCCTATTTCCTTATCAACAATACAGGTAAGACTTTCATTGATAACTACTTACTTATCTGTACTTCTCACTAGACTGTATGATATAGGAGGAGCCTGATAATGTGTCCTAGTTTGCTGTAACAGCCCCAGAGTTGACTGAAGTATCTTTTACATTGTATCATTTAGGAAAAAAATCTGAATCTAAATACAACAATCCCGGGCGCCTGGGTGGCTCAGTGGGTTAAAGCCTCTGCTTTCGGCTCAGGTCATGATCTCAGGGTCCTGGGATCAAGGCCCGCATCGGGCTCTCTGCTCGGCAGGGAGCCTGCTTCCTCCTCTCTCTCTGCCTGCCTCTCTGCCTACTTGTAATCTCTCTCTCTGTGTCAAATAAATAAATAAAATCTTTAAAAAAAAAATGTAAATACAACAATCCCTATTAACTTTTCCATGTCACCTTTTATCCAAACCCTCAGGTTGACAACTATGGGTCTTTGTTAAGGTTTCTTTTTTTTCCGTTCCTCTCAGTTTTCCTCTTTTTTTCAACGGAATTATTTCTTCGTCTTCTCTGTGATCTCTATCACCACACATTACTAGGGCTGCAAGTTATTCTCCCTTAACTCCAGGGATAATCAGTGGGGATTTAGAATCATTTTATAACATGTGTGGTAAAAGCAAATTTCTGATTATTTGGATCACAACTAAAAAAACCACAGAGGAACACAGTAACTCACTTATCCAAGACCTCTAATGTTTTTTAAGTACCAATTCTCTATATAAAATATATTTTTGCTTGAACGACATAGAGTAGTTTTTGGTTTTTTATACAATTATGGATGAAATACAATAGAGCACTAGTAGTATTTCCAAGAACTAGACCATCAGAAAAGGCAGCTGGAAATTGTTGATCTCTCCAGGTTGTTTTGAAAGATTCTAAGGGAAAAATGTATACTGGCTTTCCATGGCATGCAATTGGAAATAACTCCTTAAATTATTATGAATGCCTGAATAAAGTGCCCTTTGAAGGGAAGGTTTAGGAAGCTTAACTAGCTGTTACCAAAACACAGTTATAAAGGATTAGTCCTGATAAGACTTGGTTGCTTTTGTCCAAATGCCATAGCCAATAGATAAAAAATTATTAGTTCATGACTTTAAATTCTCAGCCCAAGAATGATAAGGCTTCTATGCTTACTTTTAAGTGATCTTTTATATTTTATAGTTGCAGAAAATAGCTTTCTGTAAGACAGACCTTACTAATCCTATAGGTTCCAGAATCAAGAGGTGAATGAATTGAGAGAATAGGTGTCTTTTACATGAAATTTAGATCACTAATTAGGAAAAAGTTTCATCTTTAAATTTCAACTGCGTATATATGGAAGGATTTAGATTCAACTGAGCATTGAGATGACCTGCTGGATATTTTGGGGTTAGTACCTCTGAAACCAATAGGCGATGGTATTACTTGTTGCTGGTTGGAATGATTGATCCTACTGCATAATAGTTGTAGAGGCAGATATCTGAAATCCAGATTTCCAGGGGCTATTTCATTGTACTTCCTTGTCTAGTTAGTGAAGACAACTAAGGTAGTCAAAGACACCAAGAATCTTCACCAAATAAAGAATCATAAACAACTAAAAATAGTAGCTTAGGGCAAAGAAGAAATGGACTAAGCCGTGGAAGAACGATATTGAAAACACCAACACCCCCTGACTAATTGCAGCCACTTAGTAATAGATATGCATAGTTTTTCATTTTTATGGCATATATTAGCTACTATTGTCTCTCTTCCTAAATACTACATGGAAGATATGTTGATGCTCATTTACCTTATAATTTTATCTATGATTACTGTAAAACAGTTGATCTTAACTAGGGAAAAAAACACACATGTCATCCAGAGATGGATATAGTGATTGATTCAACTGTGGGTCTCTCCCTTGAAGAGGTAGCTTCAGTTCATCTTCACCGAAGTGAGGAGTGGGTGTGTCATGTTACCATAAAGCATGCTATTGTTGATTGTGTCATTGTTCAAATATTAAAAGGAAAGCCATCGGGTTGAACTATGGGGAATAATGGAATTTTGGCAATGAACCTCAATTCCAAAATCCTTTGCACTCTCCCTTCTGGTGTAAGGATTATAAATGTGGGAATTACATGTATCAATTCCCTTGCCTCCAGATTTCTGGATGATATTTAGGTTTCACCAATGAGATAAACTTACTTGAGATTCAGAAGGAATCTTCCTCTAAAGGTGTTGAGCAGAAGCATGTGCTTTTATAAAAGTGAGATATTTGTGTTTTTAAAAAAAAAATTTTTTTAAGCAACTTTAGTTCATTCCTCCACCATTCAGTTGCCTTGGCACTATTATCATAAGAGGTAACAGTGTCTTGATAAGGTAGGGAGGAGAGAAGCAACAATTTTTTGATCTCTGGATAAAAACTCAAGAGTAAAATCTGAAAACCAAACCATCTTTCCTTGGCTTTCACTCCTTTCGTTCTTTTTTTTTTTTTTAAAGATTTTATTTATTCATTTGACACAGAGAGAGAGATTACAAGTAGGCAGAGAGGCAGGCAGAGAGAGAGGAGGGAGGAGGAAGCAGGCTCCCCGCTGAGCAGAGGGCCAGATGCGGGCCTCGATCCCAGGACCCTGAGATCATGACCTGAGCCGAAGGCAGCAGCTTCAACCCACTGAGCCACCCAGGCACCCCACTCCTTTAGTTCTAAAACAATTTTATATGTGTCCGATTCTCTGTTATTGGATACCTGTTGCTTGATAAACCTTTAATATTTCTCTTTTCCAGAGTAAATCCTGATTGGTTCAGGCAGCCAGTGTACCATTTACTCAGCCAAAATTTCTTTCCCTTGAGACTGATACTGTTTTGAAATTCTGTGTATAATACAGTAATATTTCTAAAATCTGTATCAGTTTCATGCTTCTATTATAGAATTACATATAAAAATACATGTCTATACCTGAATATTTAATGTTACCAGTTATTTTGTTCCATGGGGGAAAAAATGTAGTTTTTGGAAAATATACAGGAACACATTAACATGATCCTTAAAATGTCAAATAATGATTTATTTCTGTAGCTTACAATCTTTCCGTAAGCACTGATCTCAGTGAAACAGTCAACTGTGCATCTGGCAAGTTGAATTTTTCAATTGGCAAATCCCTGAGTGCTTTACACAGATAAACAAAAAGATTCTGAAAACCGTCACGGGGGAAATTGTAATCTGTCAGAGAGTGAGTTACTGAGAAAGTCCCTGGTTGTGATCCCGTCAGACTGCCCTATTGTTCCTCACACACCTAAGCATTTGCACTTGCTGCTCCCTCTGTTCAGATACTTTCCCATTAAATATCTGTAGGGTTAGTAAACAGAAATGGGGTTCAAAGCTTCTTTGTGTGTGTGTGTCTGTGTGTGACATGAAGTCTCTTAAAAACCACTCTTCTAACCATGTTTCCTGATTTCAGTTTACAAAAGTCACAGAATGGAAAGAGAAATGTAAGAATAAATCTGTTTAAATAAAAAAAATGAAAGAAGTTTAGTCAGGCACAGGAATATAAGATGAATAATCAAGTAAAACAATTCAATGAAAAAGTTAAAATCTATGTATAGGCAGGTACATAGATGCACAAATGCATGGATACATAGATCTGTATACCAGGTGCCTACTCAGCATCTCCATGGGGCTCTCTAAGGGACCTCTCGAAGGTCGTGTCTAAAGCTGAACTGCTCCCTTCGCCTCTACTTCAAATGAAAATTAGCTCCAATTTTCACCATATTCATCTTTAACTTGGTCAGGACAAAAACTTGATGCCATCCTTGATGATTTACTCAAATACACACCAACAAATACCCTTAGCCATCATCATCTATTACCTAGAATATGGAAAAGCTTCCTAATAGGTTTCCTTGACTTAAGGGGCACCTGGCTGGTGGAGTTAGTTAAGTGCCTGACTCTTGGTTTTGGCTCAGGTTGTGATCTCCACTGTACTTAGAGTCAACTTGAGATTCTCTCTGCCTCTCCCTCTGCTCCTCCTGCTCATGTTCTCTATCTCTCTCTCTAAAATAAAAATAAAATAAAATAAAAATAAATAATAAATAAATCTTAAAAAACAGATAAATTTCCTTGATCTTATTCTTGCCCCTCTAAGTCTGTTCTTAAAAAATACCACCCAGTGCGATCTAATTAAATAGAATCAAATCATGTCAGCTCCTTATTCAAACTGTCAGCATCTCTCTCACTTGGAGTAAAAGTGGTGGCCCTGACAATGGCTTCATGGTGATCTAAATATAAAGTCAATATTTTACATTTAACCTCTTTGCTGATTATGATGTGTTCAGGCTCCCCCGTTGTTTCTCAGACCCTCTAGGTATTTGTACTTGCTACTCCCTCTGTTTGGACACATAGCCCTTAAATATTTATATGGCTAGTTACTTTTAATTATTTTTTTTTATTTTTAAAGCTTTTATTTATTTGGTTTGTTTGTTTGTTTATTTAGAGCATGAGTACCAGTGGGGTGGGGGGGTGATATGTGTGGAAGGTGGATTAGAGTGAGAGGGAGAGGAAGAGGTAGAGAGATAATCCCCTGACCATGAGATCATGACCTGAGCTGAAACCAAAAGTCAGATGCTTAACCAACTGAGTCACCCAGACGCCCCTTCTCATACTTTTTTATTTCTTTTTAAAGTTTTTATTTATTTTTTTTGACAGAGAGAGATACATGGAGAAAGGGAATATAAGCCAAGGAGAGTGGCAGGCAGAGGGAGAGGGAGAAGCAGGCTCCCTGCTGAGCAGGGAGCCCAAGGGGCCTAATCCCAGGACCCTGGGATCATGACATGAGCTGAAGCCAGATGTTTAACGACTGAGCCACCCAGGTGCCCCTTGTTCTTATTTTTAAATGTCATGTTTTACTGATTCAACACTGACCATAGTATTAATATGTTTTCAGAATTGGAACATTATTTTAAACTACAAAATGAAAAGTCAATTTCTTTAGTTTTGTCTACGATAAAGTTATATTAGTGTTTGCAGCAAAAGAAAGCATTAACTCACAATTCCATTTATTTTGGTCTGTTTAATTATTCCTATAAAACTAAATTTAGGGGCGCCTGGGTGGATCAGTGGGTTAAAGCCTCTGCCTTCGGCTCAGGTCATGATCTCAGGGTCCTGGGATCGAGCCCCACATTGGGCTCTCTGCTCAGGAGTCCACTTCCTCCTCTCTCTGCCTGCATCTCTGCTTACTTATAATCTATCTCTCTCTGTGAAATAAATAAATAAAATCTTAAAAAAATAAATTTAATTTAATTTAATTTAAAATCAGTAAATACTGTGAAAACACTAGATATAAGTGGCTGTTTGACATTTTGGTGATATTTTCGTTTTAATGTTCCTTTTTTAAAGTTTTATTTTTATTTATTTCTTTTTTTTTCTTTTTTTTCTTTTTTAATGGTTTTATGCATATCACAATATTTAAACATCCATTTTGGTATGTAAATAAAGTAAAAGTAAGTCATATTAAATTTCACTGTTTTTTAAAATCAAGGACAATTATTTGTATAAACATATATGCATATTCTTGTTTATTTTTTACATGATCAAGAGATGGCAAACTTAAAACACCAACAGTTCTTTGTAATAAAGTAAAAATTGACTGTGGTTTCACTACAGATACAAACTTCTCTTCAAAATATGAGCCTAAATTACATGACACAGAGAATGTTCAGATAGAAATTTTATTTAAGTAATTTTTTGCCAATGGTATAACCATTGCATTTTTTAAAAATTAAATGCAAATTTGTGAAAGAAATTAAAATATGAGTTATATTGGGTGTGTACAGCAAATCTATAGATCACTTTGGGTAGTATAGACATTTTAACAATATTAAATCTTCCAATCCATGAGCATGGAATATCTGTCCACTTGTTTGTGTGTTCTTCAATTTCTTTCATCAGTGCCTTATAGTTTTCAGAATACAGTTGTTTAGTTTCTTTAATTAAATTTATTCTTAGCTGATTTGGATTTTTTTATGCAATTATAATTTAAAATCTATAGGTCAAGTTATTTTTTCAGCTTGTTTTACCTCCCTTTTATTGGCTAGGCCTTCTGGTTGTTAAACAATATATCAAGTGATACTTGTCAGGTATTGGTCATGCAGTTTTATGCTGTTCTGTTCAATTTAAATTCTTTAATAAGTTGTCTTTTTTAAATTAAGATACAGCTCCACAATTATATATGTTCTGTTTTCAACTAAAAATTACTAATCTATCTACAGTAAGTTAGCCAGAGAGTTAATTTCAAGAATCAACTGCTATCCTTTTAGCCTATTAATTGACAGCACTAGGTTGGCTACTAACTTTTACTCCACATTGATTTCTTTCCTCTTGTAAGATGAATGCAATTTCTCCATTAATTCTATCAAGTTATTTGGTGAATTTCTACTTAGGACAGCTCTATTTATATTTAGGAAAGTTGTAAGTAATTTTTTTTTTAATGCCCTGGGTCTGTTTTCTTGCATCTTCATTTCCTTCTATCATATTGAATACTTCTGAAATTACTATAGTCAACCATACTCCCAGAAAAAATGAAGTGTTATCCAAGAGTGAAGTATTTTATGTAGATGGTCAGCTTCTCATGAAGATTGTCTCAGCTTTTACATCTTATAAAAAGGGGAGAGAATGAACTCACAAACTTCCTGAGAAAGAGCATATCACTTGCCAGTCAATAAGGGAAATATAAATCCTTATGAAAATTACTCAAGGGCGCCTGGGTGGCTCAGTGGGTTAATGCCTCTGCTTTCGGCTCAGGTCATGATCTCAGCGTCCTGGGATCGAGGCCCGCATCGGGCTCTCTGCTCAGCGGGGAGCCTGCTTCCTCCTCTCCCTGTCTCTCTGCCTGCCTCTCTGCCTACTTGTAATCTCTCTCTCTGTGTCAAATAAATAAATAAAATCTTTAAAAAAAAAAAAAAGAAAATTACTCAAGATTATCTATGGAATGTTACAGATGTCATATACAATTTAAAGACTTCAACCAACCCCATTATGTATGAAGGTGACATTTTGGAAACAGTATAATCAAAGAATTAGCTGTCTAATCACAAAATCAAAGTATAGTGTAAGAAATATTGTTAAGGTATTGTTGAGTATTGTTACTACTACTGCTACTGTTGCTACTGTTGTCAATGTTGTTATAACAGCTAGCTAGCTCTCATATATTGAGAACCTAATATGCACTGGAACTATAATTAGCATTTATATAAAATCTCATTTAATACTCAGAACATTTATGGAAGTAGGGGATATAATTAATTCAATCTTACATATAAAATACTTAGGCATAGAAGCATTAAGTAATTTATACAATGTCACACAGTAATTAATCATTTTTAGACTTAAAACTGAGACCAAGACCTTTTAGATTATATTCTCAAACCTAGCAAATTGTATTATTTAGAAAAATTTTTCGGGCGCCTGGGTGGCTCAGTGGGTTAAAGCCTCTGCTTTCGGCTCAGGTCATGATCTCAGGGTCCTGGGATCGAGGCCCGCATCGGGCTCCCTGCTCAGCGGGGAGCCTGCTTCCCCCCCTCTCTCTGCCTGCCTCTCTGCCTGCTTGTGATCTCTCTCCCTCTGTGAAATAAATAAATAAAATCTTTAAAAAAAAAATTTTCAGTGAGAAATAAGTGATGTCAGGTACTCACTAATGAATTTAGTTATGATACTAATACCACATAGCACATATCATTATTTTTAATAATCTTACTTTAACTTTACCCAGGCCAATATGGTTGACTATAAGGAATAAGCATTCATCTCTATGTGTTCACGGCATAATTATCCTTGGTACCTGGGTGGGATCTCAAGCCAATAGCAAATGTCTGGCATGCCTCATGTTATTTCCAGCCCCTCATGCTGTTACCGTTATAAGAATAGTCATTATAATATATAATTATAATTTATAAAAGCCTCCAGAAGATATGACTTATGGTTATTATTTCACTTATTACTCATAAAAATGTATAATTGTAAATCACATATTAATAGGGAGGTATTATGGGGAATGCTTAGGGATTGCCTTTGCTACTTCATTAATGCAGATGTTCCTGATGAATAATCCATAAGGTAAAATGATCAGCAGTACATTCCTTATCACTTCAACAGATTTTTGTTTGTTTAGTTTTGCCTTTCAAGTATTTATGAGCAAGAAGAGGGACTAAAATTCAAATAGGTTTCTTCTTGATCTCCTTATTTACTTCAGAAAACTTGCAATTGTAAATTCTTTCTCTGTCCCTTTGAGATGTAAATCTTTACAGCAGGGGATGTCTTTCTCAAGGATCTGGAAGCTGTCCCTCTGAAATGTCATCATCAAGAAAGGACCCCTGTGTCCCAGGCTCTGTGGGAAGGTAGGAGACTAACTTCCGTAAGTGCCAATGAACGAGCACAGATGGGCACCCTTCAGAGTCCTTTCCTGCAGTACTTTTTGATTAGTTCACCTCAGTGTTTAAAAATCCTCTATCTTTTGTTTCAGTGCAATTGAGTTCAATCTCTCTCCCCTTGATAGTAGTCATGACCCTTATGGCAGTAGTATTGAAAGATGCCTTCCTTGCCTCTTATTTAACTCTAATGCAATTTTTCTTCAAAAGATCTGTGACCTATTTTCTATGAAAAATAATTAACCAAAGAAAGAAATCTTACTTTCAAAATCTGTAATGATAACTGTCTTTGTTTGGGCTGTTGTAACAGAATAACCAGGCAAATTAAACAACAGATATTTATTTCTCATAGTTCTGGAGGCTGGAAATTCAAGATTAGGGTGCCAGCAAGGTCAGGATCTGGTGACTGCCCTCCTGCTGGTTTATGCAGGGCCATTTTCTCATTGTATCTTCACATGGCAGAAAACGAGAAAGGGCTAGCCCTCTCTCACTGCTCTTAAAGATTCTACTCTTATATGGAGACTCCACCCCATGACCTAGTTGCCTCCCCAAATCTCCAGCTCCTAATACCATCCCCCTAGAGGTTAGGGTTTCAGCATATGACTTTTGATGAGACACAAAGATATAACCCATAATAATAGCTGACGTTATTCAGCAAGATTTGCTTGGAATGTTTAAGGTACTATGCATTTATTTATTTTTCTTATTTACTTATTTGTTTACTTATTTATTTTAAAGATTTTTTTACTTATTTATTTGACAGAGAGAAAGACACAGAGAGAAAGCACAAGCAGGGGGAGTAGCAGGTGGAGAGAGAGGGAGAAGAAGGCTCTCCACTGAGCAGAGAGCCAGATGTGGGGCTGGA
Organism: Ailurus styani; assembly: GCA_002007465.1. NCBI lineage: Eukaryota > Metazoa > Chordata > Mammalia > Carnivora > Ailuridae > Ailurus > Ailurus styani. The sequence goes on along the minus strand of LNAC01000390.1, from coordinate 656,170 downwards.
ACCCAGGACCCTGGGATCGTGACCTGAACCCAAGGCTGATGCTCAACTGACTGAGCCACCCAGGCACCCTGGCATTATGCATTTAAAGAGTAATGTTCTCCATTTGGTTTTATTATTTTTACTTAATTTGCCCAAATTAATTATTTTAAAAGTTCACGAACTTTTTAAAACTTTTGTTGAATTAACTATAGGAAGACTTTTAGAAAACCAATATGTTGTTTGGTCAAAGAAAATGTCAATCTACCTGAAAAATTGAATGTATTAAAACTCAGTTAATTCTCCACTCTTGAAATCAATAATAAGACATTTACAAATTTATTTTAATCACAGATTCGTTCAATGTTCTCTAACATTTATTGAGTATAACCCCCTTTTTCAGCAAACATCTACAAGTTCATTATCAGATGAATAGATACACCATAAATCTAATCTTTTCAAATGAATAAATCATTGATGCACCATCATTATCACTTCCAAAATGTTCTGAGCTTTTTTTTTTTTTTTCCAAAGACTGAACATTTCTACTATTCATCCAAGCCTTGAATTTATTCATGGAGTCATTCTTAAGTTTACATTTATATAGGAAGCTTTACTATTTTAACTGCAAAACATTATTTGACTTTAAACAAACATTCTAGATCTACGACTAGAGCTTAGGAACCTTGTTTTCTCATTTTCCTGTTTATTCATTGCTTTAAAAATTATATTTATATTAGGACTTTTATTTCCCATATTTTTCAGTGAAAATGATGTAGACCTATATACAGGAACTGTTATTTACATTTATTCATTAAGAATACCTACTTGTAGTTGAATGTACTTGAAATTCACAACATAACTGATGATTATTTTCATCATGTTGCACTATATGACCAGGCACACATTTCACAGTGGGATAAATAAGAATATAGTTTTGCTCCCAAGTGCTATGCCTCATCCATGTATTGTGAGACAATATTAATATGTTAAAGCTATCAGTGAGCTTTTTAAATTGTTTTTAGTACAGGAACATAAAGATATCTGTATCTTTCCCTGTCCACAATAAAACTTTTCGTGTATTGGCATATTCCTTGCAAATTCATATTTTAGTACTGTTTGTCATCCCATACAATGGAATAGAGGGGGAAAAATGCTTTTCTTAGACTCTCTAGAAAAATAAGCATCTGCATGGTTTCTACCAGCAGAGGCATCATGAAAGAGTTTCAGGAAGAAAATGTGAAACATGTGGTGGTAGTTGTTTTCTACCAAAAATCAAAACAAGAACACCCTAACCAATTATTTTCCTTAGGCCTTTATGTGTAAGAAATGAGAACTAAAGAAAAACAATGTGTTTCACTGACAGATACACCAGTGCTAAATGTTGAATTGCATCATACAACGTGGGTCACTGTCTAAGTGAGACAATATACTCTTCATTAGCCAAATTTAAACCATAACATTAGCTGGGATAGTGACTGAAACCATTGATGAGTGAGTCGTAAAGTCGGTAGACAGGGAGGTTAAGGAGCAGTAAAAGGAAGAAAGAGTAAGGAACCAAAATGTTCTGAGCTTTTTGTTTGATATATAAATTACANGTAAAGTCGGTAGACAGGGAGGTTAAGGAGCAGCAAAAGGAAGAAAGAGTAAGGAACCAAAATGTTCTGAGCTTTTTGTTTGATATATAAATTACAACACGTGCTTCATAAANAACACATGCTTCATAAAATAGCTCATTTTATGAATGCATCAGGATAGTTCTGACTCATATATTGTTTCTGGGAAAGAAGTAGTACCTTAAAATATTCATTAACCCCTCTTGACATACATCTTCAGATGAGTGAGTGAGAGAAAGAAAAACAGGACAATTGGTTCTCTCTCTATATATATATATGAATTAATGATTATTTAAAAATAAAATTAAATGTTTGCATGATATAAGTCACTGTAATAAAATAAAGACAATGACAAATTAGAAAAATACTTGCAGTATACTTCAAAAACATTAATTTTTATGAGGAAGAAAACTGAATTCATAAGACATTAAGAAAAAGAGCCTAAGTGGAAGTTGAACATGAAAAAAAAACTATTCTCATTTATAATAAAATGTACGTAAATTTAAGTTACATGAGCTATGATTTTTAACCTATCGTATGGGCAAAAGAAATTAAAGGTGAGTAACAAACAGTGATGTCTTGGAGGTGGGGAAAGAGGCCCTTGCCCATTGCTGCTGGAAGTATAATTAGCACAACTGCTTTGGAAGATAAGTTAACTATATCAAAATTGAAAATGCACACATTAGGTTTGGGTTTCACCAGGAATACCATAACGGTCTTATTCTGAGTTTCCTCCCTTCTCTGGAGAATATAGTTGAAATACTCCAGACCCAGCAAATTCTGTCTTTATACCTGGAGAAGCCTGTTTGACTCTTGAACAAGATAAGAGCAGAGGGTTTTTGATGTGCTGCTTAAAGTTCAAAACTCTGCTGGCCTTCCAGGGTCAGTTGGCTCACTGACTGTTTTCACTGCCCTAACCAGTTAGCCTCACATGAGTATATCACCAGAAAGGCATTAACAGCAATAAGAAGATAAAAATCCTGAAAATTTCTACCTTACGATCGCTCAAGCCAAGATCCCTTGAGAAGAGTTTCATGGTCCCATCTGGAGACAAGCACTGGCCTAAGTGAACACACCCAGGTGGGCTTGCACATGGATCTTGCAATTCTTGCCTGCACTCTTCTCTGGCTACACTGCATACTCTGCCTTTAAATAAAAGCCTTCTGTGTTGATTCAGAATCTGGTGAGTCCTTTCAAATATTCAAGCTTCGGAAACCTTCACAATTTCCTAAAAACCAATGAAGGAAAAAATAGAATAAGAAACAAACTCCCAGAAAAGTATGTTTTCAGTGATATCAGGAGACACAAGATCCTAGTGCTTATGAGTTCTGCAAGATGAGCAGTCTTAAGCTGTCTTTGAAAGCAGTGGAAAGGTTCTGAGAAGGTGAAGAGGCTCACGAATCTCAAATATCTGTGGGTTTACTGAGAGAGGCCCAGCCTGAGAAAGAAATTCTGTAAGCATCACCGAAATTCAGTAGCTTTCCATCTCTAGGGAGTCTAGAGGCAAATGATGTAAGATGTTTAGCACATGAGTAGGCAGACAACATGAGCTGATGAGAATGTAGAAGTACACCCAGAAACAATTGGGCATATGTATGATAAAAGCAGCATCTCCCTTCAGTGGGGTAAACATTAGCATTTAAAAAATCACAATGAGAAATCTGAGTGGCCATTAGAAAGAAAGAAAAAGAAAAAAGGAAAGAAAGGAAAGGAAGGAAGGAAAGAAGGGAAATTGCATCCATATCTCACCACGTAAACCAGAAAAAAATAATTTCCAAGTGATCAGAGAGCTATATACGATCATATATAAATATTAGAAAAAAATCTGGGTGAATTCATGCATTACTTTAGACTGAAGTAGCCAATTTAAATGCGATCTAAGTAGGACTTGAAGTCCGGAAAAATGTAGAAGAGAAAGGACACAATTGCTTTATGAAAATAAAAACTTCCGCATGAACAAAATACCAAAGTCTAAAAGCAATGATTAAAATGAAGAAAAATGAAAAATGTAGCATAGACAATAAAATCATTCTTTTTACCTTTATATTTATGTTAAGCATTTTAGAATGTAAAATAATAGTGAATTGCTTCAACACAAAGACTCACTATTTTGAGCATTTTTTATAGAGACTAGGTCTTTCCATGTAAATATTGAGTTTTTTTCTTTCAATCTCAGGCTCTTTGTCATCTTTGAAGCAGCATGGGTAAACTCCATTATGCCCTTAGATATGTTTAATTATGTTTAATGGGGGATTGTGTGTACACAAAGATATGTACATTTTCTTTGCAAAAACCAATTTGAGGGGCACCTGGGTGGCTCAGTTGGTTAAGTGACTGCCTTCGGCTCAGGTCCTGATCCTAGGGTCCTGGGATTGAGCCCACATCAGGCTCCCTGCTCAGCAGCAGCCTGCATCTCCTTCTCCTTTAGTCCCTTCCTTCCCTCCTCCTCCCCTCCCCTCCTCAGTGCTTTCTCTCAAATAAATAAATCTTTAAAAAATGTTTCTGAAATTTTTTTAAGATTTTAATTTTAATTATTTATTTTATTTTTTAAAAGATTTTGTTTATTTATTTAACAGAGAGAGATCACAAGTAGACAGAGAGGCAGGTGGGGGGAGGGGGGAAGCAGGCTCCCCGCTGAGCAGAGAGCCCGATGTGGGGCTCCATCCCAGGACCCTGAGATCATGACCTGAGCCAAAGGTAGAGGCTTAACCCACTGAGCCACCCAGGTGCCCCAATTTTAATTTTTTAACTAAGATTTTTGTGGAGCCACTTAAGCTCTCTAAAGTTGTTTCTTCTAGAAGTAAAGACGAGATGAGAGGGCCACCTGGGTGGCTCAGTGGGGTAAGTGTCCAGATTTCTGCTTAGGTCATGATCTCAGGGTCCTAAGATTGAACCATGTGCTGCTGTGGCCTCAGTGCTCAGCAAGGATTCTTCTTCTCCCTCTCCCTCTGCTGCTCCCCTCCTTGCACACACACACACACACACACACACACACACACACACTCTCTCTCTCTCTCTCTCTCTNCCTCCCCTCCTTGCACACACACACACACACACACACACACACACACACACACACACACACACACTCTCTCTCTCTCTCTCTCTCTGTCTCAGATAAATAAATCAATAAATAAAATATTTATTCTTAAGTTTTGATGATTCTTTCCAATTCATATACTTAGAGCTGATATTTTCTATAACTGTGAACAATTTAGACTGACAATAAATAGAGCCCACATAAAAACTATAAAAACAATTGCAATAAAAATCATTTTAATTACAAGTCAAATTTGTTTCTGTATTAGAGGATTCATTGGAGGGTAAAGGCTAGAATGCAAAATTATGGAGAAAAGAGACTGAGAAAGTACGGGAGTGCACAAAAGGGCAGATTTATGCAAAGGCATAAAAAGAAACATTTTCTTGTCCATAGAAGGGAAATTAAATATAGATTTTGGTAAAAGAATATTTTTTCCAATTAAAAAATCTAAGATCAAATCCCAACCATAATAGACCATTTGTGCTCTATCTCTGACTCTGTTTTTCTGCTTTAAAGAATGAATGTTAATACTTAACTTGCATGGTTGATGTCTAGAAACTTGTTGGTTCAGATATGACAAAGTGATTTGCAAATTTCTTTGCAGTTAATTGTCTGTCACCTTGTTACCAGAACTGATATGGGCAATAAATAATATTTTCAAAGAAGAAATACAAATTACACAAAAATATTTTTGTAGTTGAAAAATGTGCTAATAATTCTTGGATTCTCTATAATCAAGTCCCAATATTATATTGTCAGTTATTGACAAAAACTACAATTAAATATGAATTTGTGATTATTTCAATACTACCCAAAATGACTACCTCTTTAATGTAACGTTGCAGTGAGTTATGTTTTTGGCAGGATTTGTGTGCATGAGTATAAAGAAGCAACACCTGAGAAAGGGTTGTATTAATTAATGCAAAAACATTCTTTGAACCTTTTTGTTTTCTTGTTTTGTCTGTAATCTAATTCCTGTTTGCTAAAGTGGTGTTTTTAAAAAAAGTTAAAAGTCATTATTTTCATTTATTTATATTTTACTCATTGTTTGACAACTTGTTAGGCAATTTTCCACTTCTTAGTGGGTTGCAGGCATCCAACAGCCAGCTTTGCCTGGTACTTGCTCTCATCAATTGCACAAAAGCTCATTTTTCCTCTCGTGGTGTGTTGTATGTCACTTTGACCTGTGAGTACTGTAGTTGTAACCTTCTTCAGTAATGGCATTCTTGTCCTCATGACTCAGCCTTAGCTCCTGCTCTGAAAAAATTATGTTAGGGGATGTTGGGGGAGGGGCGGGGGACTTGGCCCTTAAGATTTTCTCTTGCTTTCTCTTGACTCCTGATAAATACTGTAAAAAATACTACAAGTCACATTTGTGTTGTGGATCTTGCTAAGTAATAGGAAATATTAAATTTACCTAGTAAATAAAGTAAAGCCTTTCTTTCTCAAGGTTAAAAAATTAAAGCGTTTATTTTTAGGGTTACTGTTGATTCATTTATCAAATCTTAAATAACTAAATAAAATTTTGCAAGTAATATTCTTTATAGTTTAGCACATTTTCAATGTTTAATTTATGTATAGTTTAATAAGTATTTAAATATGTGAATTATGTTTATGTAGCTTATACATGAAGGAAAATAAAATTCTAATAACTACAAAGAAGTCTTCTCCAAAGTAGTTATAGCTTACATGAATTTACTGATGCCAAGAGATCCTGTTTTGCAAATTAATTTTCAAAATGTAATTTACTTTTGTTTGGCTTCAAGATTATTTCTGTTGTCTTTTCAAAGACTTGGTAATTGAATAAATACATATTTTTGTTACCAATATGTTTGTCTCCAATAACATTATGCATTTTTATAATTAACAACTCTAAGCAGGAAACGAAATTTTTTGTATGAGTTTCTTGACAAACTGAAACATCTTCTTCACCTAGGAGTATGGCCATTTTCAAATAGAAATCTGTATCTACATCTATTAAAGTGTTTTGAGGAGGTTTGTGATATATCATTGAAAGAGTATGATTAGAAGTGGAAAACAGGAGACTATTAACTATAAAGAAACAAACTTTAAGTCTTTCCTTAACGGTGGTTTAGATTTGGCATAGATTCTTATAAAACATCCACTTATATTCACTGTTCATCCCTACTTATACCTTTAGCTGATTTGGTGATAGAAGAGTTTAAATTTGTTGATTCCTATCAATTTACATGAAAGAAAGGTATTTTGCTGCTTTTTCCCGTGAAAAGCTCTGTTATAGATCACATACAGTTAATTTCAAGGATCCCAGAAGAAGAGAAGTTAAAGAAAGAAGAAGAAAAGAAAAAAAAGAAAGTCAAACCAAGGAAAGGAAAAGGAAAAGGGAAGGAAAGGGAAATGTAAGGGGGAAAAAAAGTGTATTCAAATTCACCAGCGTAGTGGAAAAAAACCCATATTTGAATTTAAGGGGAAACTTCATGTTGGCAAAACATACAAGAGTATTCATTTAAAAATTCATCTTTGATTTTCCGCCAACAGATTTGTGTATGCAGTTACTACCCATTTAGTAAATATCAGTGGCTTACACAAAACAGCACAAAAACTGAATTTTCTTTCATTTATTTTTCTGGCTAGCTTGAAGAGAAAATGTGGTAGAAATGTTAAGTTTGCTATCAAATCGTGTGATATCATCAGTTTATTATATGGAAAAAAGCATTCTAAATTGGGAAATAGTTGTTGGAATGAAAATATTTTTTTTTAACTAAATAGGTTCACAGATACAAAGAGGTTGGAGGTGAAGTAGAAAATTTAATAAAAGGAAACCTTTAATAAATAGAAAAATTTAGAATCTAAGTCTCATAATACTCTGTTTTGGGAGTTTGAAAACTATAGCCTGCAGACTGAATCTGGCCTGCCACCTGTTTCTTTTTAAAATAAAGTTTTACTGTAACATACTCTTGTACATTTGTTTACATGTGTTTACGTATCATCTAAGGCTGCCTTTGTGCTACAAATGCAAGGTTAGTAGTGTGTCAGAGTCTGTGTGGTCCACAAAGCCAAAACAATTTACCGTAGGACCCTATAAACAAAAAGTTTGTTGACTCTGAATTTATTTAAAACATAAAATCCTTCTACTTCAACTTGAATACAATGTCTTCTAAGTTTTGTTTTCTTTTTACAATTTTACCTGCCTTCCTGGTCTTTGCATCTGTTAATTGCTGTTACAATGAAAGACATATCCATACTAATCCCTGCTTACTTTTTCTCTATTTCCTTATAACTATATTGCATATAAGGGTTGAAACTATACTTCATTGATATTTTTTATTACAGAGCCCATTGTAAATATTATGCTATTGAAAGATATTGTTAGTTACATATCAAGATCTTTTTATAACAGTAAGTATATAGGATAACTAAAACTACATCTTTAATTCGTAAAAGGTTTGTCATTCATTGTATTTTACTTTAAAAATAATTTCTAGTACCAAAACGTGGCTCATGGAAGAGAAAAGCCTTAAAACAAAAATTTTTTAAAAATATTTTTAAAGCCTTTTTAACATTGTTCAATAAAGACATAAAAATATCAACAACCCACAAGTAGCACTTTCTACTAGCAGATATGCTACTAAAAAATCAAATGTCATTAGATTAAAGCAACAATTCCTACTCTGAGATTTTTAAGATATTTTCCTATGTGTTATCTTCTAGGAGATAATTCTTTTTCTATTCCCACTTAGATCTGTAAACTGTTTTGAATGTATTTGTATGTTTGGTGTGAGGTAGGGGTCACAACATTTTAAAATTTTTTCTTGTGGTTATTTAAGCAAAATAATAGTATTTCTTAAAATGTCACTTTTTCCTCTCATTTCACTGCAGAGGCAGATTGTCACACATCAGGTAATCATACAATGTGTGTCTGGTCTCTCTTTTTTCTATTTCATTGATCATTTTTTTGTATTTGTGTATAAAAGTCTTACTCTCTTATATACCAATGCTGTAGAAGAGTCTTGATATCTGGTATTAGATGGTGATGATACTAATAATTGTGGTACCAAACATTATTTTGGGGGGGGGTAATGCAATTTTTCTTTATGTTATCAAGTGGAAGTATTGCTTTATTTTCCTTCTGAACATTTTTTTGATTATGTAGTGGCTATCTATCTCACTGGTAGGACTTTTTGCTACAGTCATTTTGCCATATCTGATTTTGCTTTCCAATCTGATACTAAGAAGTAATAGAAAGTAGGGTGAAGAAGTTATTTTCAATGGAAATGCTTTACTGAAAATACAGTGCCATGGATCATACAATATAACCACATCAAATCCAGGGGTAGTGACCAATTATCCTGATCTGTTTACTTACATCATTTTTTTTATATTATCTTCAAAACAATGCCTATGAGATTTCTGCATTATCTAAGATCTGCATGAGAATATCTCAATTCCACTTTTATACCACTTAGTAACAAAGGCATTAATAGGTTTTTTGATTCCCATATTTGAGAAATTGTTCCTTGACTTGAGGGACAAAGTGAAAGGAAGCTCTAGGTTCTTTCTTTCTTTTTTTTTAAAAAGACTGTATTTATTTATTGACAGAGAGAGAGAGATCACAAGTCGGCAGAGAGGCAGGCAGAGAGAGAGGAGGAAGCAGGCTCCCTGCGGAGCAGAGAGCCCAATGCGGGCCTCTATCCCAGGACGCTGAGATCATGACCTGAGCCGAAGGCAGAGGCTTTAACCCACTGAGCCACCCAGGCTCCCTTGAAGACTGTTTCATATGTCAAAAGTACTATATATGCACAGTTTATTGTATTTTAAAATATCAACATTATTATAAGTCAAGGAGAAAGTACACGAAGATTAAATGGGTGAATGTTTCTATATCACTTGAATAATTAGAGAAACATTGACAGTAAATATATCAGTAGTTTCAAGATGTCTTCAAGATGTCTCATCTTTCTCATATTAGTCACCAAGTTCTGCTAATTTTGCATGTAAATATACATGTATTGCCCCTTTTTCCATTTATATAACTTGGCTCACTCTAATTTTCGATTCTTACTTTCACCACGTTTTTGTGCATATTATACACAGAAGACATTTGTGTATACCAAACACACCAAACAAATTGCAAACATATCATATTTCTATAAGAGCTTCTCTGTATGAGTTGATTTTTTGTTTGCAGTATCTTTCTCACCTCATCCACATGGAATTCGTGGTTACACTTCAAGAATTAGCTTGTGCTTCACTTTTATTATTATCACATCTACCCTCCACATTGTCTTCCCTGGCACAAACTCTAATCTCAATAAACCCAGTGTGCCTTTTCATGGATTTTGAGGTTCTGTTGTCATACTGTGGGACTGGATCGTATCCTTAACTTCTATTATTATTAATGGGAAAATACTTTAATTTCTCAATTTCCAACTGTGTAATGGAAGTGATACTAGAACCTACTTCATAATGCATTATGATGTTTGAATGAGATAGTGATGACAATACACTTGGGTTAGTACCAGGAACGTAAAAAGAAGGGCCCAATGACTATTGTTAATGGTGTCATAGTAGTGTCAATCGTATTGTTTATTGCAATACAATTGTTGATTCTCTCATCTTGCATTTCTGAGGTATTGTGAGCTCTTTATGAAAAACTGTGACTTGTCCATGATTTATTAGGGACAGATCAGTTTTCACATAATCTAAGCCTAAGTCAATGCCCAGTGCTAAAATTGTGTTTACTAATCTTTAAATAGATTCTTACATAACCAGATAGTTGTATTAAAGACTGAGATGATATATGTTGATTTCTTGGCAAAGTATAAAGTGTTAAACAAGTATTTGTTGATATATATGCATTAATATAACCATACTTTACCTTTGCAGTTTTCCTCTCCAACATCTAAAAAGGAATCTGTTTTTGAAAACTGGTTGAGTAATTCTGTCAAATTTAAAACAAATTCTGAAAAACTTCCGAATGAGTTCTCTGGAGAAAATATGCAAAGCCACCATATGTTCTCCTGTTTTTACCTTTCATGATTCATGAGTCCAGAGATAGTTGTTACAGACATAAACTCCATATGAAACTAGACAAATTATTTTTTCTCAGTAAGAAAAATGGTTAATGCCTCACATTAGCAGCTTTTAAGACTTTGAGGAAATGCTTTCTGAAATCTAACCTCACCCAAATGGCTATCCTCACCTGTGATATTATAAGGAATACATTTTAATAATATCATAATAAGTAGTCATAAATATTTGATAATTGCAAAAGTCATATATCTATTTAGGTATCTTAATAATATAGAGATTCAAAATTTTCAAGCAGATTGAAGGTATTTGCATATTACTGCTTATATGGCATTAAGTAGACTTTTATGTACCAAGAAAATTGTATAAATAGAAATTTTAATGACTATATTTGACTAACACATTTGAAGATATCTAGGGCAGCACAGCTGCCTAACATACATAAAATAGACTTTTTGTGCCAAGTTCTTTAATATACTATGAAACTACTCCTAGAAAAAGAGGCAGAAAACATAAGCAGGTGGTATTTTTACTGTTTTATCATATTATTCTCTAGTTTCTTCCCTTTGGCTACCATTGCCTACCAGATGTGCTTTTTATCTTTCCTTTTAATTAAAAAAAAACTTTAATGTGATCTATATCTTTACTTGGCTCTATACCCCAGAAGAAATCAGTTTATATAGTATTTAATCACCATGATAAAAAACACTGCAGAGTTAAAGGGAATAAGACTAGATTGACTAAATATGTAGAAAAAAACTGTTCAATAAATATTGGATACACTTTCTACTGTCTAAAAAAATAAAATAATTTTGAGGACCACATAAACACTTCAAGTTTTAAGGTTACCACATATTTAACAGTTCTATATTTCTCATAGTCAATAAAAATAGTTATATCACTGTATATCAACCTTCCAATGGCAGATGGAATACATTTTCAACATTAAAACATTCTCAGTAGTTGTACATGATATGACTGTAAAATATGGAGACTTAATATTTTATTCCCTCTGAGGATTAATTTCATGATAAAATCATAAAATAATGTTTTTTTCCTCCTAAATAATGGAAGATTAAGGAAAAATTAAAGAGAAGTCATAGTCCTTAAGAGGGTTTATTTTCTATGTAGATTGTAGATAATTTATTCATTATTTTAATCATGCTTTTATTCATATATTTATAAAATGGAAAACCACATAGTAAAATTATAGTGACTATATCTGATAGTTGATCCCATAGCTGTCCTGAAAAGAGACAACCATTCTTTTCCCAAAGAAAACTCAAAATATAAAGGAAAGAGTCAGAGCAGAAGTAGATGGAGGGCAGGATTACATATATAAAACTTGAGTGGAATGATGACAAATTTAATGTCTGAATGTTATTGAGACCTAAAAAAAAATGTTACCCAATGGGTTATGGACATTGGGGAGGGTTTGTGCTTTGGTGAATGCTGTGAAAGATGTAAGCCTGATGATTCACAGACCTGTACCCCTTGGGCAAATAATAAAAATAAAATTAAAAAAAAAAATGTTACCCAAACTAAAGGAGGAAGAGAAACTATCATGTAGAAAATAAGAATGATTTTTATCTTGAAACATGACTAAACCTTTCTAAATAAAGTCATGGAAGGGAGCAATATATGAGGGAGTTCTGGCATTCTAGAAGTTGAAGGATCCATTAAGGTCTAAAGGAGTTGGCATGGATAGGAAAAACAGATACTGTTAAAATTCCAAGGTGTTTTCCAACTCTTACACACATGCACACAAAATAAATAAGTAACTGAGGAGAGGTAAGAAAGGAGATCTTGTCGTAAGGAGAGATGCTATTTCTGGGCAGTAACTGCAATCTTATCAGACTAAAAAGTCTCCACATTCTTCAAAACAATAAAAAGCTGTTTTCACTGCAGTAAAGATGCCATGCCATTTTCCAAAATATTCTAAGAAAAATAGTGTCAAAAAACTTATGATGGCACAATAAATTGTGCAGAGCCTACAATCCTCTCTCCTTGCTGACTCAACTTCTCCTCCTATATCTACCAGTCCTTCAAAATTAGAAATACTGACTGCCTAGGGCTGTTTTACCTTTGGCAGGAGGCCACATCAAAACATGGATTCCATATAGTATATCTAGTTTATAAGCTCAGCCTTGACAATATATCAAAATTCTTTCAGTATGTATAATATCTATTCCTGGGTCAGGTTTTTATTCAATACTTAGGGTTCTATTGGAATCGTGTTGTAACTATAAGTCTGGGGGCAATGAGAGTTAATGTCGCCAAAAGAATCAGCATCCTCTTGCAAAAACCTGCCTCAGGTGAATGCATTAGAGACTCTTGGAAAGTGATCTAATCTCCCCAAAGGTGAGAGAAAGGATGCAAGAATGAATATACCCGTATACTAATATTAATTGAAATCTGCCAATATGAGTTACTACTCTAATTCCCAGGATACTACTCTTTCCCAATTGATATTATAAATTTCGTATAAAAGAACATTTTTAATTACATTATAATTTTGCAACTTGCACGATAAAATTCAAAGTCTTGATTTCAGATAATATTTTCTGCATTTCTAAGATGAAGATTCTTTTAGAGCATTCATGGAAGTCCTGTGGTTTCTCTGCCCTGAGCTGAATTTTTCATTTTCTTTGCTATATTATCTGTAAGTTAGTGAGGAGTCATCTGACCCAACAATCCTTCTTGTCTACAGTTTCATCAAGATCTGTTGCAATAGTTATTGTTCTCCTAAAGCTGTATCATCAATAGATACTTCATTTGAGAAGACTTCAGGTGATCATTTAAGTAGCTATTTGCCACTGCAGGCCATTGACTTCCAGTATCCTAGTTCCATTAAATTAAAACCATTAATCTCGTTGAATCTAACCAAATCAAATAAGGAATTCCACATCCCCATCTGTAAAAGTTTCCTGGAAACTTGTATACCATACATATGTTTTCTATTTTTATATTCTCTTTTTCCTCCTTGATTAATTTTTCTAGAAAACAAATGTTAAATTCTTGATCACATTGCTTCTCATATATACTACACCATTCATAGTTGTATAATTTTATTCTCATTATTCCTTCAAATACATATTGTGGATATTTATGTGATAACTCTCTGAGCAAGGACATATCTGAGAAAAAAACATATGAAATATCCCCTTATATTTAAAGATAATCCAGTTGATAAAATTCTAAGTCTAAGGTTCTTTTCTTTACATTAAAAATACTATGTTTCCATGTCCAATATTGCTATTGAAAGGCTAGAAATCTGCCCAATTCTCATTTCTTTATTGATGATCTCCTTTTTCTTGGAAGTTTTAACATTTACTGCAAATTTTTTATTTTGCTTAAATTTTATTCTGTATTTTCCTTTTGTTTTTTTAAGTTTTTCTGCTTTCCTGTTTTGTCTCCATTTTGGAACTCTAGGAGTCTTTATTTATTTATTTATTTATTATCTTATGTTAGTCACCATACAGTACATCTTTAGTTTTTGATGTAGTGTTCCATGATTCATTATTTGCATATTATACCCAGTGCTCATTACAACTCTATGTGACTTTTTAATGTGTAGTTTTTCATCTTTTTGTAATTCTGGGTAAATAATCTGATTTCTTCATCTTGACTCTTCTATTAGAACCCCAAAAGGCCCAATTTTGACACTTCTACCACTATATTCTTTATCTATAAGGTTTTCTTTTATCTTTTCTTTTTTTTTTAAGCATTTTATTTATTTATTTGACACACACAGAAAGATCAGATCACAAGTAGGCAGAGAAAGAGGAGGAAGCAGGCTCCCCGCTAAGCAGGGAGACCAATGCGGACCTTGATCCCAGGGCCCTGAGATCATGACCTGAGCTGAAGGCGGAGGCTTTAACCCACTGAGCAACCCAGGCGCCCTCTTTTATCTTTTCTAACTATATCTATCTCTTTCTACTTACTTTGGTGTAGTTTTTCTATCTTTCAAGTTAAAAATGTATTTTTTATCTGTATACAATTTCCCAATGATGCCAGCATTCTATTTATTATTTAAATTATTCTCCACACTTTTAATTTCCCTTTTGATTAAGTACTTTTTATATACCTGTTTGATATTACTAATATATTTATTTATATTCTTAAGTAAATATGTGCTTTAATAAATTAGACCATTTTATGATTCTGTTTTAAATATTTTATTATTTTTATTTTTAGATAGAATCTCAGATGTCATGTCATTGCAGTCCTGTTCTCTGAAATTATGGATGAGGAAACAGTTACAGGCAAAGTTCTAACTTGTCTCACTTCTAGTTTATATAAAAATAAGTGGCTAGTTTAAAACACATCCCATTATTTAGCGGAACCCATGAGACTTTTTTTCTTTTGCTAAAGTTTTGGAAGTGACACTTTATTGGAAAATAACTTAAGTCGCAACTCTTACATTACTTTTTCTTTCAAGTGGCATAGGATTAAGATCCTAATTCTCAAAATTACACTGTTCAGAGTAAAATTTAGGTAATCTGGCCAAATAGAAAGACTTTTTTCAGTTCGAGTTTTTATATTATAGTTGATCTTGACAATGACCTGAATACTTTCTATGGTGTATAGATATGTGCATATATATTCTTAAGAGTTTATGTTGAGTTTTAATTGGAAAATGAATGTTATAGTGCTGAAAGTTGTCAGTGCAAAGAACATAATCTAAGCTTGTGTGTAGTCAGAAGTTCCACTTTGGGCTTATATTTAGTGGCATTAAGTGGAGAATTACCCAGTATGATTCATATGGTTGTGGTTGAAACTTTTCACGGGCATTATAACTTAACAGCTAGGGTGGTTTTTTGTTTGTGAGTTTGTTTTAAACCAGAAGCTCACATTCTTTTGCTTTTTTTTTCCCCTCTGTTACACTTTGTAAGTATAAAATGAATACTGTAAAAAATGTATACTGTATATGATGCAGGAATCCCATAAATCAGAATATTTCTGTAGGAACATGTGACATATTTTAAGATTTAAAGATTTTTTATTTATTCATTTGACACACAGAGAGAGATCACAAGTAGGCAGAGAGGCAGGCAGAGAGAGAGGAGAGAGGAGGAAGCAGGCTTCCCGCTGAGCAGAGAGCCCGATGTGGGCCTCGATCCCAGGACCCTGGAATCATGACCTGAGCCGAAGGCAGCGGCCCTAACCCACTGAGCCACCCAGGCGCCCATATTTTAAGATTTAAAATAAATTTGGATTCACTTAAATCGGCCATCTGTGTCTATAAACAGGCATGTTGATGGAACTATTTCTATGTTATTTGATTTAATTGTTGTCATTTTGAATTCATGCATGTTTCTCTATCCTATCCCCAGACAAAATGGTATGCACTGAATGTAGAATATAATATAGTGGTCATTGAACAGAATGAATGTTCTGGCACTCCTAAATTCTCATGTAAGCACCTGTGAGTTTTGGTTAACCTTGAAAGCAGTTCTGCTGCTCTATTACATTGCTTCTTAGAACTGCCATAAGGCCATTTTTAATTACTTGCATGTTCTGCCACCCTACAGAGCAACTCCATTAATAACAACTGGAAATGCATTTAATTAATGGTGATTTAGACAGAAAAAATAAAGAGAACTGAGTGCCCAGGGACATCTGGTTACTCTACACCAATATTCATTTCTTCTGATATTGTCCTGTGGATATATAGGCCAAGTATCACTGCCATTTTGGAAGTAAAAAGATGATGGGGAACCAGAGACAAACAAGCACTCTGTAATGTTCCATTTAATGCACATTTAGTTAGTTGTTCAGTGTAATGATGAAATGATGATATATATTTTCAAATTACTTTTTTTTCTCCTAAAAGCTGTTTTTGTGAACATTCTTGTATTTATGTCTTTGGATAAGAGTAACTCTAGGGTGTATACCTAGAAATTGAATTTTGGGGTCATGAATAAGGACATTCTCAACTTTACCAGATATTGACAAAATGTAATCCAAAGTACTATAAATTTTTTTCTATTTATATGACTGCAGTGTGTTAGAAGTCCCTTTACTTTCCATCTTCATAGAAACGTAGGGCTGTCAAACTTTTTATTTTAAATTCACTTTATAGGTGTATAATGGTACTATATAGTGCTTTTAATTTGAATTTTCCTGATGTCAATGAGATTAATTATCCTTTAGTTTGTTTTCTGACATTTAAGTATTCCTCTGTGCATTTCTGCCACCCCAAAGATTTTATCAGTTGTATTATTGGTCTTTTTTCTTATTTATGTGTAAATATTTAATATATGTCTTTGGAATTAATATTTACTGGTGATATAAACTGAAATATTTTTGGAAGGTTTTCCAAGTGAAAGTATTTTTTCTCTAATTTCTTTTTTGTAACAGTATTTTATTATTTATATAGCTATATTCATTGATTAACTGTTTTTTATATCTTTCAGTTTTATGTCCTTTCTAATAAACTCTTCCTTACATACAGGTCATAAGTATATTACCAATTATCTTCCAAAAGATTTAAAATGAATATTTTGAATTTTTATAATTTTTCCCTTGGAAGTTTTGTTGTACTGTGTATTCATTAGAAGTCTAATTTTTCTAGAAGCTTGTATTAATACTATGTTTCTCTTGATTAATGCATGTTATCTATCTTATGTTCCCATGCTTTCATTAGTTGCTTTCTGTTCTTTTTATTTGTTTTTAATGTTCTCTTTATAATATCCTTGATATGTGCTATAATCTCTTGATTATCATAGTACTAAAATGTCTTTATATCTTGTAAAACAAATGATTTCCCCTTGTACTTCTTCTTCTCTTGTATTGATTTGGATTATGTTCTCGCAGTGATTATTATAGGGAAAATTGACACCGTCATGATACTGTCATTGTTCCACTGACTATTGTTTTTTGCTTGAACACATTTTTTCCCAACATAGTATAGCTTCTTAGCTTTTTAAAATTAGTATTTTGATGTTTTATGTTTTTTTTCAAACCCCAATGCCCTTTTCCCAGGTTTTGCATTCAGAAGTTATGGAGAACTAACCTGACGCATTTTTAATA
Source organism: Ailurus styani (assembly GCA_002007465.1). Lineage (NCBI taxonomy): Eukaryota > Metazoa > Chordata > Mammalia > Carnivora > Ailuridae > Ailurus > Ailurus styani. The sequence goes on along the minus strand of LNAC01000390.1, from coordinate 638,494 downwards.
AGCTTCATCTATGGTTAATAATTGTTATAAAATGAGTAATTGGCTAACAAAACTTATCTAGGATTTCTTTCTTTCTTTTCATTGTTTTTTTGTTAACTTTAAGATAATACATTTATATAAATGAATTATGAAGAGTAGTCAGAAAATGAACATCTACCGATAATTTTACGAACTACAAAATAACCACTAGCATTGCATGTAGATCTTTGCTCTAGCATTATATAAAATTTTACTTTCCAGAGAGGTTCACTCTTGATAATATTGTGTGTATCATATTCTTGATGTTTTATTTTCATACCAACAGATTTGTAAATAGTGTAATAACATCTCCTTCATTAATTCACTTCTTGTTTTTTAGGTCTGTGTTTATTTTCCTTTGAAGACTATATTTTTCACTTCCAGATTTCTACATAAGAGTTTGTTTTTGTTTGAATCTCTATCAGTATTCAACTTCACCTTATTTTGCCTCATAATTTGTTGCTCTTATAACTATAAGTTATGCTTTCAGTTATAATTTTGAACATCTTTTCCCCACATACATCAAGTCTTTAAAATATTATTCTTAAAGGCAAATTTTATCAGGCACACATTAAATCTTTGGCTGTTAACTTCACTGGCAATTTTAGCATTCCATTTCTTTTTAAAAAATTTTTATTAAGAGTTCATTTTCAGTAAGAGATTTTGCTTCCTTTTCCTGCTGTTTAGCATTTTTAAATCATGTGCCTCATGAGGGACTATGGCCTTATGATATGTTTAGTAATGTTTAAAACTTTTTTCTCCTTTGTTCACTGATAAAAGTGGAAATACTGGCTGCAAGCAGAGCTAATTTCAGGTCCCCAAATTTGTAGAGTAATTTAGAGTACTTACCAAGCAGGAAAAAATCCATAAGAAAGACGAAATTTCTGTTCCCAGATTTACCTCATACACAAACCCACCACGTCTTTTGTACTTTCTGGGTTTAGAGCAAAGGGTAATATCAAAGCTGAAAATAACTGTCATGTTGCCCCAGTTATTTGGGCTGAGTGTCAACATCGCTTGAAGGTGAGAAACAGCACGTACTTTTCAATTATTGGAAGGAAGTTCAATGTTTCTTGAGAGTCTAGTGAGGATTGGGTGGTTATTAAAAAACAATAGGTAACCAAAGACTCTATCACAAGGGTCATTCTATGTCATATTAACTTCACATTTTATAACTTTATATTTCTATGACTTTATAATTTTCAGGAACCACTGAGAATTTTTATGTAGGAGTAATAATGTTTTAATCCATGCTAATTTGGTAATTTCAATTAGAGACCTTTGTATTTTTTAGGTTTATATATGATAAGTTCCTCAATAATATTGTTAGTATAATCTTGTACACTAATATGTATACTATATCACTTTATCCTGTACTCTGAACTACTTCTATTTTTTTTTTATTTATTCATTTGACACAGAGAGAGAGATTACAAGTAGGCAGAGAGGCAGTCAGAGAGAGAGGAGAGAGGAGGAAGCAGGCTCCCTGCCGAGCAGAGAGCCCGATGTGGGCCTCGATCCCAGGACCCTGGGATCATGACCTGAGCCAAAGGCAGCGGCTTTAACCCACTGAGCCACCCAGGCGCCCCTGAACTACTTCTGTTACACATTTTGTTTCTTTTTTCTTATTGGGTATAGTTACAGTACGTTAGTAATATAAAAATAAATTTAATTATACATAATGCCCAAAAGGAGCCACATGATTATTGACTCTCTTTCTTTGGCCTATAAAGAAACCACTGGAGATTCAAATAATATGGAAAACAAATATTCTTGGAAGGACACTACGTAAGCTTTTAGTCATCATTAGTGTTCCTTTGATAATTTAATAATTGTATTCAGTTGTTCATGAATTTTGATCTATTTGTTTAATATTAGTTAAGTACAATTCAGGCCAAGTAAATTCTCTTACAGTTAAGACAAACAAGGAGCACATTTGTTTGTGTTTATAAAGTCTCACAGCAAATTGGATTTCATGATTGAGACTAATTGAAAAATTTATAAGTAGATTGATATAATTTTTACATTAAAAATTATAAATAAATGTAAAATTCCTACATTAGCAGTTAAGACCTATATTCAAATTTAAGTAACTTTGCTATAAAATTTTTTAATCTAATTATTCCTGCATATGCTGTAACTTGCAATTGGATACTCACATCAGATACCTGTTTTGAGAAAACAATTTGATAAAAACCAGAGTATATAAGAGCTGATTCTATGCACTATTTTACTAAGGCATTTAAATGTCTCTGGGAGGATAACTCACTTTATCAAAGTGATAGCTTGATGGTACATAAATTCTTTTACTCATTGACTACAGTGTCAGTTATGCTGACTTTGCTATTAACATAATTCTTCATTACTTACAACAATTCTTGGCTTATGCAAAACAAATTTTATATTCTACTACCTCACCATCATAAACTGATGTCAGCTACAAAGTCTCCTGAATAACAACTTTTAACTTTGTTAGGCAAATTAGGTAGGATAGCTATGTATAGCCAATTTAGTGAGCAGTATATACTAATCTGTTTTATTTTAGTTGGGCTATGTGATTTTAAAAAGAAAAGTTTTAACCATAAAGTGGTTATTTTTTACATTATAAAAATGCTCTCAGTTAAAGGTTTAGTCACAACTTTTTTCATATCACATTAAGGAATGTTAAGTAGGACTTACACTTAAAAATGGCAGATTAAATACATGAATTCAGTCCTACTTATCCTCAAACCTAAATGTGTTCAGAACATAATGAAATTTTTTAAATGCATAAGCCCATAAGGACAAAAAGGATGGAAGAGGTAAAAATAACAAAAACAAAACAACAAAAATGATCCTAAATGGGAAGCAGTACTAGTGGAAATTACTAGCACATTATTTGTTTTAAAAGATATTTTTATATTATTCCTATTTATTGTGTTTCTTTCTATGAAAATGAAATGTGTCAAAATATTCTGCTCTTTGTCCAATTCCTTACTCTTTCTCAGTGAATTAGAATGGCTTATATATTTCTCAAGTGGGTGTAACTAACATCAGTATTACTAAACTCAGGGCTCTGGGTCTCCCTCTTTCTCTCTCTCTATTATTTATTTATTTATTTATTTATTTTTGAAGATTTTATTTATTTATTTGACAGAGTGATAGAGAGCACAGTAGGCAGAGCAGCAGGCAGAGGGAGAGGGAGAAACAGGCTCTCTGCCAAGCAGGGAGCCCAGTGTGGGACTCAATCCCAGGACCCTAGGATCATGACCTGAGCTAAAGGCAGCCACTTAACTGACTGAGTCACCCAGGTGCCCCTCTCTTTATCTTTTATAAGATCTGTGTAGGAACAGGATTCATCTAGCCTGTTTGTATTCTCACATCAAAATATGTTACAGGGCCATCTGGGTGGCTCAGCCAGTTAAGTCTATGAGTTTTGATTTGGCTCAGATCATGATGTCAGTGTCATGGGACCTAACCACAACGTAGGGCTCTTCACTCAGCAGGAAGTTTGCTTGAGATTCCCTCCCTCTCCTCTCCCCTTCCCCCACATACACTTTCTCTCTCTCTCTAATAAATAAATAAATCATATATATATCTTAACCAGTTTTATAGAGTGATAAAAGTGATATTTTGTTCTACTTAGTGATATTTTTGTCTTATTTCAATAGGTTCAGATATTGAGGGATGAGCAGAATTGTTACTTATTGGGATGCATCAATGACCTTATTTTTTATCATAAAAATGGATTCAATTATACTTCAAAAATTACTTTATCATGTTTTCTATATTGAAACTTTAATTCTGTATCATCTCCCTTTTATATTTTCTCTGCGTACAGTAATAGTAAGTAGGTTTACAGCTATTAGATTATACCAACTCTTAACACCCCCCACACACACATTTTACACTTTGCAACAACCACGTGAAATAGATATTATATCCTACATTATACAGATAAGATATTGTAATTAATTTTCTTAGGTCCCATAAGTAGTAAATGGTAGAGTGGGCTTCACATTCAGGCAGTCTGATTCTAATATTTCTTCTATATATCACACAGAGATTTTATCAATTTATTCATTAAAATTATGCACAATTCAAAACAAAACGAAGTACATATTTTTGAACTTCTGATGGCATACTTATTATTAAAGATCAAATGTCAAAGTTAAATGAGAAGATGTCTGGGCAGTGGGAGACCTTAGTTTCATCTGGTCCCAGGAATTCACCTAGATGGCTGTCAGATCATTCTGAACACCTGTGAACTCAACTGGACATTTATAAAGAATAGCTGCAACTCTGCAAATAGAAAAGAGACCACTTTTTGCAAGAATGGTAAGATGAAAAAACTTATCTCAAAAAAGAGAACAAGAGGCAGTACTGACTGCCAGGAACCTAATCATTCTGGGCATAAGTAAGATGTCGGAACTAGAGTTCAGAATAACAATTTTAAAGACACTAAATGGGCTTGGAAAAAAGCATAGAAGACACTAGAGAATCCCTTTCTGGAGAAAGAAAATAACTAAAATCTAATCAGGTAAAAAAATAAAAAGGCTATTGGTAAGATGCAATAAAAATGGAAGCTCTAATTGCTAGGATAAATGAGCAGAAGAGAGAATTAGTGCTATGGAAGACAAAATGGTGGAAAATAAAGAAGCTGAGACAAAGAGAGAAAAACAACTACTGGATCAGGAGGGGAGAAATTGAAAGATAAGCAATACCATAAAACAAAACAATATTAGAATAATTAGGATTGCAGGAGAAAAGGAAAGAGGAAGAGGCAGAAGTTAATATTGGAACAAATTATAGTAGCGAGCTTCCTTAATCTGGAGAAAGAAATGTGTATCCAAGTCCAGGAGGCACAGAGAATCCTCCTCAAAATCAATAAAAATAGGTCGACACCCCAACATACAATAGTTAAATTTGTAAATATCGGAGACAAAGAGAAATTCCTAAAAGCAGTTCGGGACAAGAGGTCCATAACCTACAAAGGATGAAACATTAGACTGGGAGAATACCTATGCACAGAGAACTGGCAGGTCAGAAAGGACTGGCATGATATATTTAGTGTGCCAAATGAGAAAAAATATGCAACTAAGAATATTTTATCCAGCAAGGACGTCATTCAAAATAGAAGGAGAGATAAAAATCTTCCAGGACACACAGAAACTAAAAGAATTGGTGATCACCAAACCAGCCCTATAAGAAATATTAAAAAGGATCCTGTAAGCCTAAAAGTAACATAGACGACCAGAAAGAAACAGAGACAATAGGCAGAAACTGGGACTTTACAGGTAATACAATGGTACTACATTCATATCTTTCAGTAGTTACCCTGAATGTAAATGGGCTAAATGCCCCAATCAAAAGACATGGGGTATCTGATAGGATAAAGAAATAAGGCCCATTGATACACTATCTGCAAGACACTCATTTTAGAACCAAAGACACCTCCAGATTTAAAATGAGGGGGTGGAAAAACTTTTATCATGCTAAGGGACATCAAAAGAAAGCTGAGGTGGTAATCTCTAATCAGACAATTTAGATTTTAAATCAAAGATTGTAATAAGAGGTAAACAAGGATACCATATCATAATTAAAGGGTATATCCAATAAGATCTAATAATTGCAATTATTTATGCTCCTAATATAGAAGCAGCCAATTATATAAGCCAATTAATAATAAAATTAAAGAAAAACATCAATAATAATACAATAATACTATGGGACTTTAACACCCCCCTACTGCAATGGACAGATCATTTAAACAGAAGATTAATAAGGAAAGGCCTTTAAATGACACTGGACTAGGTGGACTTCACAGATATATTCAGAACATTCCATCCGAAAGCATCAGAATACACATTCTTCTCTAGTGAACATGGAACATTATCCAGAATAGATCACATACTGGGTCACCAATTAGGTCTCACCTGGGACCAAAAGATTGGAATCATTCCCTGCATATTTTCAGAGCACAATCTTTGAAGTTGGAACTCAATCAGAAGAAGAAATTTAGAAAGAACTCAAATACCTGGATGCTAAAGAACACCCTATTAAAGAATGAATGGGTCAACCAGGAAATTAAATAAGAGTTAAAAAAATTCATGGAAACAAATGAAAATGAAAACACAACTGTTTGAAATCTTTGGGATGTAGCAAACGTGGTCATAAGAGGGAAATGTATAGCAATACAAGCCTTTCTCAAGAAATAAGAAAGTTCTCAAATATACAACCTAACTTTACACCTAAAGAAACTGGAGAAAGCACAACAAATAAAGCCTAATCCCAGTAGGAAAAGAGAAATAATAAAGATTAGGGCAGAAATCAATGAAATAGAAACCAAAAGAACAGTAGAACAGATCAATGAAACTAGGATCAATGAAACTAGGAACAGTAGAACAGATCAATGAAACTAGGAAACTAATTTGAAAGAATTAATAAGATTGATAAACTCCTGGCAAGACATCAAAAAGAAAAGAGAAAGGACCCAAATAAATAAAATCATGAATGAAAGAGGAGAGATTGCAACCAATACAGAAGAAATACAATTATAACAAATCTTATGAGCAACAAAATGCCAACAAATTAGGCAATCTAGAAGAAATGAATGCATTTCATATAAACTACCAAAACTGAAATAGGAAGAAATAGAAAACCTGAACAGACTCAAAACCAGCAAGGAAATTGAAGCAGTAAACAAAAATCTCTCAACAAACAGGAGTCCAGGGCTGGATGGCTTCCCAAGGGACTTCTACCAAACATTTAAAGAAGAATTAATACCTATTCTTTTGAAAGCTGTTTCAAAAAATCGAAATGGAAGGAGAACTTCCAAACTCTTTCTGAGGCCAGCCTTACCTCAGTCCCAAAACTGGACAAAGGCCCCACCAAAAAGGAAAATTACAGACCAATATCCCTGATGAATTTGGGTGCAAAAATTCTCACCAAAATACTAGCCAACAGTGTCCAACAGTACATTAAAAAGATGATTCACCACGAAGAAGTAGGATTTATTTCTGGGCTGCAAGAGTGGTTCAACATCCACAAGTCAATGTGATACACTACATAAATAAAAGGAAGGACAAGAAACTTACGATCCTCTCAATAGTTGCAGAAAAGACATTTTACAAAGTACAGCACACTTAATTGATTAAAACTCTTCACAGAATGTGGATAGAGGGAACATATCTCAATATCATAAAACCCATATGTGGAAAACCCACAGAAAGTGTCACTCTCATGGGGAAAAACTGAAATCTTTCCCCCTAAGTTCAGGAACACAGCAGGGATGTCCGCTATCATTACTGCTGTTCAACACAGTACTAGAAGTCCTAGCCTCAGCAATCAGACAACAAAAAGAAATATAAAGCATCTAAATTGGCATCAAACTCTCACAGGATATTCTATGTGGAAAACCCAAAAGACTCCATCCCCAAATTACTAGAACTCCCACAGGAATTCAGCAAAGTGCCAGGATATAAAATCAGTGCACAGAAATCAGTTGCATTTCTATACACCAACAATGAGACTGAAGAAAGAAATTAAGGAGTTGATCGCATTTACAATTGCACCCCAAACCATAAGATATCTAGGAATAAACCTAAGAGGTAAAGGATCTGTACTCAGAAAACTATACAACACTCATTCAAGAAATTGAGGAAGATACAAAAAAATGGAAAAATTTCCATACTCGCGGATTAGAACAAATATTGTTAAAATGTCTATGCTACCTAGAGCAATTGATACATTTAATGTAATCCTTATGAAAATACCATCAACTTTTTTCACAGAGCTGGGACAAATAATCCTAATATTTGTGTGGAACCAGATAAGACCCCAAATAGCCAAAAATGTCAAAGTTAAATGATTCTTATAATAAAGCAAGTTAGAAAAGGGCATTAAATATGAAAGAGTTCATAGAAAGTATTTTGTTTTGTAATTTATTAACTATATTTCATGTACACATAATAACTACTTTTATACAAATGCATTTAGAAAAATAAAATATAGGGGTGCCTGGGTGGGTTAAAGCCTCTGCCTTCGGCTCAGGTCATGATCTCAGGGTCCTGGGATCGAGTCCCGCATTGGGCTCTCTGCTCAGCGGGGAGCCTGCTTCCTCCTCTCTCTCTGCCTGCCTCTCTGCCTACTTGTGATCTCTTTCTCTTTCTATTTGTCAAATAAATAAGAAAAAAAGAAGAAAATTAAAAAGAAAGTATATGGTTTTTTAAGAATTTATCAATAAATCTCACTTTCAACAATGAAAAATGTAATACTGACTGAACTACTAAGCTATGTATTAATTATAAGTGTGCGTAAGAGAGAAAGAGTGAGGGAACTGTTTTCTGAAATAAAATACTAATTAAAAATTCATAAAATAGATGTCTGCTTCTGACCATGATAAAGTAAATTTCCAGACTTAACTTTCAACATAAACAATTAGAGAGCAGAGGAAAAAACTCAAACAAAAGCAAGCAAACCAACAAAAAACAAAAAAAACAAAAGTAAACATCAGATAACTGACAGCACAGGATTAGTGTTTCCAGAAAGCAGGAAAATCAGTGATGTGAGAAATGAAATTGCCTAGCATACATTTTCCTGATCAGTGATAAGGCAATGGATTCTTAAGTATGGCACAAAAGCAAAAAAAAAGGGAAAAAATACATACATTTGATTACTTCACATTAAAAAATACATTTGTCAAAGAACACTATCAAGAAAATGATATGGGCGCCTGGGTGGCTCAGTGGGTTAAAGCCTCTGCTTTCAGCCCAGGTCATGATCTCAGGGTCCTGGGATCGAGGCCTGCATCGGGCTCTCTGCTTGGCAGGGAGCCTGCTTCCCCCCTCTCTCTCTCTGCCTGCCTCTCTGCCTCCTTGTGATCTCTCTCCCACTGTGAAATAAATAAATAAAATCTTTAAAAAAAAAAAAAAGAAAAGAAAATGATAGACTACCCAGAGAGTGGGAGAAAAGATATGTAAATTATGTATCAGGTAATGGCCTAGTACCTAAGATACATAAAGATTTTTTTACAATTGAATAATAAAAAGGCACCCTAGTTAAATATTGGGCAAAAGATCTGAAAACTACTTTCTTCAAAACTATATACAAATGGTCAATAACTACATGAAAATGTGCTCAAAATTAGTCATAGGGTAAATGCAGATCAATACTACAATATGACACTTTTCACACTATTGAGGATTGCTTCCATAAAAAAGTAGACGATTATATTAAAAATATAAACTGTTGGAGTGGACTGGACTGGAACACGTACACCCTGCTGGAGAAGATGGTGTAGCTACATTGTTTTGCAGTCCATCAAAAATTAAGGAGGGAGTTATCATATAACTCAGGAATCTTACTTCTAGACATATACTTCAGATAATTCAAAACATTTCCACCCAAAATTTGTAACAAATGCCCAAAGCAGCATTTATAATTAGCCAACAAGTAGAAGCAAGACAAATTCCCATCAATCACAAAATGAATAAGTAAAATGTAGTATATCCATATAATGGAATATTATTCAGTAAAAAATAAAATGAAGTACAGTTATCTTTTACAGCATAGATGCATGTTGAGAATATTATGCTAAATAAAAGAAGCCAGTTAAAAAAGGCTAGATAGTGTGTGATTTTCTTTATATAAAATGTCCACAATAAGCATATACATATATGAAGATAAAAAATAGATAAGTGGTTACAATATCAGAATGTGATCATATGTGGAAATAGGGTCTTCGTTGATATAATTAGTTAAGAGGAAGTCATAGTTGATTAGAGAGAGTCCTAAATCCAAAGAGCAGTGTCTTTATAAGAAGAGGAGAAGACGTACAGAGACAGCACACACACAAAGGACAACGTAATATGAAGATGAAGGTGGCGATTATGGAGATGCATGAACAAGCCAAGAAACACTAAGAATTGCTAATAACCAGCAGAAAGTAGGAGAGATGATTTTTCACTCAGCGCCTCTAGAGAAAAGCAACCATACAGACATCTTGCTTTTGGACTTTCAGGCTTCAGAACTGACAGAGAATAAAATTCTGTTGTTTTAAGCCACCCAGGTTGTTCTACTTTGTAACCGCAGCTCTAGAGAACGAATACAGAAGGAAACTTCCTCACCTTAATAAGACATTCTTTTCTTAAGATTTTATTTCTTTATTTATTTGGGAGAAAGAGAGAGCACACAAGTGGGGGTAGGAGCAGAGGAGGAGGGAAAAGGGGGGGAGAACGCATCTTAAAATTTGAGCAGGGTGTAACATATAGATGATAGATTAATTGATCTATTAATCAATCAATCAATAGATATGGCAAATACATTGTGTGTAATAGGCCAAATTAAGGCTTTGAATGATAATAAAAGGTATATGAGAAGGGTAAGTTACTGTGTTACTAATAAGAATTCTATGAAATATACCATTGGATGACCACCAGTTACTTCTGTAATTGAAGAGACAATATTATAGCATCAAATTTTTAAAATATCTTTCTTATAAAATGTTCATGATTTATAGTTGATCAATAGCTTCTAAATTAAATGGATAATTTATAGAGTTTACATAAGTTGTTATAAAAGTGTATCTTAAGAATAGGTATAAATTTAGTGGTTTAAGGCAACATAAGAATGAATAACCTATATTACTCATAGCATGGTGAATAAGCTCTGATCATACACTAGATTTTGCATTATAATTAGAGGGTTACACTTAAATAGTTTTCATTTACTGCCTGAGCTGAGTGCTATGCATTGGTGGCTTTATCACTGAAAATGGTCTTAACTTAGTGTCAAGGAGATTTTCATATATATGATAGCTAAAATTTTGAGAATTTAATTAAACATATGTAAATACAGCATAGATAGATTTACTTGGTAAGAAAGAAACAATATCAGAAGTTGTACACATGTATTACTATTAGTTATTATTATTATTATTAGATTTCTTTATAAAGATATACAAATAACTGTAAGACAGACTTTTATTTACATTGCTACTCATAAATAGAATTAGGTAAAAATAAAAGTTGGGGGAAAACAACATTATTTGTTAAAAGCAAAAGAAACTTGCTAATAAATTCTGTGAGAAATGCCAAATGACAGAGAACTGAAATTATTGTTTAATTACATGTATTTGTATATGGTATTTCTAAGTTTTCTAGAATTACTCATTTGTGATATTACAAGTCTCACAGAAATCCTCTAATGGTACTAATCTATGCACAGAAAAGTGAAAATGTCTGAGCCTTGTCATAAGCATCAAAAATACATATTAAGACAAAAAGAATCAAGTATTCAGGAGGTATAAATATTCATTAAGGCAATGTGATTATTGAAAATTGATAGGGTAAGGTTTAGCCTGTTGCCCAGTTACTTTGCCAAAAGCTTGGGTATTAATCAAGCCAAATATAAAAGGTGTGTGGAGTTCAGCCAGATAATTTATTAGCTCTTCAACTGAGCCATCAGTCCGTTCAAAGGCTAATTAGACCAATCTGTGAATGTATCAATCCCATAATTACTCAGACTAATTATATTAATCATCTAAAATATGTTCATGAGAAACAGCTAATGTATAACCTTGTGATTTTGCAATGACCTTAGTTCAACTAGGAAATGGTATCCATGTATGATTCAGTAAGTGTGGTTTATGATAAGTAGACAGACTAGGAATTTTAAAGCAGATGTATAGATAAGTAGATATGAAATTGGTTAAATAACATGATCTCAAAAATCTTCAGTTACCCAGGGCTTAGCCAGAAGAAAGAGTATTGAGTACAGCTTCATGCGGAAAGACTGAATGAATAGGCGATTTCTTCTTTGCGGACTCTGTGTGCATGAATGACTGTGCCCGTGTGTGTGCGTGACTACATCTGAGCAATCTGTATATGTATGTGGATAATGATAAGTATCAGAAATATGTATTAAATCCAGATGAATTCAGTAAATTTATAGTGGCTACTATACACCAAATATTATATATGAGGTGGTGGTGAACAATGTGTTAAAAAAGAAAGATCCTTTTCATCCTAGGATCACATGTTTGCTTGAGGACAGCAACAGATGAATATGTAATAATAATAAAAATGCAGGAACTCTGAAATATCTTGCTTCTACTCACATATTACAGCAATATTCATTGACATTGAAGGAATATTTGTCATTGGGCTGAAGATTAATATCCATGGACAGGCAGTCAGAAAGGGCAGACTGGAACCCCTTGGGCACTGGCTGAAACTGCTCTGCCACTTAAGTCATATGAGCCAGCAAATCTAATGCTATTTGAAGTCTTATTGGTAGATAGAAACATTGTTTGGAACCACTGGCAGGTCCCTGTAGGCAAATCACATCTCAAACCCTTAAAGTTTTGGAATAAAGCCCTGATACCATATGTGGATAACTAGGCTCCTTTTGAGCAATGGGTTTTGGCTTGTTACTGGGCTTTAGTAGAGAGTAAATGCTTAATTATGGGCCACCAAGCTACCATGAAACCTGAGCTGTCCACCATGGAGTAGAATTTTCTGACCTACCGAGGCATAAATTTGGGCATACAGGATAACACTCCATTATCAAATGGAAGTTCTACACATATGGTGGAACTTAATCAGGTACGGAAGGAAAAGGTAAGTTGCATGAAGAAGTAGCTCAATGCCCATGGCTCATATTACTGATATTTTACCTTTCTGAGCCCAGTATAGATACTACTGCACAATATGAAAAAACTCTCAAAAGTTGATAGCAGTAACACTGTAGTCTCTTTGGGGGGAGCACATCTCTAAAAGACAGTTGGGAAGAGAAATCCTACAATTTCAGTCAGTGAAACTCTGTTCATATTTGCCTAGAAGAAGAGATGCTAAATGGCCAAGTCTGTATCAATTTATGAGATGTGGTCAGTGGTTTGGCTGAATGGACAGTGATTTAAAAAGTACACAATTTGAAAATTCATGTAAAGAGTCTTGTGGAGAAAATGTGGGTAAATCTTGATGGGCACAAGAGATAAAGATATTTGTGTTCTATGTGAATTGCCAAAAAAAAAAAAAAGATGAGTTTCCAGAGAGGTGTTTAATAATCAAGTGAATAAAATGGTCTCTTTTGTGGGCACCTGTCAGTATCTTCCCTAACCATCTTTGTCAGTGACTCATGAACAGTGTGCCAATAATGACAAGCATGGAAGTTTGGCATGGGTTTATTTATTTATTTATTTATTTATATTCTTTGCCCC
>LNAC01000390.1:529380-624808 GCA_002007465.1 Ailurus styani | reverse complement strand
GGCAAGATTTCGTTTCTTTTGATAGCTGCATAATATTCCATTGTATATATATACCACATCTTCTTTATCCATTCATCTGTTGATGGACATCTAGGTTCTTTCCATAGTTTGGCTATTGTGGACATTGCTGCTATAAACATTCGGGTGCACGTGCCCCTGAGGATCACTACCTTTGTATCTTTAGGGTAAATACCCAGTAGTGCGATTGCTGGGTCATAGGGTAGCTCCATTTTCAACTTTTTGAGGAATCTCCACACTGTTTTCCAGAGTGGCTGCACCAGCTTGCATTCCCACCAACAGTGTAGGAGGGTTCCCCTCTCTCCGCAACCTCGCCAAATCTGTTGTTTCCTGACTTGTTGATTTTAGCCATTCTGACAGGTGTGAGGTGGTATCTCACTATGGTTTTGATTTGTATTTCTCTGATTTGGCATGGGTTTAGCAATTTTGACACCAAGGCTGCCCTGGCAAAAGCCATTGTTAAATGTCCAGTATTCTAGGAATGGGTTGGAGTCCTCATGTGGCACCGTTTGCTGGGGTGATCAGCCAGCTACCTGTGGCAGGTTAATTCTGTTAGAACTATGTTATAATTATGTCTATATGGGATAGATAAGATCTTGTTTTTTACTGGAATATGACATATTGGGGTATTATATTCAACTAATGAATCATTGAACGTTATATCAAAAACTAATGATGCACTATACCATGGATAACTGAATTTAAATTAAAATAAATAAAAGAAACGTACTTACCTTCCTTACCCACAATGCTCCCACTCAAACTACCATGACTTGTCATATCCACTTGCCTGGTAGCCCAGGCAGTATTGTTTCTGACCAAGAATTAATTTCACAGCAAATGGAAAGTGACAGTGGGCTCATTCTCATGGAATTTATTAGTCTTACTATGTTCCCTACCACCCTCAAGCATCTGGCTTACTGGAATGGGAAGGGCAAGACGCTGTATGCCTGAAGTAATATCCTCCAGAATGTAGTGAATTCTCTAAATGAGCATCTGATGTATGATATTGTTTCTCCCATCACCAGGATTCACAGGTTAAGAATCAAGAGCTGGGAATGAGAATGACTCGTCTTAGCATTACTCCTGGTGTTCTGCTAGCAAAATTTTGCTTCTTGTCCATGTGACTTTAGCCTCTACTGGTTAGAGAAATAAGTTGAAAAACTAATTCAATTGAACTGAAAATTGTGACTGCCACCTGGTCATTTTACTTTCTTCATGCCTCTGATGAGGCAGGCAAAGAAAGTGCTTATTGTACTGGCTAGTGTGGTTGATAATTATCAAGAGAAAATAGGGTTTCTACTACACATTTGAGATAAGTAAGATTAGTCTGGAATACATCCCCTAAGATGTCTCTACTGCTTTGTCCTGTGATTAGAGTGAAGGGAAATTATAAAAACATAATTGAGGCATGATTGCTAATGGTCCACATACTTCAGAAATCAAGGTTTGGGTTACTTCCTCAAACAGAACCATAGCCAACTGAGGTACTTGCTGAGGACAAAGGATATATGAAATGGGTAATTGAAGAAGATATCGATAAATAACACTTGTGCCCAAGTAAACAGCTGTAGAATGAGGACTATAATGTTTGTGATTCGTTCTTTCTTACTTTGAGATGAACGTGTTTATATATCTATCTTTATCTTGACTTAGATCTAGATCAATCTAGATATAAGTATCTATCTCTGTCATCTATCATCAATCTAGCTATCTATGCTTTTGTATTTTTTCCTATTTCTGATGTTTCCTATGTTTATAGTTTTTCCTATGTTCTCTCTGGTATCCCCTTATTATCCAATATGAGAAGGCTTAGTAATAATAGTTAACTTTATACCTAGTATTAAAGTTTCAGTACATTAAAAAAATTTTTGTATCTTTATGGGGAAAATGTTGTGGTGTTTTAAATTGTGCATGGAGTAGTTGTATGCTGTTATCCAGAATTATGACCTGATTACCTTTATTTGGAGATTAAATATATGAGGATAGATGTAGGAATGTCCAATTACCAAAGTGTGGAATACCGGTTTTTTTTTGTATTTTTTTTTTTTTTGATGAACCAACTTAACTTGGTTAAACTACATTTTCCAGAATTCCTTTTCTAGTATGTTTCTACATAGGGTTGGCTTCATGAAATATACTATGATGAGAATTCCAGGAGCCTCAAAACTATTTTGCAGTGTACATGCACTTCCCAATTATTCAATCACACACTAATCTAGGAGCTGCTGTAAAGGGACTTTGTGGCTGTAATTATCATAGGAAAACAGATAATGAATTACTTGTTAGGATTTGTTGTGATGAAATTGACTATGAAGCTATGTGACAATGCTTTTAACCTCTCATTTAGCACATAGTCATCACTTCACATGCATGGATCTCTTATTCACACTTCAAGAATGAAGACCAGAAATGCGTTTTTATATTATTTCGCATATACAGCACTACGACAGAATAATAACTCACAAATATGTGGACCTAGTCGATTTGATGTATGGCTGATGATGTTACAGCCTGATCGTCATATACTGTGTCCATAACCCATATCAGAGATAGAAAGCAAGTTGAGATTTTCACATATATAAAGCTCAAACAGATTGAAAGTGTAACAATTTTAGACAATTGTTTAAATAGCAAACTTTTTGATTGTTTTTGACATCTTGTTAGAAAACAATTTCCTGGGGCTCCTGGGTGTCTCAGTCAGTTAAGTGTCTGACTTCAGTTCAGGTCATGAACTCAGGGTCCTGGGACCAAGCCCAGCATCAGGCCCCCTTGCTCCATTGGAAGTCTGCTTTTCCCTCTTCCTCTGTGATCTCTTGCTTTCACTTTCTCTTAAGTAAATAAATAAACTCTTTAAAAAGAAAAAGAAAAAGAAAAAGAATTGATCTTTTTAGGAAACTATGACAAACACATGATTTTGCACTTTTTCTTTCCTTTTCTCTAAATGACGTTTTTGTCTATTATGATTTTCTTGCATTCAAAATATACACACACACATATACACACAAATATATATGAAGATACATATCCAATGATGTCTGACTAGAGATGCCTGATATACTATACTTCCCACTAAATTATAATATGGGTGAAAGAAAAAATAAAATTACATGAACCTCAAAAGCTACATTTTATACTAAATTGTTACCAGCAATTGAGAGGATACTTTCAAACACAGAAAATAATGTCAATTAGAAATTTAACAGGTAACCCTCACCCATTCTTTGCCATGGGAAACAAGTATAAATGATTATAATTATAATAAAGATCAGGAAACTTCTGAGATGGGGGAGTAAAATTTGAATAGCTATATAAAACATGAGGGAAAATTAAAAGATAGTATTGATTTTGTAATTATTTAAAAAATATAAGATAAAGAAAATTTGCCATATAATTAAACCTAGTCATAGGTAGATTAAAATTCCTATCTTTTAGGTCACAAAAATTAAAGTTTATATTTTATGAAATAAAACTAGGATAAATACATATGTATGTATATACTTATTCAGAAATGAAATCAGAAAATAATGTCTAAATTAACAGAATTTACTATGTTATTACTAATTATAAATTCCAATATATATTTTTATCACTCAATATATTGTGTATACTCAAAAGTACATTTGAAAATAAGTGAACATTTAATTATACTAAATGGCATTTTGATATATCAATGAGAACACATACACATCTGGCTCTGGACCTTTTGTTTCCAGAGTCCATTCAACTAATGTTGCATTTTCTTTTCAAGTATAGATGCATAAAATCCAAATAACAAGCTTTCTCATGTGAGAGCAATTTTTATCTCTTTTACATATTTATGAAAGTGAGCATTTCATAATCCAGCAAGCTTGGATATAGGAAGTGTTGGCCAAGGGAAGGTTTAGAGCAAATCGACTCTAGGGTTTGAGGGTAATTATAATTTCTTAGGAAGTGTACAGTACATAAATGTGCAGACAATTAGAAGAACTATAATTTTATATATAAAATGAGCATCACAATTTTTTAGAATAAACACAAGCTCAAATGTTTATAGCAACCTACCAAATGAGCACATTTGATCTAGGTATAAGAACAATCAACTGTCAGAAATACAATCAAAGTATATTTTTATTACATTTCAGTGTAAAAATGTAATATGGGATATTAAAGATTATCTTTGACAGTCACCACAGAAATACATTTTTTTTTAATTTATTTAAGATTTTTTTTTTTGAGAGAGAGAGAGAGTGAGAGCGAGAATTAGAGGGGAGAAGGTCAGAGGGAGAAGCAGACGCCCTGTGGAGCTGGGAGCCCGATGTGGGACTCGATCCCAGGACTCCAGGATCATGACCTGAGCCGAAGTCAGTTGCTTAACGACTAAGCCAGCCAGCCGCCCAGAAATACATTTTTTATTAATAGATTTTATTATTTTTTTTACTGCAGTTGTAGGTTTACCAAAAAAAAAAGAATAGAAAGTTCAGAGAGTACCCATATTCCCCTTGGGTCCCTCTAACACCTCCGCTACACACACACCCACTTTCTCCTATTGTTAACATCTTGCATTAGGGTAGTAGAGTTTTACAATGGCTAAACCATCATCTCTACATTATTGTTAAATATGTTCCATGGTTTCTCCTATGGTTAATTCTGTGGCATATAGTTCTACAGGGATTTGACAAATACATAATGCCATGTGTCTGCTAGTACAGTATTATACAGATAGTTTCACATCCTAAAGATCCCTTGTGTTCTACCTATTCATCCTTCTTTCCCCCTCCCACCAAACTGGAAGCAACCACTGATTTTTTTATTGTCTCCATAGTTTTGCCTTTTCCATAACATCGTATTGAAAGCATATGCACACTTATATAAGCTTTTGAGATTGGATTCTTTTACATAGCAATATGTATTTCAAATTTCTCCTTGTTTTCATGACTTGCTAACTAATTTCTTTCTATTGCCTAATAATAGTCCACCGAACGGATGTATCACAGTCTATCCATTCACCTAGTGAAGGGCATCTTACTACTTCCAATTTTTGACAATTATGAATAAACTGCTACAAATATCCATGTGTTGGTTTTTGTGTTTTGAATGCATTTGGGTAAAAAACTAGGATGGAGTTGCTGGTTGTATAGTAAGCCTATGTTTGGCTTTGTAAGAAACTGCCAAAATGTCTTTCAAGTGGATTGTAACATTCTGCATTCCCACGGCTATGAGTGAAAGTTCCTGTTGCTCCATATCCTCACCAATACAATATTTGATGTTTTCCATGCTTTGACATTTAACCATTCTGATAGGTACATGGTAGTATCTTGTTGTTTTGACAGAAATGAATTATTTTTTTAATTCATTTTTACTTTCATTTGGATGCATTTCTAATTTATATGTTTGGTAGTGTAGCTAGTAACCTAGTAGCTAGTAACCTAGTAGTTAAGAGCTTTTGTCATAGAAGTAGATTGTCTAGATTCAGATTCCACCACTACCTCTTATTCCCTGTGATGCGTAGGCTTACTTACTATGTGCTTTGTACCCTTACAGATATAATGGAGATAATAGCATGTACTTTATAGGGCTGTGATAATTAAGATTATCATGGCACATATAAATAACAATAACATCTGGCCTATAGTAACACTCTTTAATCCTTCAAACATATGAAATAGTTTCATTCACTTTTTTTTAAGAGGCAGCATTTTAGAAATATGATAATTCCAAATACTGATAAAATCATTGTTATTTTTAAATTAATTTTAGGAAAAATCATGCACATACTGATAGAATTCTATTATTGCTGCATCATTATTATATTTAGCTTTCAGTATGGCATTTGAATAGTAATTCAGTAACTTTATATCTGTATTTTTTTACGGAAACTTTTAATATTGAGAAAGGCAGCCTGAAGAGTTTTAGTGTTAAGGTTTTTTTGGCCGGGTAGAGAAAGGAAGGGTAAGTATTAACCTTTGTAATTAGTTCGATCATGATTTTTTATTTGATGAGAGTGATTTCAATATAAGAAATGTATCACATAATGATGAAACTTTTTTAGAAAAGAAAATATTAAAAAGTGTATTTTCATGATTACCTTTGAATGGAGAGAAAAATAGAAGAATTTTGGTTAGTTGTCTTGGGTTGTAGTGTCAGTCACAAAGTTCATCTTGATCCAGTATTCATCGTTAACTATTTAGATGAATGAATTTTCTTTAAACTTCAATTATTTCCAGAAATGCCACACCTGAGCATCTTAATGTCAATGTATAGAATAGAGAGCTGTTGTTCATCTAATTCATCAACCAGAGGACTGAACTGCTATAGGTCTGGCCACAGAAGGACACTAAGTTCATAGACTTAATTATTACAACCAGTATGTGCTCTATTTTAATTTTCTAGCAGAGTAACTCTGGCAGAGGAACTCAGTTCATGCCCTTGAAAAATGTTGCCACTGCAGTTCAAATATAACATTAACTTTGACCATTTTGAGTACACTCTCAGTAGTAGTATATACTAATTTTGACCAGTTTATATTAAAATCATTAAGACATGATTCAACACAGAACTAAGTTGTGATTGTCATGGACGCCATGTTTAAGCACTTTCCTTTCACATCAAAATTTTCATTGACACCACCAAATGATAGAACTAATTGGATGGTGCTATATATATCTGAGCTCTTCAGCTGCAATAGAAAATGCCATAAATGATTTAACTTTTTCATACAATTTGTCCTGTGAGTTGTCATCCTTATCTTCATTACACTGAGTAATAGTATTTGCCTTCAATAATGCTTATTTTGGTTGTAGTTATGTGAGGCAAAATTTTCTTCTACACTCACAAGATAATTCCTTATAAACTCTTCTTTTTTTTAAAAGAAGTTTAATAAAGAGAGGGTATTTTTTTACTTCATAGGTTTATTATTTGGGAGGAAAATTCTGCTCAGAGACTGAGTTTGTCTTTGCCACAATTTACTTAAACATAAATCTATTGCAATAATTTCACAAGCCAAAATTATACAGGATAATGTGTCTTACTAACTAATAAAGATATTGTTATCGAAAACCAACCTCCGTGCTTCAGAGCCAAAAAATAACACAAAAAGTGTTGGATAAAGAAAAACAACAGCTTTATTGTTTTTTTGGGCAAAGGAGCTGCAGCAAGCTATGGCCCTCAAAACAAACAAACAAACTGTAAACCCACCTAGAGGAAGGGGCTGGCAGGGTTCATGGGGATATACAGGATCTAGCCGGTTTTGACAGGAATTGTGTTTGTTCTGCCAGCCTTGTTGTCAGGGTGGCACTGGGCTCCTAAAACAGAAGGCTAAGAAGGGAGGAGGGGAGTTTTGCAGAAGAGAGGAAAAAGGTTACTTTAAAATTGATCTTTGCTGAAGCATTAGTGCCGCCATTTTGATTTTTGTTCAACTTTATGCTTTTAAGCAGTTTCAAAATAATATACTCCAAACCAATGTTAGATTCGTCATACTATTGTTCCAGGCAAGAGGAGATGAGAGGAATGAAGTTTAAATTTAGGTAAGTTGGTACCATATACCTTTATGGGAGTTGGTACTCGGGAGAGACAGTTTTGCTGATTCAGAGCTGCCATCCAGTAGTCAGTGCAGAAATAAAAGTCTCATGTTGCTAGAGCATCTTGCTAGGGAACGAGGGTGCTGGTGTTGAGGGGCAAGATGATCTTTGACAGGCCGCTGCAAGACTTTGTCCACTGCCGTAACAGTGTTATCTTTGCCAAGGTAGGAACTAATTGCCCCGAGGTAATGGAGCAAATTAGGGAAGGGAAAGAGCCCTTCTACTGAGCAGATAGTTGAATATGAGTCAGAAATTTGGAGAAGATATACATTCAGGAACACAAATAAATTGGTATTTAGTGTTCTAAGGCAAAAAAAAAAGTTGCATTAATTGCTTATATAATAAGATGAAATCTTCATTTTATGTTAGACTTAGTAGTGAAAATTTAAGAAATGCTAAGAGTGTTATTAGTTTTGAAATTATCATCTTAAGAGAAAAAAAGTGCTAACAGATGTATTAATCAAGAAAAGTTTATAGGGGGTGGTCTGAGTGTCTCAGTTGGTTAAGCGTCCAACTCTTGGTTTCTGCTCAGGTCCAGATCTCATGGGTCATGGGATTGAACTCCCAGTCTGGCTCTGCACAGCAGGACTCTGCTTGGATATTCTCTCTCTCTTCAACTTCCCCCAAGCTTGCTTGTTCTCTCACTATCTCTCTTAAATAATAAATCTTAAATAAAAAAAAAAAAAGAAAAAAAAGGCGTGCACCTGGGTGGCTCAGTCAGTTAAGTGTCTGCCTTTAGCTCAGGTCATGATCCCAGGGTCCTGGGATCGTGCCCCATGTCAGGCTCCCTGATCAGTGGAGAGCTGGTTTCTCCCTCTCCCTCTGCACCTCCCCTAGCTCCTGCTCTCTCTCTCTTAAAAATATAAGTAAAATCTTTTTAAAAATTAAAAAATAAAAAGATAAGATTACTGGAACCTGAAGAAATAAAATAAAATATTATTTGAATAATATTTTTTGTATTTTATGCAAGTGAACTTACTTTAAATCCTCTTGTCTATTAACTTCTTCCTTTTTTCCTGCCTTTAGAAATAAAATAAAATATTATTTGAATACTATTTTGTGAATTTTATGCAAGTGAACTTACTTTAAGTGATTTTGCCTATTAACTTCTTTTTTCTCTGCCCTTAGATTCATACCATGAACTACTGGTGGGCATGGGTTTAATGAGCAATAACTGGACCTGGAAGTCAGAACAAAAACACATGAGGAGAAAATAAGATTTATGAATATGTAATGTACATCATTGCACCCTTTAGATTATTTTACTTATTCCTTAATATAGTCCATTATAAATAGATAAGGAAATTAAGATTCAAAAAGTTATATCAACTTTTTTAAGGTTATTGTCTTAGTTTGCTAGGTCTGCCATAATAAAAACGCCATATCCTAGTTAGAGTAGCAACAAATTTGTCACATTTTAGAGGCTGAAAATCCAAGATCAAGATGTCAGCAGGGTTTTTCTCCTAAGCCCTCTCTCCGTGGCTTGGAGATGCTGTTTTCTCATGTGTCCTCCCATGGCCTTTTCTCTGTGTGCAAACATCCCTGATATCTCTTTCTCCTCTTAGCAACCATGTTGGATTAGCCATGTTGGCCCACCCATGTGACCTCATTTACCCTTAATTAGCTATTTGATTGCAAAAGGCCCTGTTGCAAAATATAGTTACATTCTAAGATATTGGGGGTTAGGACTTCAATAAAAGAATGTTTAGGAGAATACAAGTCTATAACATTCACATGGTTATTAAATAATAAAACTGAGATTTACTTACTCTGAGACACCAAAATATATGCCCCTTCCACTATACCACATAATATCTGAAATCAGGCTTACATTTGAGGCTAAAAAAGTAGGAGGAGTACAGTCTGAGGACAAACCATTCAGAGAGGCAGAGGTCAATGTCAGGGAGATACACAATTTAAATCATTGCTCACTTCACCTTGGGTTAAATTACCTATATTTCATTTTTTGATTAAAATAGAAATGCTTCTTGTAAAAATTCCTTGTCACTCTTCTGAGAAAGAAAAGACTTATAAAAGACCATCCTAATTAATCTATAGTGATGTTGAACTTCTCTTCATTCACAAAGATAATTTTAAATATTTAGAGCAAAATTAAAAGTTTGTAATAGGATAAATCCTCATCAAAACTATAAGACGTGCTTTGGGGCCTCAATATCCTCATCTTTTTTTTCTCTTCATGACATTGCTTCTTATACTTCTCTGGACATTGGATTCATCTTTCTGCTTTAACCTTTAAGATAATATCTCTAACTGTTTACACTAAAGAGTATATGTGAAAATTGGCCTTAAAAATCTATCATCTACCTATCTATCTAAATGTAGATAGAGATATATATCAAGAATATTTCACTGAATGTATACCTAAAGGAAAAAAAAATCTGATTTTGTCCAGTAGATAAGAGTAGATATTTTGAGAGACATGAGACCTTTAGTAACTTCCTGATATTATATAAAGCTAAAAATAACTTTAAACATATGCCTTCAATGGTCTTTCCTCTTTAGGGCATGTAAAGAAATAAACAGATTTAGATGTAGATATAGAAATAGTGAGACATACCTGTATATTCTTTCTTCAGATATATAGTGTGGAGGCTGCTTTTAGGCAACAGGCTTCAGCAGTGGAAATTTATCAAGGCAAAAGAGCCCACGGTAACTACCAAACTGAATACAAACAGGCTCATTAAGAGACCCACCTTGAAATAACCATAGGCCCTAACTGATCAATTACAGCCAAGCACAGTTCCTAAGATTACTGAAAAAAGGAAAATGCCATACATCCCCATTCGTCCTCACTCGGTGGCTCCTGACCACCACCTTGTCACAGACAGTCTCTCCTTTGCTGTCCTGCCTGCTGCTTCCTTGCAATGTATTCAATACATTCTCTCTCTTTTGTTCTTCCTTGGATAAATTCTTTCACCACCCACATTGCCGGCCCACACCCAATTGAGATATCCCACATTTGGTACCCATTGGATCTGAGTGCCCCACAGGAGCAATTGCTTAAATTTTGCCTTCTTGATTCAATCTCAGACCTGTAGGGGTAGTTAGTGTCTTCTTCAGCATATTTAATCTTTTCTACTTCTTGTCTTTAAGTCACTGTAACCTAATTTGTGATGATAATTTAATTAAAAAAACTATGTGTAAAATAGTCAATTACTTACTCAGAAATGGTTTGAATTTAAATGGTTTGAATTAAATTTATTCATTTAATTATATGAATGAATATAATTTTTCACCCAGGACTATCAACTCAAGTGAACCTTTACTTGTAGAAATTATGGAATGGTGTTCTTAAGTGGAAGAAAAGAGGACTGAGAAGAAAGAAGAGTCAATTTTATCATCCTATGCCTATTTGTAGAGACCGCTTCCCTGACATTTTTTGGCATTAATAGAAAAGTAAGCAAAATCAGCAAAAACAATCCAGTGTCTACCGCCTTGTAAAAGGCTTTCAAATCAATATGCCATATATAAAGACAGTCTTCACTGAATAAATTCAAGAAAAAGGTATGGGTTTCAACTTCTTTCCCTCATCTCTGATCTCCATCACAAGAACAACTATTCCTCTAAGGATAGATAATATCCCTTTCTACCTGGGGCCATCATCAAGACCCAGCCTCCAGGGCAGGGCCCAGAGCTCTGAATCTCCAGAATCCTTTACCATTGGCCTTGCTTTTACTGCATTTTAAAATATCAGAATGTCTTGGGTGCCTGGGTAGCACAGTGGGTTAAGTATCAGACTCTTGGTTTCATCTCTGGTCATGACCTCAGGGTTGTAATCTCAGGCCTCACATCTGGCTGCATGCTCAGTGTGAAGTCCATTCATGCTCTTTCTCTTTCAAACAAATAAATAAATCTTAAAAAAATTAAAATAAGAAATAAAATATCATAAGTTCTTAATTTCAATACCATGTACTTTCACTTTTTCTATGAAGTTAAAACACTGTGTAATTAATATTATTACCATTTAAAAGGGGGCAGAGTAACAATAGTATGTATAGCATGATAACATTTATGAAAATAAGCATTTTGGTCACTCATGGAAACGCACAGGAAAAGGTCTACAAGAACACATATCACCTAGCGTGTATCTCTGGGAGGAAAGTGAAATTTAATTGGATGAAATAAAATTTCATCCTTTTTTATTTTAAATATTTATTTTCTAAATTAAAAAATAAAAATGGGTACCAGCTGGACTCCAACGCCTCACCTTTACTGCCTTTCTGCTTGTACTCACCAACTTTTGTATCACATTTTTCCTTAAGCTCTTCTTTCCACTTTATCTCTTAATTCAGCCAAAAGACCCAGGGGCATAATATCCCAGTGATGGAAGCCAAAGCTACCCCTCAAGCAATAATGACTGCCTGGAGGAAGAGCCCGGGTGTCCCAGACCACTCAGACCAATGTAAGTTAAACCTTGGACTCACACCTGTGGAAGTAGACAGACCATGGAGTGACCTCTGCAATGTCTGCCAATTACCTTTACTTCATTATAATACTAAAATCTACACCTAAGGAGGAGCACAAGCCTCATTTACGTAACATACCATGTATGTACGGGCATGTTTCCTTAAGACCCATGCGCAACATGACACCCACCTCTCCATATGAGGACATGGCTCCGCTATCTAAATATTCACCCTAAGCCTACATGAAAGGAACCCATTCACCCTTGTTTGGAGAGTCACAGCTTTGGAAGTTATTCCCCTTGATCTCCTCACTTGCTGCAAATAACGTCTACTTTGTGTGACAATTCTGCCTGCTGTAGTTTCTAGGGACTCAGTAAGGAATGAACTCATGTTAGTTCAATTACAAAAGCGCACATAGCCTTCAATTAAAATTATATAAAACAAATGCTATGTAAAACCAAGTCCTTAAAAATAAGGTTAATTAAAAAATTTAATCATAAAATTAGGTGTAAACGCCAGAAACATTGAAAATAAACCATGGCTATTTGAATGCCTAGGTAGGACTGCTACTTCAACAGTGCTCTCTGAAGCAAAAGTCGAAGTATTGCTTAAATAGTGTTTTGGATCTCTTATCTCTTAGATATAAGTGTAAGTAACAAATCAGATTCAGTGCTAATGAACTGCATCTGTTTCAGGATTCACAATTCTTTAATCTCAAAAAGCCAAACCAATGTAAGAAGGACTTGAAAAATCAACCAGAATACTGATATAAAGGCTGCATAGGTAGAGGAATTAAAAATAAAAATGGCCTGAATCTATTTTGTGGAATCCATTTTTCTGGGCTTCTAGCCAAAATAAAATACTACTTATTTTACTATTAGGAGTATTAAATTTCTCAGAAAAATGGGGGGATACTATTAGGTAGATTTTTATTCCTTTAGAGAAGGGCTTTTGACACTCTTTTTTTTCTTGTCATTTTTGTTCAGTTAAAAAAAATGCTGATTATTTTATGGGTGTTTACATTGTTGCAGTTGTCTGTTATTCAGTGCTATGTTATTGGATAAGGTCCCTCATGTCACTTAGTTTTCTGAGTAATGAAGCTGAGCAAAAATTTTCTAGTTAAGGCCACACTATTTATTTTTATGCATGGAGGATGTATCATCAAAAGATGCAAACTCTAAGGTTAACCATACAACCCTCATCTTAAATAAAAGAAGTTCCTTTAAGATATAGAGCTATATAGAGATACTCACATCTATATGTGGTGTCTCTCCCAATTGGAGGGGTGCTCCCAAATGTGGAGGTGACCCAGACTGGCTGGAAGCTGGTGGTGTGGGTGCTGATAAAAGTGTATTGAATACATCACAAGGGAGCAGCAGGTAGGACAGCAAAGCAGAGACTGTCTGCTAAGAGGCAGCGGTGAGGGGAGACTTCCAGCACAATAGATAATGTCTGAGGAGTGACTGGATGGGGTGTTGTGAAGGTTTTCCAAGACCAACTCATCAAAACCCTTGCCTCCAGGGTGTAAAGGACTTCTGGAGAACATCTAAGCACTTATCTTTGTTCTGGGTTGCTCAGAAGACATAAGCATCAGACTCCATCCTCAGTAAAAACTCCAGGCCCCAAACAACCATGAGACTCACTCTCCTTTCCTTTCTGAGTCTTCCGAACACTCTGTCCATACATACTTACTCCCCGTATGTCTTTAATAAATTCTGTTCTCACTTCTTCTTAGCTTGTGTTTGATTTCTATGCTGCCCAAAGCCAAGGGGGATCTTGGCTGGTCCTAGGGGACCCGCCTACTCTGGGTCCTCAGACCCAACCAGCATGCCTCAGAGTCTTTAGCATGTTGTACTCAAATGTGTATGATTTGGCTTTCGACAATCAAAATTCTGTTTTGATATTTAACTCACA
Organism: Ailurus styani; assembly: GCA_002007465.1. NCBI lineage: Eukaryota > Metazoa > Chordata > Mammalia > Carnivora > Ailuridae > Ailurus > Ailurus styani. The sequence goes on along the minus strand of LNAC01000390.1, from coordinate 610,890 downwards.
CTACAATGTCCTGCTGTCTGTAGTAAATTATAAGTCTTCCTTTTTTTTTTTTTTTAAAGATTTTATTTTTTTATTTGACATAGAGAGAAAGAGAGATCACAAGTAGGCAGAGAGGCAGGCAGAGAGAGAGGAGGAAGCAGGCTCCCTGCTGAGCAGAGAGCCCGATGCGGGCCTCGATCCCAGGACCCTGAGATCATGACCTGAGCCGAAGGCAGAGGCTTTAACCCACTGAGCCACCCAGGTGCCCATAAGTCTTCCTTTTGAATGTACAAGTTTGAAGTCACACCAAGAACAAGCTATACCTTACTGTGTTCTTTGAAGACATGGAAAGCTTTGGAAATGAATAAATATCTCCAGAGAAATGTCCTGACAAAGCAATAATGAAAAGGCCATGCCATTTCTCATGCAGCATTTGTCTTATTTAATAAGAGCTGTGTACCAAAATTAGTTTCAATTACTGATAATTAGAAACATTATATTTAAAGAGGAAATCAGAATTACCTTAGTACTAGATTAAGCACACTGGTGTAAATTTTTTATCAAAATGATGTCCCTTTGATACTGGCATTCAGATTTATTCTCAAAGCTTTTTAACTTTTCTAAAGATCAAGGGCATAGAGTTTTGCAGTTTCTATTTTATTGTAACTTGAGGCCAGTTTTTAACTATTATTACTTTAAGAATCATGGCTTATATCTGCAGGCTGGAATAAGAACAGATCGTAAGCATATCAGAACATAAATTTAAATGAATATATGGATAATATAAGAAGTATACAGCTTACCATAAAAATAGGATATTTATTAAAGTATGTCGACACTTTCAAGAGTAAAATATCTACATTCTAAGTCATATGAAAGAGAAAAATAGAATGGAAAAGCCATCAGATACTTCTCATTGAACTTCCTTGCAAGAGTTAATTTAGCTATCATAATGTGCTGCTTAAAGACAGCTAACATGGCAATGACGTTCTTATTTCTGCTGATTACTTATTTTGAGGAATATTGCAACCAACCTAAGACAACTTTAAACAATCAATTAGAGAAAATTGCAAACTCCAAAATGCAGCTTGTTTTTCATCTGTAAAACAGGAAAAATCATTTGCTTTTTAGGGCTACTGTAATGTGTAAATAAGGCTGCTGCATGGTGCTTCTCCATAAATATTGTATTTTCTTTCAATCTTGTCACTAGAAAATTCTGGAAATTTCTAAGCCTTGGGTCAAGGGCCTTAATGTCCTTTAATGCTTACAAATTTACTTTGAGTGACCCCAGCACAAACTATTGAATAATAAGAAAATTTAAACCTTTTACAAGTTTGTTGAATATACTGATAGACTCTGAGATTGGAACAAAAGAATGGTTTTAGTAGGGAATCATCTGGAGAAGTGAAAGAAAGTTTGTTAAAAATATTGAACATCCTCTAGCTAGATGGTGGAGGTTTTATTTTATTTTTAAGTAATCTCTATACCCAACATAGGGCTCAAACTTACAACCCCAAGATCAAGACTGTATGCTCTACCCACTGAGCCAGGCAGGTGACCTTATGGTGAAGGTTTTATTTTAGAAGGTAACCTAAATATAAAATTACCTAATTTTCACATTGAGAGGGAGGAGGTGGGGGATACTGTTCGAAGAAATTGACTTCCATGGGGGCACCTGGGTGGCTCAGTCAGTTAAGCATCTGCCTTTGGCTTAGGCTCAGGTCATGATCCCAGAGTCCTGGGATCAAGCCCTGGAACTGGCTCTCTGCCAGGAGCCTGCTTTTCTCTCTTGCTCTGCTGCTCCGCACCACTTGTGCTCTCTCTTGGTCAAAGAAATAATAGAGATCAGTGTTTTATCAATTGATTTCTAATTATTTCCAGTTCATATACATTTTTTTTTCTTATGGAAAAAGAATAAAGAATAAGAGCTTAAAATATTTATTGTATCATGAAATTTATGCAATATATAATTATATTATTATATAATATTATTTTTAATAAAATTAGAGATTCTCTACAGTATTATGTTGAGTTTGAGATATTTATTTACCTGTCTTCATCAATTGACTTTCAGTCATTTTACAGATTTGATGGACACACATACACCCACATCTATATATAAATTTCTTTATTTCTCCATTTTATCACCTATGTAATTATTAATTTATAAAATAAAAAAAGTTCTTAGTAATCTTTAAAAAACTAAAACTCTTCAGTATAAAATTTAACCTTGAAACGTATTTTTTTCCAGTGAACAAATGTCTCACAATACTTGAATATTATGCTGTTCTTATCCATTAGTCTCAAAACACCTCAACCAAGGACATACTTCAAGGGAGTTCTAACCTTTCAGTAATGCATAGCTCAGGTTATTAGTTCAACGGTATCATAAATACACCAGATTACAATAAAAATCATGTAAAAAATACTTACGACATTCATGTTGCTATCTCATGAATTTATAATGTGTCAGAATATATGCTAAGTGAATTATTAAAATAAACTACTTTTCAGTTTATTGAGAACACTTAGCTGAACAGAAGGAGAACAAGTGTCCTTGCTAGAGAACTCTATGAGAATGCATAAACTAAGTAATATAATATATATATCCTAGGAAATGCTACATGATGAGATTTAACTAACACTCAAAAAAAATGAAGTCATACACACAAAAAAAATAACACTTATTATAAAATAGTACAAAATATTTTAAAGCTCTATAAAAGTAATAGAATTAAATGTAAAAAATAATAATTTTATGTCATCTAAGATATATAGTCAGTGCTCTACCAAGAGTTTATTACTGAGGCTTTTATTTTTTATTTATTTTTTAAAGATTTTATTTATTTATTTGTGAGAGAAAAGAGAGAAAGCACAGAAGGAGAGGGAAAGGGAAAAACAGACTCCTTGCTGTGTGGGGAGCCTCACCATCACTGGACCTCAGGACCCTGAGATCATAACCTGAGCCAAATTATACAATTATAACTGGCTAAGCCACCCAGGTACCCCTGAGGCTTTTATATCTTCCAGATATTTTACTAGGTTCTAAGAAAGAGAGAGAGGGGAAAAAAGTGGTTCTCGTATTCAAAATGTAAGTGTGTCATTATAAGACAGACTTGTGGAAAAAGGAAGCAGTGTGTTGAAAGGCTATGATTGATACATGCACAGGAAATTACATGTATGCAGTGATTGCATAGAGAATGGTATACCTAAATATGTGAGGAAGGGTCAGGGGAGTTCATCACACTGGATGGCTGGGTTGACAAAGCAGAAGGAAAAACATTTGCGAAGGTGTGGGGTAACTGAAGTAGTTCAATGTTAGTGGATTAAAAACCGTGTGTGTGTGTGTGTGTGTGTGTGTGGATGGGCACATGTGTATAAGATGTGGAAGGAAGAGAAAATAAAAGCTCAGACTGAACTGGTGTGCAGATCAGAATAACAAAGAGTTTTTATGTAGAGGTGAATTTAGAAACCATCCTTTGGAAACTAGGGGGTACCGTACATTTGAGACCACAGATCCATGTGTTTAGAATTGTTTACACATAGATATCTTCAGAAGCAGTGTAAAGAATGGATTGTAGGATTACAAGGTTTGAATAAGGAGAGAGAAATGATATGGAGACTGTTGAGGGAGACAGAAATGCACTTGAATAATATCAACAGTGGTTTAGATAAAGAGAAGAGCATTGACCAGATATAAGGTACACATAATAAGGGTTGGTGATAGGTTCTGGTGAATAAGAGAGGGAAGATATCTTTAATAAATCAGTTTCCTGACTAGGGTTAATGAAAACATAGTGAGTTCATTCACTAAATTTGAGAATACAGAAAAGACTATTTGCAAAACTGCTATATTTGTGATGCTGGTAGGGCACATCACTAATAATGTCCAGGAACAAATATTATGTGTTATATGTACCCTAGATAATGCATTGTATACATGTCCCAGGGTTGAAGAGCATTCTGGGGCAGAAATATAGATTGTTGGTGTAGATTAAATATAGACTTACAATATAGATGAGAATTAAATGCTTTACATGGGTGAAATTTTAGAAAATGTATCAAAAATGAAGGACCGTATAGAAAATGGAGGACAGTCCACCAGGGAAGACCAACATTTAGGATCTAAGAGAAGAAAGATCAAACCACAAGTCATCTTGAGAATAAGCAGCCATTAAAATTGGAAATTATCTAGGAAATAGTAGGTCTGTGGAGAGAATGATATAAGAAGGAGATATTTTTAAAAGGCAGCAGTCAGGGGCACCTGGGTGGCTCAGTCAGTTAAGCCTTTGACTCTCGACTTCAGGTCAGGTCATGATCTCAGGGTCGTGGAATCTAGCCTTGTGTCTAGCTCCATGCTCAGCATGGAGGCTGTTTGAGATTCTCTCTCCCTCTCTCTCTCCCCAACCCTTGCCCCTGTCTAAATGAAATAAATAAAATCTTTAAAAAAAATTACAGCAGTCAGTAGAATTGTGGAGAAAGAAAATATTTTAAGGGATCAGGCATAAATGGAAAGTGAGCAGCCTCTTTATTGAACTTTTCGGTAAACAGACTGTGAAATATGAAGTAAATTTAACTTACATCTGCAAGTCAGAAAACAAACTAAAAGTTTCAGTCATAGAATTTGTAAGTTAATAAATTCTGAAAATTCTATATACTGTCAGGTCATAATAAACTGGAACTTTTATTTTTTTTTAAGATTTTTATTTATTTATTTGACAAAGAGAGCAAAAGAGCACAAACAGGGGGAACAGCAGAGAGAGAGGAGGAAGCAGGTTCCCCGCTGAGCAGGGAGCCTGATGCGGGGCTGGATTCCAGGACCCTGGGATCATGACTTGAGCTGAAGGCAGAGGCTTAACTGACTGAGCCACACAGGGATCTCTGGAAATTTTGTTTTGATTGAATATTTGGTGGAGTCAAGAAACATTGGGTATTTACGATGTGAAAAAAAGGAGAGATAGAAGTAAAGGATCTTTTTTTATTATAGATACACAAAGGATGATAGGTATTTTAAAAATCAACTTTTGATTTTCTGGATAACATCTGTTATTGCAAATAAAGATATGTTTACTATATGTTTACTATTAAAACTAGTGCTTGTTTCTTCCCCCCCCTTTTAATTTGTGGCACCCTTTTCTATATTCTCAAATCTACCACACTTTTTTTTTTTAAGGTTTTATTTATTTATTTGACAGAGGGAGAGAGATCACAAGTAGGCTGAGAGGCCTGCAGAGAGAGAGAGAGAGAGAGAGGAGGAAGCAGGCTCCCTGCTGAGCAGAGAGCCCGATGTGGGCCTCGATCCCAGGACCCTGAGATCGTGACCTGAGCTGAAGGCAGAGGCTTTAACCCACTGAGCCACCCAGGTGCCCTACCACACATTTTTTTATTAGCACAATTATATAATTAGAGATTCTGTGCATTATAAATAATTCAAAAACTATAGATTGAGTGAATAGCTTTGAGAATTTTTATAGAACCCCCCAAATACCCATTTATGGCATCTACATTTGGGAAATTATTTTGTAATGTTAAAATCCACTGCCTTCCAACTGTGCATACACAGTAGAGATCTTAAATACAGATACGAGAGTTCTATAATTCCAGCAAAAGATACCATAAGGAGGTCCTTGGTGGGGTTTCCCCTACTGGGCTGCTGAGTATGGTTGTTGCTGAGTAAAGAACAATCCTCAACGTCATAGAGAGTCTGTTGCTGACAGGTATAGGCCTGGGTACTGACTTTACGAAATTCCCCAAAGACTGGCTTCAGCTATAGAGGAGTCTGATTCACCATAGCCCCCAAGCACTCAAACCACGACCCTCACCGCATTCTTTCTGAAATCACTTCTCTGCTCCCAAGTCCTTGGCATTAAACTATCATCTCATGTGGTGCTGAAATTTCTGTAAAGTTTCAATCCTGTAGATTCCTGTCTACACCTCCCTTGACTATTTGTTGACTTTATAAAAATTCTTTGTGGACAATAAGATAAAAATCTCAACTGAACTTGAGATTTATAAAAGCCATGTGTGAAATCATTACCAACATTTAAATAAAATCTGATACCACCTCCTTTCTTCTTGGACTAAAACAGGTCTCTTAAATGTTTTCCAAAAGGGAAAAGGTGATGGGTATAAAACAGATAATTTTATTCTGGAGAAAATTTCCCTTCTCCCTAAAATAAGGGCCATTATTTTATGATTGTATTTTTCCCAGGAAATTCTTATTTAGTACCTATTATGTACCATAAGGTCTTGTAGATCATACAGATAGAAAACAAAAAACATTGAAGAAACTTGTATTTTTCTTTTTTTTTTTTTTAAGATTTTATTTATTTATTTGACACACAGAGAGAGATTACAGGTAGGCAGAGAGGCAGGCAGAGAGACAGGGAGAGGAGGAAGCAGGCTCCCTGCTCAGCAGGGAGCCCAATGCGGGCCTCGATCCCAGGACGCTGAGATCATGACCTGAGCCGAAAGCAGAGGCTTTAACCCACTGAGCCACCCAGGCGCCCGAAACTTGTATTTTTCTGAGGAAAAGCAAATAATGATTGAAGACACAAATAATGTCATAAATGAATAAATATAGTGATGAGTGCACTGATTATTGAGAAGTCCTAGAGGAAGAAGAGAAAACCTATTAATGAGGTGGCTAGGAAAGACCTCATTGGGGATCTGAAATATGAATGCTTTATGAAAATACAGAGCGAGTTAAAAATAAAGGGAATAGCAAAAATGTAAGGGCAGTTCAGATATTTATGTTTGTATAATAATAGCAAAAAATATATAGGAGCTAGGTCAAGAAGCAAAAGTCAGACAAGGAAGGAACCACAGAATCATGTATTACTCCAAAGGCTAGGGCAGTAAGTTTGGATTTGAACCACCTAAAATGAAAGGCCCTTCCAGGGTTCTCACCATGGGAGAATGGGGTCTTACTAATCTTTATAGTTCAGTCACTTTTACTGATATATATTTTATATACAATAACATTCATGTATCTTAAATTTATTAATCAACAAGTTTTGGCAGATGTAACCACTACCACAGTCATGTTCTGTACCATGATTTAACATTTTAAGAAATCATTCTGGCTGATGAAGGAGAATGTATATAAAAGATCAAGGGAGTAACACAATAGATGATTTTGAGAAATATTACAGTAATTTAGTTCAAATAATCATGATGGGATGAGAATGTAGCAGTGAGAACTGTAGTTGTATGTCATTCTCAAGATTTATTTTGTAGATAAAACTGGCAACTTTTACAAATAGACCAGAGAGGAAAAGGAAAAATTGAACAATGACTCCATGGCATCAGTGCTGATTGACTCATCAACAGCCACTGAAACACCTTTCTAGAGTTTTCCTACTGGATAGGAGACTGAAAACTACGTTTCCCAGATTTCCTCCATCTGACCTATGTTCTTCCGACTGGATCACTCAACATAGTTCAAGAGACTCCTACTGCAGCCTGAGCAACATGAGGTGGCAACCATGACAAGGATGACCAGGTCTGTAATGGAAAATTGTGTTCCTTGGGGAAACTGTAATTGAGGTTCTTTTTTTTTTTTTTAAGGCTTTATTTATTTATTTATTTGTCAGAGAGAGAGCACAAGCAGCAGGACTGGCAGGCTGAGGGAGAACAGGGAGCCCAATGTGGGACTCAATCACAGGACCCTAAGATTATGACATGAGCTGAGGACAGATGCTTAATGGACTGAGCCACCCAGGTGCCCCAAGTAACACAGTCATTCCAGAAGCCATAGCTTGAAACAGATGTATTCACCATTGGCCAATTAAACCACAGATCCATGAAATTGAGTAACTGTTGTTTGAAGCCACTGAGTTTGGGTTGGTTTCCTAAGAGCCACTATTAATGGCAATAAATAGATCATATTATATTTGGTTGCAAACTATATACATCATCACCCATTGAATATATTTATTCAGATATTTTCTTACTTGCTTACTCAGTCAACAAATATTTTTCAAAAGTCAGGTACTAAAATGAGAAGTGAAGTAGTGACCAAAAGAACTATCATGCCTGCTGTCATGAAGTTTACACTAGAGTAAATGAGAGAAATCATTAATAATAGAGAAGTGGTGATCAAGCCCCATCATCAACCCAGTGCTGGGTGTGGAGCCTGCTTGAGATTCTCTCTCTCCCTCTTCCCCTCCCCCACCTGCTTGCATAAGTATGTGCTCTCTGTCTCTCTCTCTCCTTCTCTCTCAAAAAAAAAAAAAAAGAAAAAAGAAAAAAAGAAGAAATATCAGGAGGTCCCACTAGAAGGTAATATCTTATACAAAGTTTCTAGGGAAGGTGTTTTTGAACAAATGATAATTATGCTAAGAATCTGTAGTTGGGGGCGCCTGGGTGGCTCAGTGGGTTAAAGCCGCTGCCTTCGGCTCAGGTCATGATCCCAGGGTCCTGGGATCGAGGCCCACATCGGGCTCTCTGCTCAGCAGGGAGCCTGCTTCCTCCTCTCTCCTCTCTCTCTGCCTGCCTCTCTGCCTACTTGTAATCTCTCTCTGTGTGTCAAATGAATAAATAAAAATTAAAAAAAAAAAAAAAAAAAAAAAAAAAAAAAAAAAAAAAAAAAAAAAAAGAATCTGTAGTTGGCATCTCTTATTATAAAGAGAAAAGGGCGTCAAGCTCCTCTCTCACGTCAGAGTGAATGGAGTGACCTGGGATAGTTTGTTTATCTGACATCAACTTCGGACTTTTTCCTTCCTACAGGAGTTACCCACACACAGTTCCAGATTCTGTTTAGGCTAAAGTAGCCATCTTGTGGAATCCCAGGTGACTATTATTAATGCAAGGACAGACATTTGACCTAAATGAATCATTCACATTGATGGAAGGATCTATTATTTAGTTTGATGAGGGCTTCTTCTCTCTCCCTTTACCTAAAATAATCATTTACAAGAATAAAAGGGAATTTTTAATCTGAGAAGATGAGAACATACTTTTAAATGGTCAAGTCAGATATTCAGATTATCCCTAATCTTGGACTTTCTATACTAGGTATATGTTGATACCTTATATAGGTATGTGAGGGTAGAGAAACACCATGAAACTGATCTTAAATTCACCCTGTACGGTATGAATTACGAATGTGAAGCTGGCACCTGCACTGTCACCTTCACAATTATGTTTGCATCTGTTGTCACACTTCACTACTGTGACTTGATAGAATTTGTTTAGTTATACTATTTGAAGCTCAATGATTCAAAGCTAATTTGGTTTTTCTGTGTGAATTTTTATTCTCCACTGTCACCAATATTTCCTTGGCTTTTATTTGTATCAGAGACTCTAACTGTGCTATTTTCAGTATTTGTCTATTACTAGTAATTTATCATCTTGCAAGTAGAGGAGCACATTATGCAAAAGACAAAGGAAAAACCAGTAACTTTTTTCTTGAACTCAATTTGCTTGGTATTGTACTCTACGAAGATGGAAACAAAGATAGAATTATTATTTATCATTTATATAAATTGTAAATATCTTGCCATAAGAAAGTCTTAACACATAATCAAAGTTCACAGTATTATTCTCTTTTGTGTCAGTTATCAGGGTATAGCTTGAGATTTAATATTTCACTGGGCAAGAAAAATAACTATATCTTACATAGAGTCCTTTAATTCAAAGACACTAAATCATTTAATGATTATACATACATATATATGTATATACAATATATTACATGCATTGATATAATATTTATACTTTTTAGAGCAAATGATCTGAATTTCTATAAAAAACTTTAGAAAATGATGCTTACTATAGGATATTGTTATAGTATTATTTATAAGAGTAAACACTTGAAAGCAAACTAAGTATCAAATTTAATTTATGCCAAATAGCTATCAAAAATTTATCTCAGCTACTACTTGAGCTTCTTGCTCAACAGTAAAAACAGTAAACAGAAAAATCCCCATATCTCACAGAGTTGAGATTATAAGGAAGAAGAGAGAAATAAAAAATATAAAAGAATATGTCATATAATATCCAGTAATGGTAAGTGCTCTAAAATAAAATAAGACAGGATAAATGGGTTTTTTAAATATAATTTAATAAATTTTAGTTTTTTCTATAATAGAAGCACAATCACAATAACTCTATATTGACAACCACCACATTTAGGCAGGAATATATTCCCAAATTATGGTAAAAGGAATGTTATCTGATGGGAGTTGAATGCTTCTTCATCTTCTAATGCATACAGTGCACCAGTGTCGATTTCAGAAATTTCAGAACAGGGAGGATCAGCTGCAGTGAGGAATATAAAGAAGCTACAAGAATTAAATGACCTTCACAATGTTTAATTTTGTCTGTATTTGAAGAAGGGTGCCAGGAATTAGTGACAGTTTTAAATGAACCTAATCAACAGATATAATTCTCCAACTCAAAATTATTTTAATCTAAGGCTTTTATATCATTATGTTAAAAAAAACTCTGAGTGATATATTTTTTGAATGCATAATGCTTTTGCTCATCTAGTGTAAGACTATGGACCACATTGTAACCAGACATCTAAACCCCTTATTGGTAAGACAGATTCAACAATTTGTTTCAGAAAGTATGTGTATATTACATGATCGTTTTCCTACTGCTCATTTATGATTATCGCCTTATGTTTATGTTATATTCTGAAATAAGAGAGGTATATTTTGTAATACTCTTTGTTTTTATTGACACAATCTTTAAATTTTCTCACATATTCATGACAATAATTTAAAAAGTTGTGAAAAAATTACTACTTATTAGATTATTTAATGTATCTAAAATAGGAATAAGGAAATTACCATGCTTAGTCATCATACATTTTCATAATCTAGCCCTTTGTTTTGTTCAAAGTTGCTATAAAAATTGACCTTCTCTCGTACTCTTCATGGACTTGCAAAACATTTTTTAGCATGTTTCCATCGGATTGTTTGCTGTTATTTTATTTTTTTAGACTTTTGTTGCATAGGAGAAGGTAGGCATTAATTTGTGCTTTTATGTTTGTGGTTTCATTTTGTTTTACATTTGGGGACCACAAGAAAGTACTTGAGGTCATGTATTTTTTCCGAACATAATGAATAATATGATTGATTATATTCTACAAAACAAGTGTAGGGTATAATTGTTAGAAGTAAGGCTTGTGAAATCAGACTAACATTCTGTTTCAGAATTTTTAACTCATCTGATTTACTTTAAAATGCTATCTTGATTTATTCATTGGTGAAATAAGGAAAATTGTAGCACTCTCTTCATAGGATTTTTGGGAGAATTAAATCATCATTTATGTAGACACATAGCAGGATGTGTTATATATGGTAATTGTGATCATTTTCATTACTTCTTCTCCCTCTATATCTCTTTTTCCTTTAGTTCTCTTCTCTCCTTTTTCTTCTGCCAAGACCTCCTCTTCCTCTTGACTATCCTTATGATCTTCATCATTGCCAATATCACCACTGATATAAGGGATATCTTAGGATAGTCAGGGATCTCATTTATTCAGCAATATGTATAAGTAACTATCAAAAGCAAAGTGTTCTACTTGATCTTAAATTTTAAAAGAAGAAAAGACACCAGGTGTGAAATTATCAGTGTCTAAGAATAAGCCTAAAATATACTCCTTCGTTACTTGTTTGTTTAGAGACATAAAATTAATCATTTTGTCTGAAATTAATACTAGAGTTTCCAAAGTGAATATTTAGCCCCTTGTTTGGGAGGGGATGCTTTCCTAAGTGGCTCTATTGACTTTGCCCCAAGTTTCCTAAAAGGAATGGATGGTCATATTCTTATTGTTCAGCTCTTCCAGGATGTTTTTCCTTCTTTTTGATCTATTTCAAGTTTTGGTCCTTATTTTTGTTTCTCCGAAACACCAACTCTGACTATTTAGCTAAATTAAAATCCTCCTGGCCAATAAACACCTATCACTGTAAACAAAAGTCGCACAAATCTTTCATGTCTTTGTTATGAGCTATCTTCTATTTTTACTGATTTGTCCTACGTTTCTATAAAATCTAGGACCAAATCTCCAACTAGCCTTGAGACCTAGGGGTTACATATTTCCAAAATATCAAATAGTCTTCTGGGCTTTGTAATTGTGTTCACAAAGTGTTGTTGTGTTAATTCTCCCCAAAATCCTATGTAATTGTGTTCATTGTGTTTTATGTAATTCAAATCACAATGACCTGAGCTCATAACAAAAATGATACAGATGCTTATAAAACATGCTTAAGGCAATCTTTAATGATAAGCTTGATATTTCATACCAAGTCAGTTTTGTTTTTCATAGACTTTCAGAGGCTTTCTGTGTGTTAACTATAAGGATTGAAAATGTATTTTCTACATATAGCAGAGTTTTGTGGCTGTTCTGGCCTTATTTCACAGTTCTTTTCTAAATCCTTTTATTTATTATTTACACATATATCTATATATTATTAAATATAAATCAAAACAAAACAAAATCTCTCTCAAATACATCTTGATGCAAAGTTTCTCATGGAAAGTCTAATATATATTTATTAATTGGCATATGGTTCACATATTTTATATGTATGATTACTTGACATATATATGGTTATTTGGCATATACATTTTATATATAGTAATTGTCATATATTTGATGTATTTTACAATTAAATGGTTATTTGGCATATATTTTCACTAGAAATGTGCCTACAATGTATAGTCATGCATGTTAAATTATATTTGATGTGTGGAGTTTTCTATATTAAAGTGACAGTGTTAATTTTTAACTCAGGCATAATTATAAAAGACAGGCAGAGATGTGTGATATTAATGTCCTTACATAACAAATAGAGTAAGAAACATCACTGACTAGAGGATATTATGGGACTATTCAATATTAACAATAATGTGCTCCACACCAGTGTTTTGTTGAATACTTCTGCTCTTCCTTCTTTGCTTTTTCTCAAATATTCTCAAAAATACTATCTCCTTTTGAAATGTTCTCCTTTCTGCACTTCATATCCACAGAAACAAATTAAAGTGAACAAAATGTACTATAAAGAAAAAATCAGCAGGCAGCCCTTTTGAGGACCCAAGCTGCTTGCGGAGATAAAACTAAAGAGTCTTAGAGCCACATAATTAAAGTATCTATTCAGAAAATATAGAGCTGTTCTAGAAGTACACACTTATTTTAAAGGACTTTGGAGAGGTGTTCTTTTTAAAAAATTTTCCTATAGAATTTAGGATAACTTCAGAAATGTTCCTTAGAGACTGGAAGAGAGTAGCAAAAGATACATGGGGAAAGTTTCAGTGAAGATATTTGTAGCAAGATATTTTTCTAGGGTTCCTCCTTGTTTGTATTATTTTTGTTTTGCTTACTTTTATTTATGCATTAACTTTTGTTTTCAGGAATGGTAAAGGATAAACTGAATATAGACTTGGCAAGGGCATTTATTACAAGCACCGTTTTTTAAAAAATGCATGAAACTGGTATTACTGTTACAAAGTTATGATGAAAATAATCACAGAGAATCAATTCTACACATATTAAATCATAGCTATATTTCATATAAATTCCATAATATTAACCTTCAAAATTTATGTAATGAAGATGGGAATATGATTTGGTAAAAGAAATAATAACTTTATTTTTATTTTTATAGTTATAGAAATAATAAAGAGAAGATTACCAAAGTGACATGTGATGGAAAAGCTATTTAGAAACTGAAATATAAATTGAGGTGATTTGCTTAGAGGTAACTGAACTTGAGCAAATTGGCTAAAGTCTGTAAATACCAAGGCCAGAGATTAATTGGGCTTTTCCTTGTACATCCTGGAATAAGGTGTGTTTTTCCAGGAAAAGAGGCAGAGTGGTGTGTCGCTCATGGGCACTATTCAATGGCTTGACAGCATAGAAATATTCCTTAACTGCTTTGTAGAGGTCATCTAATCTGCCAAGGACTAATTAAAACCAGATATGTGTAAGTTATTAAAGTTATGACCCAATAGTCTTTTTCCACTAAGTAGCCTGCTGAATCCTTATTGCTCAGGGGGCCTTGACATCTGCATTACCATTTTCTTCTACAATTACTACTGATGTAGCTTCAGTAGAGTGAGAATGAATGTCATTCTGCCTTTGAAGCTTTGAAAGTTAATTTGTTTTTAAACTTGAGATTTAAACTCCATGAACCAGAAGTGTCAGAAATAAATATACATTTATATATTCTTGTGAGATGATACAGCTCATCAATGCTGTGCATAAACACGTACGATGAATCCTCAAAAGTGATTGACTTCTCAATTTGCTTCTACATGGAGTCAAACAGAAAAAAGAAAAGAACCTAAAACTTTTAGTCATCTAGGGAATGCCAAAACTCTGTTACTTTGACATTATAAACAAAATAACCAAATAAATAAGAAATGTGTCTTTTTTAAAAAGTGTGTTGTCGAATATAAGACAAATGTGTTGACTTATTTTTAATTTATCTTCATAGAAGACTGCACTTTGTGTATATGAAACTGCTTATTTAAGTGATCTCTTTTATGTAATTGTAAGAAAAGAGTCTGATAAATGTGGAGGGTAAGGAAAGGCTGTCTTCCTCACCCATGATGGATGTGGCTAAACTTGCACTGAGAATCAGGAAACATTTTTATGAGTACCAACCAGTAAGAGTTGGGAATTCGTGACATTTGCTCATCATCACACTACACGATCTAATCATAAACCAAATTTTCTAAGAAATGTTTTCTCTATTAATGATCTGATGTAAAATTATAGTGATCACTAAGACATCTTTTTCTCAGTTAACACTTTTCAGTAATGAAAATCAGCACAAATCTTAGAAATAGTAAGTGCTCCATAAATTTATAATTTGAAAAATAAAAGTTGACATCTTAAAATATGCTACAAATTAAATTTGTTTCTACCAAGAAGGTTTCCATTATAAAAATGGGAAAAATTATTCCCACTTCAAAATAATCATCTTGTTACACACTAAGAAAAATGTTAATAGTCCATAAAACATATTTTATCACTACATATATTTTTAAATATAGAATATTTTTGCATGTGTTATTGTCACTAATGTCCAAAAGAATAGGATTATGATGTGGCTGATTTACATTTCTTTCCAGGTGTTATCTTTGAACAATATTCATTCATTAGCTAAATCTACTTTGAATATCTAGTAAATTCAGGTACTGTTCTAGGTTCACCGGATAGAGCAATGAAAAATACAAAGCGCCTATGCCCATGGACCTTCTACCATGTGGGAGGGGAGGAAGACAATATACAGCTATCTAGAAAGTCACATGGTGGTAATTGTCTTAAAGACAAATAAAGCAAGGGAAATTAGATTTAGAATAACCACAGGAATCGAGATTGATATTTTACATAATGTGGTCAAGAACAATCTCTCTGATTAGGAGACAGAAACCATATAGGAATTTGAGAAGGGAAAAATTCAACCTTAAGGATTACTAATTATAAAAGGGGATTAAAGTAATGGAGAATTATTGGCTAGGAAGTAAAGGAAACTAAAGAATATAGGGATCGTAGATTTTGGGAGCAGCCATTTGACCTCTAGGACTGAGATGGAGCACAAAAGGAAGAGGCTTCTCACACCTCACCCAGGATCCAGATCCAGTCTATGTTGGACAGGGCATGGCTGTCACTCATTAGATGGTAAATGGATCACTCTAGTGTTATACCCGTGAAACTTCCTGGAAATCTGTCCTCTAGGGTGCTGGGGAAAACTATTCATTAAGATCTGCCTCACCAAAGATGTTTTACTATGAAATCACCTTAGGGGAGTTCAGGAGGAAGTTGCTTGCTACTAAGTGGTGCTGGCCCCCATGCTGGTGTAGTGGAGATGCTGCCATGTGCTACGGAAGCCCCATGCTTTCTCACGCAGCACAGTAGATCCAGCAAGCACACAGGCATCGGGAAGAAGATAGCAGAGCACCCCAGAACTAGGGAGCAAATCTCCTTTGCACTTCATTCCAGTGTTCTTGATCCACACAGTTTAACAGATTTCTAGCTGGACAAAGGAAAGTAGTTAAAGGGACAAGATCCATTTCCACAGTTCAGGCAATAAATGACGATTTGGACCCAGAGGCAATAAATGATTCAGGATACATGTCAGAGAGTGAGGGAAAGCAGAGAACCTGAAGGAGATAAGGGAGCAGGTCCTGCAAATACTAGGTTAAGGGCATTCCAGAGAAATGGAACTGGTGCAAAAGGCCTGGCTCCATGGCATGCCCCACATGTTGCAAAGTAACAAGGATGCTAGTTCGTCTGGAGCAGGCAAAGGAAGGAGATAGGTATAAAACATATCGGTGAATTACCAGGGACAGAAGTATGGCCAAATGTGGACTCTATTTTACTTTCACTGAATTGGAAAGTGATGAAACTGTTTTGAAAAGAGAATTAATATGATCTTTATTGGTAAGAATAACTCTGCTTATTTTCTCAAACATAGAGAATAAAAGTAAAAAATAAAATAGACACATATTATAAGTCTATTACAGTAATCCAGGGAGAGTTCCTGGTTAACTTGCCTAAAATGTTTATGGTAGAAATAGTCATCGGTGGTCAATATCACACACACACAACACACACACAAACACATACACAGGTTTAAAGAGACAGAAATAGTGTATCGTATAAAAGAAAAGAAGTGTTGAAGAAGATTAAATTTTAGCCTGAAAGAATAGAGTTGTCATTTCTGCATTGGAAAAGACTTTAGGAAAACTATGCTTTAGATGAAAATCAGGAGTTATTTTTTGGATACTTCATGTTTTAGATATCCTTTTTATATCTGAGTGGAGACATCCCATGGACATTTGCCTATACTGATGTGGAGCTCACAGAAGAAGTATGGAGTAGAGGTAATTGAGACTCATCAGCATAAGATGGTATTTAAAAGTTATCCAAAGGAATGGTAACACATATGGTAAGAATATAGTCAGAGGAGTCAGAACTGAGCTCTAACCTCAGAGAGGTGAGGAGAAATCAGTAAAAATAACAGAAAAAATGGGCAGTAAATTAAGAGGGAAGTCAAAACAAAGTGGAAACTAATGAAGAAAATATCTTAATAAAGAAGGAGTGGTCAACTGTGATAAATGATCCTTAGAGGTCCAGTAAAATATGTTCTAATAATTGGCCATTGGATTTAACAATATTATGATCACAGGTGATCTTTTAAAGATTATTTTGATAAACATAAGGTGAGGAAAGGTTGATTTCGAGGTAAATTCCAGGGATAAAAATACATTGATGGTAATAATTTTGCAACTGTTTAATGGTAAAAAGGGTAAATAGCTCTGGATTCTACTGATGAACCATGAGAGATAAAATAGGTAAATAAGAAATGATGGATTCTAAGTGGAGGCAGAGATGGGACACCTGGGTGGCTCAGTCATTTATACATCTGACTCTTGATTATGGCTCAGGTCATGGTTTCAGGATCATGAGATTGAGGCCCACATTCGGCTCTGTGCTGAGCATGGAGCCTGCTTAAGATTCTCTCTCCTTCTGCCCCTCCCTACCTGCACATAGTCTCTCTCTATGAAGAGAGAATGAAAGAAAGAAAGAAAGAAAGAAAGAAAGAAAGAAAGAAAGAAAGAAAGAAAGAAAGAAAAGAAAAAAAGAGAGAAAAAGAAAGAATTGAAAGAAAGAAAGAAAGAAAGAAAGAAAGAAAGAAAGAAAGAAAGAAAGAAACAGAAAGAAAGAAAAAGAAAGAAGTGAAAGAAAGAGTGGAAGTAGAGGAGGAAATAAAAATGATTAAATCATGGACTGAAGATCCCAGTGTATTCAAATTTTTGAAATTAGAGGAAAAGAAGGATGATCTAGAAACATAGATTATACTGGTTGAAAGGAGATATACCAGATATTAATATTATGGAGGAATTAACATTATGCAGTTTTGGATAATCAGGGCAGAGGATATTATTATTATATGAGAGTACATCAAGAACTGAGGAGTTCGTATATTAATAGACTCATCAATGATGTTATTGAAACAAACATAAATTATGAAAAAAATAAGTTTTGAGATATGGTATCTAAAATTTTCAAATAATGAGGTTGTTGAATACATGCTTTGCATGTAATTATATCAAAGAAGGTGGTATAATTAATGTCATGAATCATGGATTTCTCTGGAGGTGAAGAATGAGAATTTACACTTTTAATATATATCTTAAAGGATTACCAATGGTCTTCTAGTATACATACTTCTGTTATAATTGTGAGGTAATCTAAGTAAATGAGCAAAATATGGGGGATGAATATGGTTTTAAGACATAACTTTAATGTAATAAGCATACAGACACTGATACACAAACATACAACAAAAATGAAGTTCCTTTGTTGTTGCTGTACAGTCAATTTCGCATTTGTTCTAGTTTCTCAGGAAAGTTAAATGCCATCAAAATGTTTAGTAGAAATGAAAACAAAATGAGGGAAGTGGGATTCTGTGGCAGAATTTTTGCCTAAAATGACATTTGGGTTTGCATTTGTTAAACTTCTTCCTTTTAGAATCTTAAATCCAAAATACTTTTCTTTTTTCTGCCATTGACTTGGAAACATAAGAATTAGCTGATGGTAGAAAAGCTAACCCAAACTCTAATACACATAAAGTCACTTTTAGAATGAAAATGCAAAATTTTTATTATTAAAAAACCTACATTTTCATAACTGTGAATTTAACATAATATTTTTTCTTCTTCATAAAGATTAATATAAATAATATTAGCTACCAAACAATGAAAAATATGCAATGCACAGGCATATTTTATCTTCTTTAATAATGCGATAATTGAGACCCAAGATCCAGACTTTCTGGATTGAAATCCCATTTGTCTCTTACTAAGTCACATCAAATAGTTCCCTGTCTTGTTTCAGTTTTGTCTTCTTAACAATGGAAATAACAACTGTTATCTACGTCATTGAGTTGTTACAAGGAAGGATTTAAAACATTTAGATTACTTTCAATAACAACACTGATAATTTTTATTTATTAGTATTAATCTTCACAGCAACTTTGCCAATTAGGTATTTATTTTCTATTTTATAAATACTGTGAGTGGCAGAAATAACTTTATATTCAAAGAATTTGTGTCATTTGAGTATTATATGTATATATACTCACACACACGTATATATACACATTTATGTAAATACCATCACAAAACTGTAAGTGACAGAGCCAAGATTCAAATTCACATTCTGCCTGACTCCATCTCTGCTCTTTTTACTGTACCATTGCAATCACGTTGTCCCACATTTGTAATATAATTTCACTTAAATTGCAGCTCAGATCTGAAAAATAAAATCATTGTCTTCTGTTTAGGGAATTGTAAGACCGTGAAGAAAATTCTAGAAAAATTAAAAAAATAAAAAGAATATCGTAAGATGTACAAATTTAGAAATCTCAATGTGTGATATTTAAATTGGGAACAGATGGCACATATATGTTAATAAGTTTTAAATACTACATAGTGCTATTGAAGTTGGTGGAGAGAGGTGCCAGTTAATCTTTGATTTATAAGATATGAGGACATAAGTTCCTAAAAAATAAACGGGTGAAAAAAATGTATTAAAAGCTCAATAGTTTTAAAGCGAATTTTTAGGAATATATCAATTAAAAAGAATCTACAAAATTGTATTTAAAGGGGGAAGCTAAATTCAAATTAAAATGAAATTCAGTATAATGCTTCATGATCTCAATGTACATTTAAATTTAAGAAATATTCTCTTTTTTAAAGATCTAATTTGTTTATTTGAGAGTGCACAAGCAAGCTAGAGAGAGAGCATGAGTGGGGGGAAGGCAGAGGGAGAAGGAAAAGCAGGTTCCCCGCTGAGCAGGGAGCCTGAGAGGAACTCCATCCCAGGACCCTGGGATCATGATCTGAGCTGAAAGCAGCTGCTTAACAGACTGAGCCATCCAGGTGTCCCTTAAGAAGAATTCTTATGTTTTAAAAATAAGGGGGTTTAAATAAATAAGTAAATACAGATATATAGGTAAATTAAATAAGTAACTATGAAAATATTCCCCTGGGAAAATTATCATTAACTTGACACAAAAGAGCTAATATAGTCCAAAATTCAACCTCTTACTGAATGATAAGCAATAGTATTAGGAATGTGTTAGAATCAGAAATAGGAGATAGTAATTTAACCACATGACATAGGTAAATCATTTATTTTTAACAAAAATAGCAACAAACCCCCAACAGATTCTAATACTTAGTTTAATGATATATAATAATACACAGTATGCATAAAGAATGAGGGAAGCATTTTGAAAAAAATCTTGAGTATTTGTTATCTATTACTTGACAAAGAATAGACATTTTCAGGTTTATTGCCTCCTGTCATGGGCTTTTGAAAAGAATAGCATTTTATAGCCCAGATACCTACTGGTTTTTAACAAGTTGTAATTCATTCAAATATAACAAAAGTAAAATATTTTGATAATATTTAAATGTTTATGTCGTACAAGGCATAAACATGCTATAATACTCTGATAAACGTACTATTTATACTGTGACTATGTTCACTATTTATAATTACTGTTCTCATTTGCAATTTAACATCAAAAGAAGCCAATACTATCTTGGAAATTTAATCCTTGAAATTAAGCTAGTAAATCTCATCCCTGGATTTCCTCTGGTTTCTCCTCAAATAACAGAATGAGGTACATAAGGAGATGAGAACTGAAGAAATGAAGCTAGGATTTGTACTCCGGCCAGGATGGCATATTACATAGTGTCGAAGTCCTTCCCATTCAAATACAGCTAAACATTTCATGAAACAAAATGTCTTTTGTTACTGAGTCTCTTCAAAATAAGATGAAAGCTCTTAGGGGAAAAGAAAATGAATTAAAAGCAGTGAGCATTAGGTTGAACATAAATGATATTGTTTATATAACAGGTGGACTTAAGTTTGTGCCATGGACAAGGTGGAAGAGGCAAACTTGAGACTAATGTTTACACTTAAAAGCCAGTTTGATCGAAGTATAAGATTTATAACAAATAAGTTCGTTTTATGAATATAACATATTTGTAAGATAAGGTTTTCCAAGTACTCTTGCATTTGTCTCTGAGCTCTTTATTCTCTTTTATCAGTCTATTTGTTCTTTGATATAAAAATTTGGACTATTATTATTTGCATTGCCTATGCACAAGCAGTTTTCACAAATATACTCAGGTGAGATTCTAACATTCAATAATAATGTCCACTCTCCAAAATTAACATTGACTCTTGTGCAAGTCCCTTCATTTGTGATTCAGGAGTGTGTAATTAACACATTAATTTATATGCAGATAATCATCTAAATGCCAAAACCTTTTTTAATTCAACACATTCTATCTGACTTTCAAATGAGAAGAGACATATGGCTCTAGATGTATATTAAACTCCATAAAATGAGAAGCATTGGAACAATTTCAAAGACATTTTAACTCTTTTGAAAACATATACACCACTGTCTCATTACTATGAACAGAGGACAAGGTT
Source organism: Ailurus styani (assembly GCA_002007465.1). Classification (NCBI taxonomy): domain Eukaryota; kingdom Metazoa; phylum Chordata; class Mammalia; order Carnivora; family Ailuridae; genus Ailurus; species Ailurus styani. The sequence continues at coordinate 589,433 of LNAC01000390.1, read as the reverse complement.
AGGATATTAATTTAGTTTTGTTTACCAATCAGAAGTTTATTTAAGCACTGAAAGTGATTTATAAATTGGTTCAGACAACTCTTCACATTGAAACATTTTTAAAATCAGACAAAGGCACAAAGATATGTATTGATCAATGTCATGGTACCAATCACTGCTTCCCTCCCTGGTCCCATCACTACTGCAGGTGCTGAGTCCATAATTTGTACGCTCAGACTCTGCCAGTTTCACAGCCAGTTCTGAATATGTCTGGCATTATATGAGTCCTGGGATATATCTGGCCTATAATGAGGCATCTGGAGGTTCACCAGTATTTTTCTAACTTTGGAGATGTTAAAGAAAATATTACCCATGACATTTGTTAAAACAATAAGGCTGACTTTATTCAGAGAGGCTGCTGCACTGGATAAGAGACCTACTACAATACAGTTTTGAATAGAGGAGAAGATTGGGCTCAGCTCTGATTTCCTTCCTCAACAAGAAAGATTAGGAATTTATAGGCAAGGAGCAGGTTTATGGTGGGGGGTGGTCAGTGGACGGAGAATTACTAAGGGGAGACATAAGGGCTAAAGAGGGAATTTTGACTAAACCCATCTAACAGGATTCTTATTGAATGCTGGAGTAATCCCAGTTGGGAATGAGAAATTTGGTCAGAAACCCAAGGTAATCAGATATTGTGAGTGGGGTATTCTGGAGAAACTGACTTAGCAGGATTCTTACTAAAATTGGGCTCTTACACACATACGTAAGGATGGGGCCTCTTGGAAAAAGAGCTCAGAGGAGCCTGGCTAGAGTTTGATCGAGGAGAGAATCTTTGTCTGAGAGGAAAAGATCAATTTCATTCTGAGCTATTATCTCCTTAGAAATTCAATTTCTAATTACACTATTTCTTAAAATGTCAATAATTTGGACTATGATGAAAGATGAAATAGAAATAAATAAATCACTATATCTCTCCAGTCTGGCAGAAAAATAGCAGTTATTCATTCACTTTATCTTGTGGTTAGCTATTCTTCACCCATCACATTCATTTTATATTGTTAAAATCACCAAATAGAACTATATTTCAAATTTGGATTATTTTCTGTTTTCTTTCCAATATGTAGTTTAATTACCTAAAAATGGAGGAGAAAAAACATAAAAGTGATACAGAGCTTAGTCTTTAAGTATGACTTTTATAATTAAAGTGCAGCAAGGGTGAAACTAGCAAGAAGAATTAGAAAATAACTTAGAATATGAATATTGCAGAGTTTGATATTGACTTTACTCAATAAGAATTTATAGTATGTCTATTTTATTAATAAGCAAAAAGTGATCCTTACTGTTATAGAAACTGTATTATAATAAGAGGTAAGATATCAGAATCTCTTAAATACATACACACAGAAAGTGATTGGTATGTTGGAAGGATTTAGTATCTTGGTATGTATCTCGGCTGGAGGGGTTGTTTGATTATAGTGTGTGGGCAGCTGCAGTCTGCAGCATTAAATATAGTGGTTAGGAAGGACAAAATTGAGAAAACAAGATTTTCTCAAAAGTTTGCCAGAAAGCTCCACTAAAAAAGAGAACTAGAGGCCAATATCCCTGATGAACACAGATGCCAAAATTCACAATAAAGTACTAACAAACTGAATCCAACATGCATTAAAAAAAGTTATTCACCGTGATCGAGTGGGATTTATTCCCGGGATATAAGGGTGGTCAATGTTAGCAAATCAATCTACATGATACACCACATTAATAAAAGAAAGGATAAGAACCATATCACCCTTTCAATAGATACAGAACAAACATTTGACAAAATACAGCATCCATTCATGATAAAAAAGCCTCAACAAAGTAGGGTTAGAGGGAGAATACTGCAACATAAGACCATATATCAAAAACCCACAGCTAATATCATATCATCCTCAATGGAGAAAAACTGACAGCTTTTCCTCGACAGTCAGGAACAAGACAGGGCTATCCACTCTCATCACTGTTATTCAACATCATAATGGAATTCCAAGCCACAGCAATCCAACAATAGAAAGAAAAAAAGGCATCCAAATTGTCAAGGAAGAAGTAAAACATCACTATTTGCAGATGACATGATAACCTATACCAAGAAACTGTTAGAACTGATAAACAAATTCAGTAAAGTTGCAGGATACAAAATCAACATACAGAAATCTGTTGCATTTCTATACACCAACAATAAAGCAGCAGAAAGATAATTTAAGGAATCAATCCCACTTACAATTGCACCAAAATAATAAGAAATCTAGGAATAAACCTAACCAAAGATGTGAAAGACTTGTACTCTGAAAACTATAAAACAATGATGAGAGAGATTGAAGATGACACAAAGAAATAGAAAGATATTCCATGCCCATTGGTTGGAAGAACAAATATTGTTAAAATGTCCATACTACCTAAAGCAATCTACACATTTATCACAATCCCTATACCAACTACATTTTTCACAGACCTAGAGCAAGCAATCTTAAAGTTTGTATGGAACTACAAAAGATCCCAAGTAGCAAAAGCAATCTTAAAAAAGAAAAGCAAACTGGAGGCATCACAATTTTGGGCATCAAATTATATTACAAAGCTGTAGCAATCAAAATAGTAGAGTACTGGCATAAAAACTGACACATAGATCAATAGAACAGAATAGAACTCACAACTATATGGTCAATTAATCTTCAAAAAAGCAGAAAAGAATATCCAATGGGAAAAATCTTTTCAACAAATGGTATTGAGAAAACTGGACAGCAACATGCAAAAGAATAAAATGGGACCACTTTCTTACACCATATACAAAAATAAATACAAAATAGATGAAAGACAAAAATATGAGACCTGAAACTGCAAAAATCCTAGAGGAGAACATAGACAGGAACCTCTTTGACATTGGCCACGGCAACTTCCTTCTAGGTATGTCTCCTGAGGCAAGGGAAACAAAAGCAAAAATGACCATTGGGATGACATTAAAAAAAAAAAAAAAAGCTTCTGCACAGCCAAGGATATAAACAACAGAACTAAAGGCAACCTACTGAAGGGAAGAAGATATTTGCAAATAACATATATGATAAAGGGTTAGTTTCCAAAATATGTAAAGGACTTAAAAAACTCAACACCCCAAAAAACAAGTAACCTAATTGAAAAATGGGCAGAAGACATAAATAGAAAATTTTCCAAAGACATACAGATGGCCACATGGAGAGATGTTCAACATCTCTGATCATCAGGGAAATTCAAATCAAAACTACACCTCCCACGAGTCAGAATGGCTAAAATCAACAACATAAGAAGCAGATGTTGGTGAAGATGTGGAGAGAAGGGAACCTTCTTGGACTGCTGGTGAGAATGCAAAATGGTGCAGCCACTATGGAAAACAGTATGGAGGTTCCTTAAAGATTAAAAATAGAGCTACCCTACAACCTAGGAATTGCGCTGTTAGATAATTACCCAAAGAATACAGAAATACTAATTCAAAGGGATAGATTCATCCCAATGTATATATAGCAGCATTATCTACAATAGCTAAAATAGCCAAATCATGGAAACAGCTGTGTGTGTGTGTGTGTGTGTGTGTGTGTGTGTGTGTGTGTGTATACACAATGGAATATTACCCAGCTATGAAATAGACTGAAGTCCTGTCATTTTTAAGGACATGGATGGACATAAGAGTATTATGCTACACAAAGTAAGTCAGAAAAAGGCAAATACTATATGATTTCATTCATTTGTGGAATTTAAGAAGCAAAACAAATGAGCAAAGAGAAAAAAAGAGGTAAAGAGAGGCAAACCAAGAAACAGACTCTTAACTATGAAGAACAAACTGATGGTTACCAGAGGGCACATGGGTGAGGGGATGGGTTAAATACATGATGGAGATGAAGCAGTGCATTTGCTGTGATGAGCACTGGGTGATCTCTTGAAGTATTGAATCCCTGTATTATACACCCAAAACTAATATTCCATTGTATGTTGACTAACCAGAATTTAAATAAAAACTTAAAAAAAAAAGGTTTGCAGGAGAGGGCAAATAGATTTAAAACTCTGTAACAAACTGCATTGAGGCCTTCTAACTGGTCTCCATGTATCTACAGTTGCCTCACTACAATACATTTTTATATAGTAGCCTGATGGGATTTAGGACATGCTGCCCCAGACTATGGCACCTTGGCACGTTGAATACTTTAATCAGAAAGAATGTGACAAAACAGCAGAAGCAGGAAGATCACTTTGACCATTCCCTTATCTTTCCCCCCTGAAACCTTCACATGAGAGGTGTCTTCTCTTTACCTGGAGAAAAGGAAGATCCCTGTGGCCTAACAAAAAGGCCTTGCTAAGTCTCCCCCAGTTTACAACACTAAACTCATGTTCTCTGACCTACCGTATTTCTCCATGACTACCCATTCGTCATCAAACCTAACCTAAAGATACTGTACTCACCTCTGTTTGTTCAGGTTTCCATTTATCAAGGCTCCCATGCCACATTAACTTATATTAAATATATTTGTAGGATTTTTTTTGGCTAATCTGTCTTTGTCAGTTTAATTTTGGAAAAAGCAATGAGCCCGAAGAGGTTTAAGGAGAATTTTCCTTCCGTACAAGGTTTTCCTAAGAAAAGTTCCCTAAGAAAAGTTTTTATTACAATTTTGTACAAACATGAGGTAGTATAAAAGGATAAGGCTAAGAAAATAATGACAAACTTCACTCCATAAACCTAATTACTTGTTGTAAAACACAAATTTTTGCACAGATTATGGTAAATTCTTTTTTGATCTGGGCACATGATTAACATTCATTTCCATCTGACTGAGATTGGTGGGCTATTTTGGGGTTGAGATAACTTACTGGTTTTTATGAAGAGGGTTTCATATTTCTTTCAACAATTTTGATGCTGTATCTTTCCTATACAATTATCAATTTCATATAAGTTTTCAATTCTACTGTTTTAAAGTTATTTATAACGCATGTTATTTTTTAAAAGATTTTATTTATTTGAGAGAAATAGATTAAGAGAGAGCACAAGTCGGGGTTTCAGAGGGAGACAGAGAAGCAGACTCCCCGCTGAGCAGGGAGTTCAATGCAGGAATCAATCCCAGGGCCCTGAGATCATGACCTGAGCCAAAGACAGATGCTTAACCAACTGAGTCACACAGGCACCCCATAATGTATTTTAATATAAATTTGATTTCTTTTGTATTTACAATTAGATGTTTTTAAAAATTTCTGAAGATTTTTGTTTGTATCTTGGGTCATTTTACCTTGACCTTACTTCCCAAAGGGTTTTTTGTTGTTTTTTTTTTTGGTTTTTGTTTGTTTGTTTGTTTGTCTTCAAGAACTAGGTTTCAGGTTTTTTAAAAAAAGTTACACCCCCTGTATTATTTGGTTTTTAATTTTAACAGTAATTAATATTATTTTGTTTCCTTTCTTTTTTTAGTTGGAAGCTTAGTACATTACTTTTCAAATTTTTGTTTACCAATCAGTTTTTAAATTTCTAAAGGCCATTGGGGTGCCTGGGTGGCTCAGTCGTTAAGTGTCTGCCTTGGACTCAGGTCATGATCCCAGGGTCCTGGGATCTAGCCCTGCATCAGGCTCCGTGCTCTGTGGGAAAGCCTGCATCTCCCTCTCCCTCTGCCTCCAGCTGGTGTTCCCTCTCTCGCTGTGTGTGTGACTCTCTCTCTGTCAAATAAAAAAATAAAATCTTTAAAAATAAATAAATACATACATAAATAAATTTCTAAAGGCCATAAAATAATGACTACATTGTCAAAATCAGTAAGTTTTGATATATCATGTTTTTGTTTTCATTACTTTTATTACAGTAATATTAATATGATATTCCACTTTATACCCCTTTTGGATATTTTTACACTCAATTCTATTTTTGTTATGGTGTTAATAATGCTGCAGAATTGACAATATATGTGTGCTACAATTAGTTTTAATTTCCAAATTTTTTGTGAGATTTGTGATTTTAAATTATGAAAATGTGTTGTATGTAAAATGTATTTCTGTAAATTATATTTTCCTACACTTGATGAAGAAAAATTAGTATTTTTTGCATATGTAAAATGTAGTTATCACATTGAATAGCCATATGTGTACTTGTATATTCATTTTGATGGCATTACTTTGTATTAGAACTAAAATTCACTCATTCTCACATTTCTCACAAACATGACAATCCTTGGTATCTAACACATGTTTGATGAAAAAATTAATATGTGAACTAGACTAATATTCCTTTCCATTTTCTTTCTTTTTTTTTTTGAAGATTTTATTTATTTATTTATTTATTTATTTATTTATTTATTTATTTATTTATTTGACAGAGAGAGAGCGATCACAAGTGGGCAGAGAGGCAGGCAGAGAGAGAGAGGAGGAAGCAGGCTTCTTGCTGAGCAGAGAGCCTGATGCAGGGCTGGATCCCAGGACCCTGAGGTCATGAACTGAACTGAAGGCAGAGGCTTTAACCCACTGAGCCACCCAGGTGCCCGTCCTTTCCATTTTCATCAAATGTAAAGTTTGTTAATTTACTGTCATTTATAGACTTTACCTTTATTACCCACAGATGGCATTCTCCCAATCACTCTCAGCAATTATTTCCCTAAACAACGTAGGACAAATTGCTTTGTTAATTTGTATTGTTTCACAGTTGTCTGAGCTTCCCAAATCTCAGGTTTCTGTGAAAAACTTTTAAGTATCTTTTCTACACTTCCTGTTTGCAATTATGCAATTTTGACTCATGTATGTAACTGTCATTCATTTATCAAGCTTGTCCCTCGTACTAGAACTGTTTTTAGAGGCAATATTTCAATGTTGATTCATGGGCTGTGTTCCAGGCCTTCTTTCTGGTTAATATAAATATAGTTGAAGTCAGCTGGTGAGGGGAAAAAGCAATTTCCAAACTAAGCATATACGCAAAAAGGCAATCCTCGTCACATACCCAGACACATTTTAAAAATAATTCCCTCAAAGGAAAAGGGTAAAGAGACTTACATAATTATGGTATATCAAAATTTACCACACTATTTCTTTTTCTAAGCTTTACCTTTTTAGAAAATGTTTAATTTCTTCACTAATTTCTATCTAATTCAGATATGACAAAAGAAAGAAGCTATATCATTGAAAGCTATATTAATAGAGGGTTTAAGAATACATATTACGAGATAAATAACATAGAGTAATAATAGTTTTAAAACTTGTCTACACTTATGGAAAGAGACATTTGAAAGACTGCTGATTCTTTCATATTAGCAAAATATGCTTTTATCATTTTCATCCCTCCTTCAACCTAAGTCTAAAATAAAGAGGCCAAAAATGGTAAACTTTTTGTCACCACATGCTGGACTGTTAAAGTGCTTTCTAGCCAAGAGTTATTACCTGCTTTTAATGGAATCCCTTTCTGCTTCATTGGCTTCTGGGATACATAATGATGTCAAACTATGTAATAGAATGTGGAGTGGAATTCCTTTTGCTCTCAAATTGGTAAATAAGCCCTCAAGCAGACAAAAAGGTAAGTGCACATTCTAAAGAAAGCTATAACTACTCTTGGCCAGACTCACATCAGGGCTTACACATAACTGACCCAGAGTTCACACTCCTGGGCCTGGTAGCACACCAAGGATGATTTACTCCCCTTGTCTCTGCTCATTTCAGTTGTGTTTGCTGTGGTGGAGTGTTCACAGCATGCTGTGACAGATCTCTACCTTTCCTTTCTTCTTCATGCCTGACTGATTACTTTCCTTGTCACTATACAGCTTAATGGGCTGTGAGCAGGACTAACCCTGAGCTACTGAGGAGTTATCATTCTTAAGAGACCTCCTCAACCAACACAGGAATAGAATTGGAATCTTCAATGGATTCTCCATTCCCACCATTTCCATTGGGGTTGGGCCCAAGATGTCCATTATGGTAAACTTCTCATTGGCTTTTCTCTTTTTCCTTCATTTTGTTCTTTCCTTACTCATTCTTGTGCTCAAGGGTTACCTTCCAACTAAATTGCACCTAAATTCCTGTCTCAGGGTCTTCTTTTGAGGGAAAACCATGTTAAGACAGTCCCCATATCCAAAGTTATATATAAGTGGAATATTAGAAAGATAGAAGGGGGAAATTGTGGAAAATATGAATAAAAAATCTAGGGGAAGAAAGCTGTGGCTTATCGTTCACCATTCAGTCTATTGGAGTACATCTTTCTTTGCTCAGGCTGAGCAATGGCAGCTCCAGGAAATCCCTGACAAATGTTCAGGATGTCTGAAAGATGGAGAGACCAGTATTTGATTAATTAGTAAGAGAATTCCTGTCTTTCCTTCAGTACTCACCAGTAGAAAGGGATAACTAAACTTAGAGTAAAATGGCAGGAAATGAATGGGATAAATGTAGAGCAATTTACATTTCTATTATTTCCTATGGGACAATGGGCATCAGAGAGTGTCATTATACTTGGGTTACCTTTTTAGTATTCCATGCAAGGCAACTTCTCCTGGCCTTTAGGACTTCAGTAGACAGAGGATTTAAACCCTAACAGAATGAGAGTTGATAAACCTGGAAGGCCAAAAGGAGGTAGACTTCCCATGTCAGGGAGTTCCCTTGTAGATCACATGAAGAATTTATGTATGCTGTCCTATGTTAAAAGCAGGACTTGTATTTCTATAATCCAGAGGGTGTTGATAAACAGCCAGTATAAGCTAAAAAAAGCAGGGATACTTGGAAGAGGACGGAATCCATGAGAGGTGGAATGGAGCCTAAAAGTATGCCATACAATTCTTCTCTGCCAAATCTATTAATACAAATCCTGGCTCATTCTGGAGAAAGGGAAGAGACTAGATGAGGTTGGAAAAATGGCATGAGTTAAAATTTTAAAGTAGTTTAACTAGACTTCCAAAAATTTGAAATTGACATGATCATATGACCAAAGAATTTGACAAAATTCAACACCCATTTATGATGTAAACACTCAACAAAGTGGGTATAGAGGGAACATATATCAACATAATAAAGGCTATATATAACAATCCCATAGCTAACATTATACTCAACAGTAAAAAACTGAAAGCTTTTTCTCTAAAATCAGGAGCAAGACGAGGATGCCCTCTCCCACCAATTTTATTCAACATAGTATTGGAAGTCCTAGCAAGGGAAATCAGGCAAGAAAAATCAATAAAAGGAATTCAAATTGGAAAGAAAGAAGTAAAACTGCCACTATTCGCAGATGACTTGATATTATATATAGAAAACCTTAAAGAACTTTACCAAAAAATTGCTAAATTATTAAATGAATTCAGTAAAGTTGCAGGATATAAAACCAGTATTCCAAAATCTGTTGCATCTCTTTATACTAACAGTAAACTAACAGAATTTAAGAAAACAATCCCGTTTACAATTGCATCAAAAAGAATCAAATACCAAGGAATAAATTTAACCAAGGTGGTGAAAGATGTGTAGACTGAAAACTCTAAACCATTGATGAAATGAAAAAGACACAAATAGATGGAAAGATATTTCATGTTCATAAATTGGAAGAATAAATACTGTTAAAGTATCCATAATACCCCATATAATATACAGATTCAATGCAGTACCTATCAAAACACTAATGTCATTTTTTACAGGAATAGAACACACAATACTAAAATTTTATGGAACCACAAATCCTCTGAATAGCCAAAGTAATTTTGAGAATAAAAGAACAAGGAGGAATCTTGCTCTCCGATTTCAAACTATATTACAAAGCTACAGTGATCAAAACATTAAGGTATCGGCATAAAACAGACACATAGATTAATGGAACAGAATAGAGAGCACAGAAATAAACCCACACATATATGGTTAATTAATTTATGATAAAGGAGGCAAGAAAATACAATGGGGAAAGAACAGTCTCTTTAGTAAATGTTTTTGAGAAAACTGGGTAACCACATTCAAGGGAATGAAACTGGACTGCTATCTTACAACATAGACAATAATTAACTCAAAATGGATTAAATATTTGAATGTAAGATCTGAAACTATAAAACTTGTAGAAGAAAACGTAAATGGTAAATTCCTTGACATTGTTTTGGGCATTAAATTTTTGGATCTAACTATAAAACTAAAGGCAACAAAAGCAAAAACAGATGGAACCATATCAAACTAAAAAGTCTTTGCAGAACAAGGGAAACCATCCACAAAATGAAAAAGCAACCTACTGAATGAGAGAAATATATGCAAATCATATATCTGATAAGGGGCTAATATCCTAAACATATAAAGAACTCATTGGGGAGGGTTTGTGCTTTGGTGAGGGCTGTGAAAGATGTAAGCCTGATGATTCACAGACCTGTACCCCTTGGGCAAATAATAAAAATAAAATTAAAAAAAAAAAANAAAAAAAAAAAAAAAAAAAAAAAAAAGAACTCAAACAACCCAATAGCAAAACAAAAAACAAACCAAAAATCCCAGTCTGATTAAAAATGGGCAGGGACTCTAAATAGACATTTTTCCCAAAAGACATACAGATGGTCAACAGATGCATGAAAAGATGTTCAATATCACTAATTATCAGGAAAATGCAAATCAACCCCATAATGAGAATAATCTCATACCAGTTAGAATGGCTATGATAAAAAAAAAACAAAAACAAAACAAGAAATATGTTGGAGGGTGCCTGGGTGGCTCAGTGGGTTAAAGCCGCTACCTTCGGCTCAGGTCATGATCCCAGGGTCCTGGGACCGAGGCCCACATCGGGCTCTCTGCTCAGCGGGGAGCCTGCTTCCTCCTCTCTCCTCTCTCTCTGCCTGCTTCTCTGCCTACTTGTAATCTCTCTCTCTGTGTCAAATGAATAAATAAAATCTTAAAAAAAAAAAAAAGATAAAGAACTATGTTGGAGAAGTTGTGGAGCAAAGAGAAACCTTGTACACTTTTGGTGGGAATGCAAATTGGTTTAGTCACTATAAAAAACATGGAGTTTCCTCAAAAAATTAAAAATAGGTTGCTTATGTAATGTAGCTATTTTCTTTCTGGATATTTGTCTGAAGAAAACAAAACAAAACAAAAACTAATTTGAAAAGATATATGCACCCCTATGTTCTTTACATAATTATTTATGATAACCAAGATGTCTTTGTTATGCTAAGTAAAATCAGAGAAAGACAAATGCCGTATGAATTCACTTAAATTTGGAAGCTTAAGAAAAACCGAAACAAAAAAACCACAACCAAACAAAACAAAACAAAACTCATACATACAAAGAACAGATGGGTGGTCATGAGAGGGGAAGGGGGTCGGGGGTGTGGGGAAAGGGTAAAAACAGTCAATCATACAGTGATGGATGGTAACTAGATTTATTGTGGCGACCACTTTGAAGTGTACACAAATATCGAACTATTATTGCCACATGTAAAATGGATATAATGGTATTTGCCGATTTTACATCAATAAAAAATGAGAAAAAAAGATTTCCATTTAACTGTTGTCACCTCTGTTAATGATGATATTCAGTAAGTAATCATCACAAGCAGATCAGGTAGGATTTTACTGTTTCTGACATATCTTTGTGTAATTTGTTTTTCAGTGTGAGAGCTGTATAGCTAATCAAGACTCTTACTAAAAGAAAGTGTTAAATTATATGATACTGCTGTATCCAACTGTTTCTGATCTGCAACTACAGCAATTCTCCATAGTTCAATCTAATAACAGTTTCCAAGTTGTGAACACCAAAGAGATTCTTTTTTGTAAATTATTCTTCACTAAATTTCCATTAAGTATATATAGGTTTACAGTACACATATACTTGTTTTTCAAATACATTTTTCATTTCAATATAATTATTTAAAAATATGCTTTTCTTTCTTATCAGATTATGACATAAAGTACTCTAAATTGCATTTATTTAAAAATTTGAAAGAAACAATATTTAGACTGCTGAATTTTCTAGACAATGCAATCTATAAAAAATAAAAATATGTATAATAGTATTTTAATGGAAATTACTGGCTATTCTGCTAATTTTTTAGTAAAATGCTACACACAAGTAGGAATTATTAATTGCCAACTCAGAAATAAAGTGGGCATCATGGAATAATGGTATGGTTAACTGAACTAAAATAGAAGCAATTATTTGGGTTATTTTCTGACTATAGACACACAAAATTTATTTAATCAGATCATTTACTTCACTGAATATTTCATAGTTAGTCCTGGACAAGTCCATGCCTGATTTTATTCCTTATTTATTGACATTTAATATATTTAGACTCTCCTTTTCTACCTCATCAAAAGTTCCCAAATATGTACTGTTTAGAATACTTGCATTTTAAAATTTGCATAAATAGTACCTCTTACCTCTTCCTTTAGCCATAACCAGAAGTCCTTCCAATACACTATGTTTTTCTTATGTTGTTATACAAAAGCAAAAATTAATTCTCAAAATAAAGTCATGTTGATCTTTACCTCTAGATTATGAATTCCTCGATTATAGGTTTCCAGAATCACAAGTTATCCTTATCTTCCAAATCCATTTTTTTCATATGAAAGAAATACCCACAAAATTTAAGAAGATATACCCTGAAAAAATTAGGCACGGGTGGATATTTGTCCAAAGAGTGCTAGAGGGTACTCCATGAATGTAAAATTAAAAAGGCTGAATGCAAAGTAGAAGCCATGCTATGCTCCAATATACCATTATAGCAAAATGTAACAATCCATAGAAATTTTGAGGTTATGAAAATTAAAAAAAGTTCAGCAGGAATATGAATACTTAAGGACAAATTAAATGTTGGGGTGGATTAAATATATTTCAGTTTTATTTTTGTTACCATTATAGATGTAAAAGCTATTTAGGAGTACACACTTTAATTATTCATAATTCAGTTGGCTAGGGTTTGTTAAGGATCATTAAAGTTGTATTATGCTTAATGCAGCTTGCTTATAAAATTTACCTTGTTTCATGTATTAAAATTAGTTTAAGACAATAATTAAAAATTCTCTAATTTAATTTTCTTTTAAATATTTTAAATTTTATAATAAAGGAAGCTAAATAAATGATAAGTAATCTGAAATATCTTGGCTTCTCTTTGGTGAACTTGAAAATAGGTAAGATCATCAGTATTATGGTAAAACAGTGCAAAATATTATGTTCCCTAAAGTTAATATTTTCCTCAGAATTAAGCAAGCAGTCTCTTTTCCAAAAAATTAATTTAGGTTAAACAATGAACTATCCAAAAAGAAATGAAAACGATCCCATTTACAATAGCAACAAAAAGCATACAATACTTAGGAGTAAAATCAATCAAGGTGGTGACAGTTTTATAAACTAAAACCTATGAATCAATGATAAAAGAAATTCAGGAAGACACAAATAGAATGACTTTCCATGTTCATGAATCAGAAAAATTATATTGTTCAAATATCCATATCACCCAAAGCAATTTACGGATTCAATACAATCCCTACTAAAATTCCAATGACATTTTTTAAAAAATGGAATAAACAATATTAAAATTCAAATGGAACCACAAAAGACCTCAAATAGAAAAAAAAATCTTGCACACAGAAATATGGCAAATGACGACATTACCCTAGATGATCTCATGGACATAACTGCCATGTTTTGTTTAAGAAGAGTGATGGTGGTGATGACATCATGGGGTAGTATTCTTAGGGAAAGCAAAGATGGGGTTAGGGTCTCCTCTGTTGTTTGTCTGATATGTTCAGGCCAGCATCACTAGTAGCAAGTTGAGCATTAAGGAATTTTCTGTCAGTCAGTCAGTTTAATATATATGTTTCCCTCTTAGTAATATATTTACATATGTATGTTTCTATATCTCTGTCTATATTTCTAGTGGATATTTTAGGTGTATAAATATATTAGTGAGTTTCTTTATGAGCAATAGATAGATAAGTGCATATACATAAACAGCATATACACATGCAAAATGATGTTATTATACATATTTGCTATAATCGCTATTTATGTCAATAATAAGGCTTATTTTTATTATTATTATTTTAAGATTTTATTTATTTATGAGGGAAAGTGAGAGAGAACATGAGTGGGGTAAGGGGCAGAGGGAAAAGCAGACTCCCAGTTGAGCAGGGAGCCTGATGCAGGGATCCATCCCAGGATCCCTGGATCATGACCTGAACCAAAGGCAGACACTTAACCAATTGAGCCACCCAGGGGCCCCAATAATAAGGCTTATTATTAACGTAATTACCATGATTGTTTTACCAATATCAAAATATATTTACATAGTTTTGTCTGGGTGTAGTGCTTTGGATTTCTCTGGGGTTCAAGACTAATGTGTCTTGTGAGCATCGTTTTGCTCAATTTGATTAGATAAAAATGTATTTCACATATTTACATGTCCACTTTTCAAAATAAAAAGATGATTCCAAATTCACTTTAAAAAACATTTTATGAAAACCAATTTTATTATAAAATTCTTTACTGATAGCAATAAAACTTAATCTCCAAGGCCTATTATGTGGACTAACATACAAACATGAATATAGTTGTCACCTCTTAGCTTATCATTTTCTGTAGCCAATTTGTAAGCTTTATAATTAATTACAAATGTTCTTCCAAACATCTTAAGATGACATTTTTCTTTAAATCTACTTTCAGAAATATTTGTTACTCAAGATTGTTTTAGACACCTGCCTACTTTCTTATGCTTTTAGCTACAGGCAAAATTTCATCTTGTTAAAGATGATTCTTGTATGTTTCTTATTTGGGAATGCTATAACAATTCAGTCTCAAACTATCCTCTAAAAACTCTGAGTATCTTATATCACATAACTTTCTACTTACTGATGTAAATAAAAGTGAGAAACAATGTAATCTGTTAATCCTCAACTTTGTATTTTTGTGGCATACATATGCTGTGCATATCTCTGTGTGTGTGTGTGTGTGTGTGTGTGTATTATGTGGGCAGAGTTGGGAGAGACTGAAACCAACTATTTCTTTTTGTTATTAAAAATTAGCCATATAATTATTACCAGATGTGAAAATTGATAATGCATAACAGCTGAAAGCCAGACAAAATACTAGATGCAGAAGTATTTATGCAAGGTAGAGTAATATTTTTCAATGAATATACATCAGATGGCACTTAAGCCAATAAATTAATGGGAGCTTATGAGAGGTAATTCAAATGTCTGAACATATTTTAAAGCTTTAGTTGTTGTTAGCAAAATTTGGTGTGCACTGCAAATGAACGGGTTCTAACTTATTTGATGTATTCTTTTTGCTCTGTTCATGGAAATGTAGACCGCTAAAGTCCAGATTCCATTATGGTGGCTAGTACTGGCTGTACAAATATTTGAAGTGAATCAGAGTGTATTTGTTTCTGTTTTACCACAAATAGTGACATCACCACATTGCATCTTATACTTCACAGTAGTATATATTTTAGTTAACCAAAGGAAAATGAAAGAAATTTTTATTCATACTGTCATTATTGTTTTCTTTATTTATCACACTTGATTCTGAAGGATTCAGATGATTATTGAAGGATAATAATATATTTCAAAGCCTAATTTTAGATCAGCAGTGTTCAGAGTGATATTAAAATAATCACTGGGGCACCTGGGTGGTTCAGTCAGTTGAGCATCCAACTTTTGATTTGGGCTCAGGTCATGATCTCAGGATCCTGAGATCGAATCCCACATCAGACTCTGAGCTCAGCCTGGAGTCTGTTTTTCCCTCTCGCTCTACTCTTCCCCTCGCTTGCTCTCTCTCTCTCAAATTAATAAATAAAATCTAAAAATATCATTTAATTTTCATGTTATACCTTTGGCTGAAACCATTTTTATCTCTTTTGGTGTACTAACTGATACTATTTCATTTATGCAGCACTTATAATTGAAAGAGCTGTGTCCTAATTAGCATTTATATTCACATTTTTATTAGGATTTTTGAGTTACACTTAAGCTAACTAATATTTAGAGTTCAAAACTATTAATAAATGAGATAACATATTATCTAGTAATCATTAGTCCTTAATTTTATATGGACTTGTTGAAGATACACATTGATGCGGCTTAGTCTGCACATCATTAAGAATATAGGCAAGGGCTGACATTCAACCAAGAGAAGTGTTTTTTAAAAAATCACATTGCCAAGAGCAGTATCTGACACTACATTCTTAAGATACAACTGAGAACCAAATCCTTTACAACAATGAGATGGCTAACTTCATAATATGTGTTTTGATTTCAAATGGCCACTCAGTTTCATTTCTATTCAGTACCTGCCTGTCTTTCTAATTCCATACAGATACACCAGTCTAAAGAAATCTCTTGTCATAACTTGGTAAAACTTTGTAGGCAAGCAAATCAAGACACAATATATTCTCCTTTAAGTTCTGCATACATTCACTGTGATTGTAAACATAAATCAATGTGGATAATGTCCTCATTCACATCTCTTTTTCAAGCACCAGAGCATGTCTATACAAATTTAAATGTTTTCCATGTTCTATACTTTATATTTTGTTCATCTTAACAATCTTAGCTAAGTAATGCATGTTTAAAATGCTTACATATTACACATTTATTGGTTTTCAGATATTATATCAATCAGTGTCATTTTATTCAGTTATTAACATACTTAAATATGTTTAGAACATAAACTACCTTATAAATTTTAGAAAAGTAGACTTCTAAGATTGCATAATAATGAGGGGCGAGTAAACAGAATTTTTTGTAATTACAGTAAATAATAAGGTAGAAGTTTTATGTAATAATTTAAGGTCATGAGAGTAAAGGCATCTAATCTAGACTTGTCTGGATAGAAAAATATCTCAGAGGAGATAGTTCATATAATGACTCTTCAATACTGTTTGGGAGTTTCTCATGAGATGAGGTTTTGGAAAAGAAACTAAACAGAAGAAGGGAAAGCTACATGATCAGATATGAAGGAATCCTATAGAACATGGCTTATTTGAGCATATTTAAGTATTTAATATGAATGAAAGGTAGGAAGATGTGGCAAGATATAAGCATTGAAATATTTCCAAGAGTCAAATCATGAATGGCTATAAATGACAAAATAAAAGTCTGAATTTATTCCAGAAATAATAAAAATTATGGGAAGATAATAGTGGTATCATTATAAGGATAGATGAATAGAAATGGTGGAAATATTAAATCAATATTAAATACAGTCTACTTTATTAATAAGAAACTGTGATGAATCGCAAACCTGAAGTATGTCTTTGGAAGCAGAAGAGTTGATAGATAAAAATAACTTAAAGATGGAGCCTCTTTGGGAAACAACAAAAATGATGAGTTTTTTGTTTGTTTTTTAATTTGTGACTTTTGAGATGCCCATGGAAAAGCAAAGTAAATATATTGCAGAAGCAGTTTAATAGTGTAAATGTTCATAGACATTGTCTTCATTCAACCACCATGACATTAAACCCTCCTATTATGCTTTCCTCTCTGTAGCAAGGGAGAGATCAGGGGAAATTTTGCTTCTGTGGTTCTGGATAAAGCTTAGGATGATGTGTCAATGAGGGACACACACAGAATGAGGCAGGGGGCTGGAGGCGTGTGTGTGCATGAGATTTAGCAGAGGCCAATCTTCATGGTGTGGTTACTGGTACTATTAGTGTTCTCCTGTATTTTGCTGGCCTCTGGTTTCTCCTTCCAATGGGCCAGCCCAGTGATACTTCACTTTTGGATGAGATGGTAAGTCTTGTATTTTGAGATTTTATTTAAGATATAAGAATTATTGATGGAAATTGTATAAGTTTAGAGCAACAAACAAATACAAATCGTCATTAGGCTTTATGACAACATAGGAGCTGTGAATCTAAGCCTAGTCATAGCCACCTAGTCAGCAAAAAGGAAAGATAAAATGAATAAAGTACCTCAGTGGTGATTCAGGCTACAATCCCCCAAATTGGAAAAGTAAAAAAGACTATTGGTCATTTTCACTGACCTCTCCATCGGATTTCAGAGTTCAATTCAATTCACTTTTAGGGCTTCATGCAAAGTATTCCAATTCCTGGAAGCACAACTTCCAAGAACAAGACAAGAATGTACAAGCCAAAGCAGAATCCAAGTCCTTGAAATTAGGCTTTATAATCACAATGACACGGATGTGAATTCTGGTAAAATCCTTATTAATTATGTGGCTTTGAGAAAGTTGCATAACATTTGACCCAGAGTTTTGCCATTTATCAAATAAATATTGTAGCACTTAATTCATAGGGAAAAGCACCGTATTTTCATAAAAGGTACTTTAACAATGTTAATCTCTATCTTCTGGCTCTGTAGGGCATTTTATCTCCATCCAGTCTGGGTTGAGTATTTAACATGGAACCTGACTGGATGGGTGCATTTAGGTTGTTAAACGTTGTGTTCGATTCAGTCTTTTATCCAACAACTCCATATTGCGCTCCTATTGAGAAAGACTCTACTAGGAGCAGTTATTACTATTCCTTTTTGTACAAAGATGGTATCCTCAATGCACCTGAAAAACAGTTTGTTTCTGGCAAACTGCAAATGGAACACCTGCTTACAAAATACATATGGGAAGTCTGTAACAGCTCACGTATTGGCAGCACATTCTGCCTGGCGGTTTCTTTAGGTGTAATGAATTGGGAAAATGTGTCTTTTACAGAAACTTAATGACTTTGTGTAGCACAAGTAGGTAGAAAAAATATGAGGAAACTGATAATTTTAGCACCTGTGTTTGTTTAATTCTAGCCAAAGCAACAACCTGATATGTGTTTGTAAGAAAAAGTAGAAACATTGATTGGGAGAAAATAAATGGAAATCTGCTTGATTTCAAATTCGAACAAAAAAATATGTGTGGCAAGGTTTGAAAAATTAAAAATATCGCTCAAGGGCACTAAATGCATCCCAGACATCTCTCTCTTTTAAACATTGTCTTGGTGAAGATTTTTTGAAGAATTCCTCAAACTTTCAACAGATGTGATTGTAGTCTGTGGTGTTTAACGAAACACTTTGGCGTTTAGGCATCAAGATTTAGAATTGTGAATCTATACAAGAATGAATGTGGCAGAAAAAGATGCTTAATTTCTTTAATGTATTCAAGAGTAGACAATATTACATTATCCTTATTAAAAATTCTTATTAAATATTCAGAGAGATTTGTGGTACTTCCTACACAAAGTGTATGTTTTAGAATCAGACATATGTGGCGAGTTGCTTATTAAGTGTTTACAATTTGACAAGTTACTTACCTTTTCCAAGCCTCAATTCTTTCATTTCTTTTTAACAGCTTTATTGAGGTATAACTGATATACAAGGAACATCGCCTATTCTGTAAATTTGATGAGTTTGGAATACTCAAATTTCTTCATTCTTAAAAGGACAGCTATTCTCACTTCATAGTTAGGTGTGTATTGGGATAGAAAAAATACATTTTAATATAAAAAATGCATGTGTATGATACCTAATAACTGGATGTCATTTTTAATGTATTCAAAAAATCTGAAAAATAAGCTTAGGTATTTAATTGGAATAAACATAATGTCAGATATTTTTAAAAATAAAAATAATAGATTTTTTTGAAAACTATTTTCTTTCACCTTCAAATATTTTTACTATTTATCTTTGGCCCTGGGCTCCCTGCTCAGCGGGAAGTCTATTTCTCCCTCCGCCTCTACCCCTCCCCCTCCTCAATCTCTCTCTCAAAAATAAATAAATAATCTTCAAAAAATAAAGTTGCATAACCTATGTTTTTATCTCTCAAGGATGTTATCTTCTTGTTGAAAAGACAAGATTTAGAGTCATTAAATAATGAAATAACAAGACAATACAA
Source organism: Ailurus styani (assembly GCA_002007465.1). Lineage (NCBI taxonomy): Eukaryota > Metazoa > Chordata > Mammalia > Carnivora > Ailuridae > Ailurus > Ailurus styani. The sequence continues at coordinate 569,656 of LNAC01000390.1, read as the reverse complement.
TAAAGTTACTGGGCTGTTTGAAATAGAAAATTCAGGTAATGTGAGCCAGAAACTAGTAAAATCAATGTAGTCCAAAGTGACTAGGGAAGGCTGCTTTCAGTCTCTGTTTTTAATATAGAAAATCCTAATTAAAAGATATTGGTCAAACAGTGCCTTCTATTTAATTTCATAGGTTATTTTTTTTCTGTATAACTTGGTGTGTTTACTCATGGTTTTAATTTTATTATTTGAGCAGCTCATCATCACCAAAGCTTTGGCTTTGTGTTCTTGAGTTTTTTTGTTTGTTCGTTTTTTCTCTGAGAGACAAATGTGCATCTGGAAAACTTTAAGGTATTTTATCAGGAAATGGTGGCTTTTTGTGTTAAATCCCCATATTGAGTACCTTCAACAAGCAAGTGATAACAATTCAGACGTTACGTCTCAGGATTCCCTTTTTAGAATCTTCAGAAAATGATCAGATTCTTTTCTTCCTCAGAAATCTCTTATGAGTCTGCCTTTATACAAGGACATTCATTTAAGCTTGGTATTACATTGGAAATGAGATACAGTGTCCTGTGTTTACCTGAGTAATAAAAGTCTGTATACAGTCTCAATGACATGTATCTATGTCTGATGCCACATTGACCACCAAACATTCAGTTCCCATCTAATTCTTAATTTTTAGTTCACAAAAACCTATAACTTTTCATTGGTTCTGATCTTCTTAAATGCAAGTGTAATAGAATGAAGCTCTAAATTTTTAGGGAAAGATAACAGCTAACAAATGTTTTAATTTATCTCAGGTTTGGTTCTTTTTGTTTTATTTTTGTTGTTGTTTTTGTTTTAGTTTTTAACCTCATGTGAAATGTGTCCCTATGATTATCTTTCTTGGAGAAATTTATTCCCTAACTATAGTCCAAGTAGTAAAGTAATAGAGAAAACTGCTTCCAGATAGAATGCAAATAAATATTAAAGACCCTCATTCTCCACCAAAATATATATATATATATATATATGTAAAATAGACTCATACTTTTTAATGTGACCATTCTATAAGTGATTTATAACCTGGATTTCAAAGCCTGTCACAGGCAAGCAGAGAGCCCTCTCAGCTTCTCTAAGGTCAAATGCCTTCTCTGGAGATGGACAGACAGAAGACAAGTGCTGCCATAGATGAAGAGCCTTTGACAGGTAAGTTAAAAGGGGCTGACCCTTTAAGGACAGGCTAGAGTAATGGATTGGAATCTGGAAGAGTTCAACAGGTAAAAATAAATCAATCGGCTTGATGATGCATCCCTCACACTACCACACACACAGAAAATATGCTTAGAAGGCATTAGTGGGAGAGGGTTTAGAAAGGATTGGGAATTTAGAATAGTCTTAGTGACTATTCTAGACTCAGTTTAATATAAAGCTGAACCAAAACTTAAAAATGGGGGTCTAAACCACCCCACTTCAAAAACTGACAAATTAAAAGAGATTAGGTCCTTACTTGTGGTATCCTACAAAGTTAGAGGTTAGAGTAACCATAGATTAGCTCATTTTAATTAAATTTGTGCCATAGCCCCAGCTTGCCTCCACTTCACATGGATTCAGAATATTCAGCACCTTTGACCTAGTTGTCAAAGAAAGGAGGAGCCTGCACCCTCTGTAATAAACAAGCACATAATAGCTATATTTTCAGTTTCCATTGCACCTTTAAACACAAATATGAACATTTTAGTAATATGGTATATGCAAAAGAAGGGAAAATGTGACACATCATACAGAAAAATACAGCCAAAAGAGGCCAATAGATAGATGACCAAGATACTGGAATTACCAAGTGGAGACTATAAAACAGATATTTAACTATGTTAAATAATTTTCTCTAGAAGATGGACATAAAGAGTAAGAGAATGGGAATTTTCAGAAGAAAAATGTGCCCTCTAAGAAAGAAAGAAATGGGAATTTTATTACTTAAAATTAAAATGCTTGAAATAAGGAATTCACTTAATGAACTTGGAAACCTGTTAGGCATCAGGAAAATAAGGAATAGAAAACTTGAATAAATGTTAACAGAAATGACCTAATATGAAGCACAGAAAGAGAATATTTCATACAGTGGATCATTAGTCATCTGCAGGGCACAATCAATGGTCTAACATAGATGAAGCCCAGCACAAAGGGAGAGAGGGAAAGCAGAGAAGAAAAACTATTTGAACATATAATAGATGACAGCTGTCTACATTAGATTAAAAACAGCAATCCACATCTCTACGAAGTTCATTTTTGGACAACAACAACAAAAAACCCCAGAATAACTACCAAGAAAAGCCTATGAACATCATAGTCAAACTTCCGAAAACCCATTGATAAAGAGGAAACTTTACAAAATTAGAGGAAGAAAAAAACACTTTACATTAAAAGGAACAGTAATAAAAATTACAATTTATTTCTCACCAGAAACAATGAAGCCAAAAAAACTTAAAAACTGTGCATATATATATATATCTTTACATATATACATTTATATGTAAAATGATGAAAGAAAAGAGTAAACTATAAACTTAGAATTCTATAGCCAGGAAAACAAAGAAACAAACCAACAAATAAATAAACCTTCAAAATGAAGGCAAAATAAAGATTCTTTCAGAAAAAGGAAAAAATCTGAGGGAATTTGTTTCCATAAGACTCTGCCCTCCCACCCACGCACAAAATACACTTTATAAACTTGCAAAGAAATTATTGAGACCAGAGAAAAAATTAAGCAGATGGAACTTTGATATATTGTAAAGAATGAAAAGCACTGGATGTAATATATATATTAGTAAATATAAAAAACAACATGTTTCATTAGTTTTTTAAACAGAATGTGAAAAAAATTAAAAACAAAAAAGAATGTGGACTATTTAAAGTGGAAAGAATTAGAATTATATTATTTTAAATGTTTAACATATCAGCATTTGTGGGCTGTATTTAAAGCAGTACTTAGAAATAAGCAAATTCAGGGATGCCTGGGTGGCTCAGTGTGTTAAGTATCTGCCTTTGGCTCAGATCATAATCCCAGGGTCGCAGTATGGACCCCTGCATTGTGCTCCTTGCTCAGCGGGAAGCTTGCATCTCCCTCTGTCTGCTGTTCCCCCTGCTTGTGTGTCCTCTCTCTGACAAACAGGTAAAAATCTTAAAAAGGAAAAGAAATGAGCATATTCATGTGCATATATTAGAAAATAATATAATTAATTTAAATAATGCAAGTTTCCACATCAAGAAGAAAGGAATTAATGAAATAAAAATAGAAATAAAAAGAACAGAAATAATTAAGAAATCGAAATAAAGGACTACCAAAAAGACAAAGAACTGCTCTTTTATATGAATGTAATTGATAAATCTTAGCAATTAATTTAAAGAAAAGATAGAGGATATATAACTTATCAATATCAGGAATGATAGAGGAGGTATCAAGGTGGAAGCTATCTAAAATATTAACATACTAAGGAATATAGTGAAAAGTTTATGTTGATTAATTCAATAAGCTTTGAAGAAATAGACTAATTCAAGATCACTACTTTTAAAAACTGGCAAGAAAAGTTACCAAATGTTCATGATCTTGTATCTGTTAAAAATTAAATTCTCAATTGGAAATATTTCCACAGATAAAACTTGACATTTCAGCTATGAAATCTCCAAGACATGAAAGGAAAAATACTAACCATCTTACAGGAATTCTTTTAGACTAAAGAGGAGGAGGGCTCATGCCCAGAGAAAACAAACAATGGTACAGGTCCTTCACATTCACCGAAGGCACTAATATGGTAAGGGATTTTACTAAGTGCTAATGTAAAAGATAATCCTTCAATGATGGCTTTAGGTAAAAATTCCACCACGTCAAGGACTTGCTCATAACTGAGCCCATCTTACTGGTGTGCAGTGTGGTGACTACAAATGTATATTGAGTCATCAGTTGGAATGAGCATTTATTCTACTCGAGGACTTTGTTTATCCATCCAATAGAAGAAACGATTATGGATAATGCAAGCAAAAGTTTAGAACAGCAAATAATCCATCAATTTTTCCCATCTATATTTGTTTCCTTGGTTAAGGTACACATTTTACTGCTATTAATGCATAGAAACAAGCAATGTACTAAATAACACATGTATAATACATCTGTTTTCTACCTCAGAGTTATCATTTCATTAAAAATAAAATGGACAATTTAAAGTATCTGCTACTGAAACCAAGTGGTAAAAAAGCTGTTTAACAGGCTAGCTGAGTCAAATAAATATGCTCTTAGTAGAAATATGATGGTTGTAATGTGTGGTTGGGTTCAGCTGGATAGATCTTTAGGATTGGGAGATGGGAGTGGGTGATTGAGATTGTTTATACTTTTTCCATCTCACAAAAGTTTTATTTTCTTACTTAATCTGGATGTCCAAGATTAGGGGTGGTATTTATGTGTTTAAATCAACAGAGACATTAATGAACTAGATATAATATCCATCAACTAAATATAACATTATATATACCTAAGGGGACTTCAGTGTGGCTCTAAATCCACCCTACATATGCAGATTAGTACTAAATGGGAATGCACCCTCATTTTCTTAAAAGCAGTGGAAGCCCTCTAATTCTTTAGTTATCAAATCTTTCAAGATCTTCCAGGGATGGGGCAAAGGGGAGGTCCAGGAAATACTGATTCAATTATTTGCTTAATGGGTACATGGTAAACTCAAACCAAAACACCTTATTAAAGGAGGGAAAATATGAGTTGAGATGGAAAGTCAGGGGAAACCAAGAGAAATTACGGCATATGGTCATGAAGGTTTTTATTTTTATTTTTTTTAAGACTTATTTATTTATTTGATAGAGAGAGCACGTAAGCAAGTGGGCGGAAGGCAGAGGAAGAGAATCTTTCAAGTAGACTCCCCACGGAGCATGGAGCCCAACTGGGGACTCAACATGGGGCTCACTCTCATGACCCATGAGATCATGACCTGAGCCAAAACCAAATGTCAGATACATAGCTGACTGAGCCATCCAGGCACCCCGGTCATGAAGTCTTTATGTATAATTACCATGACTTTTGGTGAAGACTGGGTCCTTAAATTTACCAATGTGAAAATTGTTACACCACATATGTATTGTCATGATGAGAAGAACTGTTTAACCAAATGTGGATGATAAAGGGAGTAATTTTCCCTTTAATAGAACTTAGTTGAGGAAGAAAATGAAGGATTTCTGAATGGACAAGAGAAGGCTCAGACCTGAAAGAACATTGTGTGCATTAATAATGATGAAGGAAGATTTGTACAATTTCTCAGGGGAGGAAATTGGGAAATCTAATCACTGTGACATCTCATCTCCTTAAAGGTCACTGGCCAGGTGCATTAGAGGTTTATGCCAGGGGATGCATTTATGGTGACAGCGTGGCCTTTGTTATTGTTCTCAAAGTACCCAGGTACTACATGTAAAAAGAATGACTTCCCTCATGGTTCAAATTGTCAAGAAAATAATATTGAGCATCAACATCCTGTTAATCACAATTGGGAAGAAAATGGGTAGAATTACATAATATTATCTGAAAGCCTGCGTCAGTAAGAATTTGTGCTATGTGAGAAATAATGTTGTGGCTAAATTCAAACACCAAGTAGAATTTAAAGGTTTTTATTTGTTGGGTTTTGTTTGTTTGTTTGTTTGGAGGGGATTTGCTTGTTGTTTTTTGTTTTTATTTTTAATTTATTTTTTATTTATTTATTTGACAGAGAGAGAGAGAGAGAGATTGCAAGTAGGCAGAGAGGCAGGCAGAGAGGGAGAGGAGGAAGCAGGCTCCCTGCTGAGCAGAGAGCCCGATGCGGGCCTCGATCCCAGGATGCTGAGATCATGACCTGAGCCAAAAGCAGAGGCTTTAACCCACTGAGCCACCCGGGCACCCTTGTTTTTTGTTTTTAAATGGCCTCTAGTAACCACCCCAGGTATGGGAATCATGTGTACATAGAATAAGTACATGAAAGGGAAATGTATACTATAAATTTAACTCATGCATGATATGTCAAATGTTATATTAAAGTCCCTATTTTACTATATTAACCTTAGCAGTCAATAAAAATCAACTTCTTGTCCCAATCAGAATGAAAAAATATTTTGAGATTTATTTAAAAATTTGATTAAACCCTTGATGTCATACATATCAATACAGATGGGTTAGGAGTAGGCTTTAGAAAAATCACACATACTTCCATTAACATGTGAAAGCAATGTGTCCAAAAAATCTTTAATGACAGAGAGAATGAACAAACAAGTGGAAAAAAAAATTCAAAAGACCTATGAAAGGATATAGTCATGACTAAAATGATTTATAGCAAGAATACTTCTCATTTTCCACTAGATGGTTCAAATCCTATTGGTCATTGGAATGTTTAGAGACTTGTTTATGTAAAACATTATAGGAAGTATTTTTTAAAAACTGGTTTAAAGAGAAATTATAAAATGATACATAGAAATGATTGGCAAGGGGATATTGACCAAGATCAGTGGGTGGATTGGGAAAGAAAGCTAACAGTTGGGCTGTGATTTATTCCCTCCTACTTTGGGAATGCTGAGGCAATAACTGAAGTAGACCAGACCTTCTTGTAAATAAGCTAATAGCATTCACAAATGGAAATATGAATACTGAGAGCTCTTTTAAATAAATGCATTTTGGCAAGAAATGGCTTGTCTATCTGGCTTTCTTATGATAAATAAGCCCAGATTTTAAGGATTGATAGAACTTGGCCAGCTGGAGAGTGAAAGTTAGTCAAGCAGATGGAGTAAAAATACTAAAAGTCACCTTTATCTAACAGTAATTTTGTGAACACATGGTTAAGTGTTCATATTTTCACATCCCAGTGTGGGAGAGAGGAACACTTAAAAACTTCTGATAGGTTTTGGCCTCTCCAGAAAGAAGGTGGTATTTCCACATTGTTTGAACATTTTGAATAGTTCCTAAAGTTTAGTGTTAGAGATGATCTATGATTTATGTGAGTCTGCTTTGCCAATTCAAATATTTTATGGTAATGCACCAATGTTGGTTTAATGTTTAAAAAAAACAATGTAAATTAACACATTAATAAAATGATGAAGAAAGAATATATGATCATGTCAGTAGCTGCAGGAAAAACATTGACAAAATTCAACACATTTTTATAATAGAAATATGTATATCAGAACTATTGAAATAGAAAGAGACCTTTTCAATTCAATGAATATATTTTTAAAAATCTATACATAACATCATATTTAATGGTAAAATAATGTATATTTTTCCCCAAAATCAGGATGTCTGATCTCACTACCTCTTTTCAACACTATACTAGATATCATAGCTAGTAAATGTAGTATGAGAGAAAAAAACATAAAGATTGGAAAGGATGGTTTTAAGTAGAAAATATAAAACTATTTACAACAAAATTGCTATAACTAATAACACAGCACACAAAAACTAATTCAAAAAGGAGCATAGACCCAAATACAAAAGATAATGGCATAAAGGATACTATAAAAAAACATGAGGAAATATTTTCATGAACTGGAAACACACAAATATTTCTTACACGGGGCAGGCACAAAAAACACTAACACGAAGGCAAATCAAACCAAACCAAACCAAACAAATAAATATACTGATGAATACAGTTCATTAAACAAAGTCATTAGGATTATAATGATAGGAATAAATATCAGATGGGAATAAAGAATATATGATGTATGTCTGATACATTACTTGTATCCAGACTATATAAAGTTAGCCACAACAGTTAAAAAAAAAAAGATATAAGTGCAATTAAAAAAAAATAGTGTAAGACTTGTAATTCACAAAAATGATATACAAATGACTAAAAGGCACATGGAAACACCACTAGTCTCCAGAGAAATGCAACTGAAAGCTCTAATGAGATATCACATACAAACTATCATAACTGAAATTTTTTCTTAAATATTTTATGTATTTATTTGACAGAAAGAAACACAGCAAGAGAGGGAACACAAGCAGGGGGACTGAGAGAGGGAGAAACAGGCTTCCTGCTGAGCAGGGAGCCCGACGTGGGGCTCCATCCCAGGACCCTGGGATCATGACCTGAGCTGAAGGCAGACGTTTAACCGACTGAGCCACCCAGGAGCCCCTATCATAGCTGAAATTTTTAAAACGTCACAACACTAATGTTTGTGAGACCCTGGGACCATTGTAACTTGCATGCATTTTATAAAGGTCTTTGAAGAAATATCTGACATCTTCATTTAAATTAAACATACACCAAACCGATGACCAAATTATTTCAATTCTAGCTGTTCAACAAAAATAAATGAAAACAAATGTCCAGGATATGGAAATGAAAACATATGATCACAAAAATACATTCACAATAAAATTGTTAGCAGCTTTATTTATAATATATACAGTCTGGAAATGCTCCAAATGTCCATTAATAGCAGGCGGGATAAATACAATGTTCACAACAGACACTTTATTCTACTGCTACTATTATTATCATTATTTGTTATTGTATCTGGGGCAGTCAAGAAGCAATGTTTCTTTATTTACATGGTTTACCTCTTTTGCAAAGTTAACATATTATTATATGTGTAATTTATAAACAAAATACAACAGTTTTAAGAAAGAATATAGTGATTTATCTCAAAAGTTTATAAAAGTTTAAAGGAAGTTGTGGGCTCCACCATAATTTAGGAATTAATCTTGCTGAAAATTCAATTGATTTATGAACACTACTATATTCTTGCCTCTCTGGAGACTAGGACTGTAAAGAAAAATGTAAGGTTAAAAATGTTCTCTATTCATGTTAATCTCATCTTCACTTAAATAATAATTACTTATTTAGATTTATTTAGAAGTAAAAATGAAAACATAAATGATACATGAATAAATAAGATTTAATTTTTAGAAAGTCTGTGTTAGAAAGAACAGAGAATGTAGAAATATTGTAAGGCATTCAGCAACAACTTTGCTGTGGCTTACTCTGACACAGCTGAATTCATGATGTTAAAGACATTTGCTTCATGAAATTCTCCAAGGTTTATATTCACTCTATTAGAAAAACTTTGAAACCCAGTGCACATTTTCAGTGCCCTAGGTAAATTTCATTGTACCTGATATTAAAAATATACTCCAGAAGATACCAATACCAACAACAAAGTCAAAAGAAGATAATACAAAATATTCAGTGTGCATTTTAGATATCTTTTCCAAAAGTTTCTATTTTATATTCAATTTCATGGAGGATGGTTTCCTTAGCAACTAACACTCTTGCCACATATTTCTTTAATAGAGCATTACTTTAAAAAATAATGGTTAAGTTTTTTATGTGGCTGAAAATGTGAGATTTTTTACCACTTGTGGAAGTTATTATCCATTATTTTTAAATATGACTGAGATAATTATGATTTAACACCTGCGAGTCCTTAAACCTAGTGTGGTGTATGCTGAAGAAACTTATCTCCTAAAATTGTCACCTTTAGGAAGAAGGTAGAGAACTTGCTGAAATTATGAATGGAATTTTTCTTTATTGTCTGTATTCACAGCCAAATGTATTGTAAAGGAAATGAACCTGCTCTTACAGCAGGCTTGAGTTATGATGATAAATAAGCCTCCCTGAAAAAGATGAAAATTCTCATACGTACACCTTGGCTGCACTAAAATATGTATTATCCTGCATCCTATTTTAATAGAACTGGAGATAAAATGTATAGATATATGTTTATATATATGCAGACATGTCCACATAATGGCCTTTTTTATTTATTTTGGAAGTTGTTTGTATATCACTTTGTGTTTACTTAGGTCTATAAATGTCTTCAGTGTAAATTTTCTACATATACTTACATATATATCCACACACACACACACACGTATATATATATATATATGGAGAGAGGGAGACAGATAAAGAGAAAGAGACAGAGACAGAGACAGAGAGAGGGAGGGAACAAATGTTACTTTGGATCTCCATGCCTATATAGCCACTATGCCATTATTAAACCAAAAACAAAAAAAATGACAATGATTTATTTACATCAAATAATGTAAACATATTCAAATTTACTGGATTGTCTAAAAGTTGACAGTTTATAATTATGTGTTTTATTCAGCATCTAAGCAAGGTCCATACATTTCCTTTGGTAGTTATGTTCTATTTTTTATAATGTTTCTCACTTCCTTTCTTCACTCTCATCCTTTTTCCCAGAACGGTTAGTAAAACTGGGTCATTTGTTCTCTAAAATGTCCTATGTTCCAAATTTGGCTGACTGCTTCTTCATGGTATTATTGAACTTGTTCTTCTCTCCTCCTTATTCCCTATAAGCTGGAAGTTAAAGCTGGAAGTTTGATTAAAGTTCATTTGTTAAGTGAAAAATATTCATAGATAATGCTATGTCCTTCTTTTGCATCATATCATTAGGTACATGGTATTTGGGGTCCCAACTTGAGTGATGCTAAGATTGAACAATGGGGTCAGTGGATCCTTCCATTACAATATTCTTCATTAATCTTTCACCTAAAAATTGTGCATCCTTTGATCAGTTGATGTCCCACTGTCTCATTAGACGTTGCAAATGGGAATTTTCAATTCCATTAACTGGAATTCTATAAAGAAGGACCTGTCTTTATCAGTCATTGATATTCCTGGATATAGTTTCTATAGGAAAGGCAAGAATAGAAATGACTTTTAAAGAAGAAGATAGAAAACTAACATAAAAAAATCACAAGAATAGAGAAACAAAGATATAACTGTGTAGAAATGAAGAAATTTACCAAGAATCCTTAAGGAGATAGTAATCAGAAACTTTATGAGAATCCAGAGTACATATTTATTAATTTCTGTGACAAAGTGATAAACAAAATGCAATGAATGAAACAACCACATTACATCCTCACTGTAAATTAAGAAAAATTTTCTGAGAAACCAAAGGACTTGATTATATACATTCTGTAAAATCTGTCAGATTATGATACTGAAATAGACAACACAGATATAGACTCAGGTTCATATGAAAAATTTGGATGGCATTTCAAATTACTAAAGGAAAGAATAAGCAGAGAAATGTGACATGAAAATGTTATATTTCCTTAACCACCTGTATAAAAATATATTTTATATTAAGAGTACTTACACCATGACAAAAATAAAAAATAAAACAAAATAAATCACCAGACATACAATGGGTAGAGAAAAACATTATAATTTTGTGTTCAGACATTTTTCTAAATATACCATATAAACCAGAAACCTTAAAATGTGATTTATTGAACAGATGTCATTATAAAATTGTGTTATATAAGATATACCATTAGTAATGGTATGAAATACTTGAAAATGAGTGGGAAAATAATGGCAAATAGCTTAGTTTCCTATTGTTCTTCTTCTTATTAGTATTATTTTAAGTAGCTGGGCTTAGAGGCCAACATGGGGGTTGAATTCATGACCCTGAGATCAAGACCTGAGCTGAGATCAAGAGTCAGATGCTTAACCAACTGAGCCACACAGGTGCCCCCTTTAGTCATTAAGAAAAAAATAATTTCATTGAAAATTGTCTAAAACAAGTATTAGAAACTAAGTCAAATCAAAAGAAGAAATGCAGGGGTGCCTGGGTGGATCAAGCCCTGCATGGGGCTCTGTGCTCAGCAGTCTGCTTGAGATTTTCTCTCTCTTCCTCATCCTCTGCCTCTCCCTTCCATGTATGCTCTCTCTCAAATAAATAAATAAATCTTAAAAAATAAAAGAAGAAATGCAAATGATAACTATTAGAAAATATCCTCATTTACATTACTAATTACCACATAATATAAATGAGATATTTTCTCCTATAACATAAACCAAAGTTCAAAATACTGAAAACCATAACCATTTTATGGGATTTATTAGAATATATATTCTTATGCATGCTTAGGTGTGTACCTCTATCTTTTTTGAGCATCTCAACTTTATCCTATACCATGCGAAGGTGAAGGCAATGATACTAATATCAATACTATCAATAACACCAAAGTATCAAAATAAACAACTGTAATTTATTGAAGGTTTATGCACCACATTTTTCCAAGTACTTCATCTTTCTTAACTCACTGAATACTTGGAAATACTTGATGAGATAGATATTCTTATCATCTCCATTTCACAGGCTAGGAAGATTAGGAGCCTAAGACACAAAATGTTTAAATGTGTTTTTCTAAGGTCACATAATTAACAAATGACAGGAATAAGATTTTAACCCAGGCATTTTGACTCCAAACCAAATTCTGCTAACCACTATACCACAATGAGAGGACGTAAAAGTGAGTTAGAAATACACAACACCCACAGTGTTATGAAAGTGGGAATCAACCAGAAGAAAAATATCTGGAAAGAACACACATATATAGAGGTTAAATAACATGCTACTAAATAGTGAATGGGTCAACCAAGAAATCAAAGATGAAATAATAAAATACATGGAGACAAAAGAAAATGAAAATGTAACAGTTCAAAATCATTGGGATGCGCAAAAGCTGTTCTAAGAGGGAAGTTTATAGCAGTACAGGCCTACTCCAAGAAACAAATAAAATCTTAAATAAACCTAACCTTACACCTGCAGGAGCTAGAAAAAGAAGAATAAACAAAACCCAAAACCAGTAGAGGAAGGAAATAATAAAGATCAGAGCAGAAATAAATCATATACGAACTAAAAAGAAAAAGCAGATCAATAAACTGGGAGCTGGTTCTTTGAAAAGATCAACAAAATTGATAAACCTTTACCCAGATTCATCAAAAAAGAAATAGTACTCAAATAAACAAAATAAGAAATTAGAGGGTAAATAACAATGAACCGCACAGAAATACAAAAAACTGAAATAGAATATTATGAAAACTTAGGTGCCAACAAATAGGAAAACCTAGAAGAAAAGGATAAATTCCAAGAAACACATAACCCCTCAAAATGAATCAGGAAGAAATAGAAAACTTGAATAGACTGATTACCAGCAATGAAAGTGAATCAGTAATAAAAAAAAACTCCCCCAAAACAAAAGTCTGGGACCAGATATCTTCACAGATGAATTTCTATCAAACGTTTAAAGTACAGTTAATACCTATCTTTCTCCAACTATTTATAAAAATACAAGAGGAGGAAAGCTTCCAAATTCATTCTATGAGACCAGCATTATTAACTGAATCCAACAATATATTTAAAAAAATCATTCACCACAATCAAGTGGGATTTATTCCTGGGATGCGAGGGTGGTTCCATGTTAGTAAATCAATCGATATGATACATCATATCAACAAAAGGAAGGATAAAAACCATATGATCATTTCAATAGATTCAGAAAAACCATTTGACAAAGTACAGCATCCATTCATCATAAAAACCCCCAAGAAAGTAGGGTTAGAGGGAACGTATCTCAACTTAATAAAGGCTATATATGAAAAGCCCACAGTCGACATCATACTCAATGGTGAAAAGCTGAAAGCTTTTCCTGTAAGATCAGGAATAAGACAGATAACCACTCTCATCACTTTTATTCAACATAATACTGGAAGTCTTAGCCACAGCAATCCGACAACAAAAAGAAATGAATCATACAAATAGATTAAGAAGAAGTAAAACATTCACAATGTGGCAGATGACATGATACTGTATATAGAAAACCCTAAAGACCCATCAAAAGACTACTACTAGTAGAACTGATTAATGAATGTGGTAAGTTCGCAGGATACAAGATCAATATACAGACATGGTAGTTATATTTTTAACTTTTTGAGGAACTCCTATACTGTTTTCCAGAGTGGCTGTACAAGCATAGGGGAAAAAAGGGAAAGAGAGGCAAACAAAGAAACTACAGAGAATAAACTGATGGTTACCAGAGGGCCGGTGATTGGGAGGATAGGTTAAATAGGTGATAGGGATTAAGGAGTGTACTTGTGACCAGCACTGCATGTTGTATGTAACTGTTGAAACACTAAATTTTACACTTGAAACTAATATTACACTGTATGTTAACTGGAATTTAAATAAAAACTTTTTAAAAAGTCCATATTGCCCAAAGCAATCTATAGATTTAATGCAATCTCTATCAAAATATCAACAGCATTTTTTCACAGAACTCGAACAAATAATCCTAAAATTTGTATGGAACCATGGAAGATCCCGAATAGCCAAAGCAATCTTGAAAAAGATCAACGGAACTGGAAATATCACAATCCCAGATATCAAGAGATACCACAAATCTGTAGTAATTGAAAAAGTATGGCACTGGCATAAAAATAGACACATAAATCAATGGAAAAGAATAGCCTGAAAATAAATCCATGACTATATGGTAAATTAATCTTTGACAATAAAGGCAAGAATATGCAATGGGGAAAAGACAGCCTCTTCAACAAATAGTGCTGGGAAAACTAAACAGCAAAATGCAAAAGAATGAAACTGGGCCACTTTCTTACACCATACACAAAAATAAACTCAAGATAGATTGAAGACCTAAATGTGAGATCTGAAACCATAAAAACCTCAGTAGAAAGCACAGGTAGTAATTTCTCTGACATTGGCCAAAACAATATTTTCCTAGATATGTCTCTCAAGACAAGGGAAACAAAAGCAAAAATAAACTATTGGGACTACATCAAAATAAAAAGCTTGTGTATAGCAAAGGAAACAATCAACAAAACTAAAAGGCAACCTACAGAATGGGAGAAGACATTTGCAAATGACATATCTGGTAAAGGGTTAATGTCTAAAGTATGCAAAGAAGTTATAAAATACCCAAAAAACATATAATCCATTTAAAAAATGGAAGGAAGACATAAGTAGACATTTTTCTAAAGAAGACATACCGAGGGCCAACAGACACATGAAAAGATGCTCAACATCACTGATCATCAGGGGAATACAGATCAAAACTATAATGAGATGTTGTTTTACACCAGTCAGAATGGCTAAAATTAACAGCACAGGAAACAACAGGTGTTGGCAAGGATGTGGAGAAAGGGGAACCCTCTTACACACTGCTGGTGGGAAGGCAAATTGGTGCAGCCAGTATGGAAAACACTATGGAGTTTCCTCAAAAAATTAAAAATAAAACTATCCTATGTTCCAGAAATTTAACTACTAGGTATTTACCCAAAGGATACAAAAATACTAATTCGAAGGGGTGCATATACCCTGATATTTATAGCAGCATTATCAGCAATAACCAAACTAGGGGAACACCCCAAATGTTCATCAATTAATGAACAGATGGATGAAGAGGTAGTATGTATATACATACATATATATATATATGTATATATATATATATATACACACACAATGGAATCTCAGTCAACCATAAAAAAATGAAATCTTGCCATTTGCAACAATGTGGATGGAGCTAGAGAGTGTTATGTTAAGTCAAATAAGTCAGTCAGAGAAAAAAATAAGTCAGTCAGAGAAAAACAAATACCACATGATTTCACTCATATGTGGAATTTAAGAAACAAAACAAAGGAGCAAAGCAAAAAAGAGACAAACCTCAAACAGACTTAATTACAAAGAACAAACTGTTGATTACCTGAGGAGAGGTAGGTGAGAGGATGGTTGAAGTAGGTAAAAGGGATTAAGAGTATACTTATCATATGAACACCGAATAATGTATAGAAGTGTTGAATATCATGTATCTGAAGCTAAACTAATACAGCACTGTATATTAACCATATTGGAGTTAAAATTAAAAAAAAGGTTCAAGACAGATGATTCCCCTATGTATAGTTGTAGAAGTAGAGTTATAATGTATACATGCATGGATGATATTCATCAAAGTTTCAAAAGTTGTTATTTCTAGATATTTTAGGCTGAGTTTTTGACAGGAATTAGAATTCACCCCAAACATTTCCTGTTTGTAGCAAGTGGAGACACTTCCTGCAGAAGTCTGGGAATACATTGTCAGGGATAAAAACAAGGAATAAGAATATGCCTAGAAAACTACTATAGTGGGAAACTATCACAACCCTTTTGCTGAAGAGATAAGGATAGTAAATACTTTTTCTGGAGCCCAGTGACTATTAGCAACATAAAGATGGATACATGTACTGAGGGAGACCTGGCATAGAAGGAAGTGTAGAAGAATGACTCTTGTTCCTGGCAGTTTTGCCTTCCCTTTCCCCCTCCCCCTTCCCTCTCCTTTCCCCCTCTCCTCTCCTTCCCCCTCTTCTCCTCCCCTTCCTCCTCCTCCTCCTCCTCCTTCTTTCCCCTCGCCCCCCCCTCCTCCTTTGCCTCTTATTGCCCTAACTTAGCCCGAAGTCCTCAGCATACTGGGGTGGGTTGGGCAGGGAGATGCAGCCAGAAGGAATTAGTCTTTCTGAGTACCCAACAAGGTGGATGTGGGCAGAAAATTGTGCCTGGGAGCTACGTGAGAAGGGGTGTCTCAAATAGTGAATATCCAGCACAGTAATAATTAAAGAATTCCATTTTTAAACATTATTTTCTTAAATTACCTATTAGATATTTATTATAAAGGTAAAATAAGTAACATTTAACAATATTCTAAATCTATTAGAGCATAACACCCAAAATGTGGATCTCTGTATAAATATACTGTAAAATCATTAAGTGACCACTTTGGATGTACTGGTTTCACTGATAATGGATTTTTCTTGCCCACTTAGGATGAAAGCATCAGAATCTCATCAATGCCCAGCATTACTGAGAGCAGCAAGATTGGCCTCATTGATATTCTTAGATTGATACAAATCTACAAATTAGAAGAATTTTTAAATAATTTTCAAGTTAATGGCAAGCATTTGGAGCCATCTCTTTATAAGTTATGATGTTATTTTATTACCTAATGGGTATAATTTCTAAATTAAAATGACTTAATTATCCTTTTATCCATTACTAATAATACTCTTCCTTCATTTTATCTTTATAGTATTAGTATTAATTTTTTTCCATCTGGAATTATAGTATTTCCTGTTTAAAAATTTTATCAAAGGTCTTAGAAATATGAATTATGTCTTTTTTGTAGGGATTCTTTTTTAGGAGCTATTTTAATTGATTGGTACCATTTTCCCAAATGAGGTGATTTATCATCCAGAATGGAGTAATCTCTTTGGTTCAATATACACTTTTAATTATAGTTCATCTTTGGATGTCTTCCATTACAATCTAGAAAAGTGGAGGGTTATCTATTACTTGACTGTCAGAAATATATATCTGCATATATTACAATGTATAAATTGAAGCATTAATCAAAACCATGATAGACTTTTGGTATTCAAAATTAGCTACAGAAGTAGCTTAATAGCATTTTTTTTGCCTTAAAATGAACATCCCCTTATAATACACATAATGTTAGTTCAACACAAGCAATGATTTTAATGAATGGTAAAATTTAATTATTTCTGTGGATTTTCAAAAGAAACCAAATTATTACTTTGAAAGTCCTTGTTGCTCTTTTAATTAGACAAAAAATAGCTTAGATTGAGAAAAGATTAGTCAAAATGCATACGTTAATATAGCAACAATACTTGCAAATATTGATAATCATGAGAATGACCAGACAACACTGGAAATATTGAAATTGTCACCAAAGATATTTAAATATAAAATGAAAAAGAAATCACATGGAAGCAAGAAAAAATTACTGAAGTGGTTTAAGAATAAAGACCCTTAAATAAGCGTTTGGGTTTGTTAGGTGTGTGACTTTGGGAGAGGTAGTTAATATTCCTGATACTAGGTTTCTCATCATATGGTAGGAAAATGTTTGCACCTATTTCATGTTTGTTCACTTATTGGGCTGTTTTTATTGGTTAAATTTTGGAGGACAAATGTATATAAAACATTTAGCATAAGCCATAGTTCTTAGAAAGTGGTCAATAGAGGCTAGCTGTAATTAAGATTATTTTACTTATTTATTTTAACATATTATTGTTTTATTAATGGTTCTAATATACATCTTTTTATAACAATGCTACTAGATTCAGTAAAGAAGGTCAATGCAAGTATGTTGCATTTTCTCATCATAGATTATGGATTTATTTTAAATAAAGTATATTTTT
Source organism: Ailurus styani (assembly GCA_002007465.1). Lineage (NCBI taxonomy): Eukaryota > Metazoa > Chordata > Mammalia > Carnivora > Ailuridae > Ailurus > Ailurus styani. The sequence continues at coordinate 551,636 of LNAC01000390.1, read as the reverse complement.
CACCTTGTCTTCCTTAAAATCAAATCTATTTCTAGAGCATAATAAATTATGTAGTTCCTTCAACAGTAGGCTGAACTAAAATCTACTACATTTCTTACATTCTTAACATATTTCACTTTGCTTTCTGACATAAAAGTTTAGGGGAGAATCTAAAGCTATATTTTATATATTATATCATATTTATTAAATATTATATATAAATTTAGGATGCTAGAATATACACTTGCTTCTATTAAAAGCTAGAATTTATGCTGCTCTGTGAATATACCACTGACCTTTTGTGTTTTGGTTTTGAAAATACATGCACATCTTTTTTTTTTTTTTTTTTTGCCCCAGGGGTACAGGTCTATGAATCATCAGGCTTACACCTTTCACAGCACTCACCATATTACAAACCCTCCCCTATGTCCATAACTCAGCCACCCTATCCCTACCCTCCCACCCCCCAGTAACCCTCAGTTTGTTTTGTGAGATTAGAAGTCTCTTATGGTTAATACATGCAGATCTTATTGACCTGTCTTTCATCAGTGCCAGAGTATAGGTACATGACATCAAACTTGTCATCTATTTCTAATGAAACAGATGAATTATACAAAGAGAGTTTCATAGCAGGAATTTGTTTCTAAAAAATAACTCCCAGAAGGCAATGCTATGGAGAGGTAAAACAATCAGTGGTTGCCAGGTGTTTATGCTGGGGAGAAGGGTTGAATACTTGGAGCAGAAGGGATCTTTTTAGAGCAATAAAATGGTTCTCTATGATACTGCGCTTGTGTACATAACACTGTGAACTTTTCAGTCTACATAGAACTTTATGGCATGAACCTTAGTGCACATATAGAAAGTATCTATTCTAGGATGACATGCAGGAAGTGATAAAACAATAACCATATTACAAATATTTTAAACAGCCTCATGGAAGGGAGTGTAGGAAAAAGTCCTGACCTAAATAACTTAGAAAACGAGGGGAGTCAGTCTGTAAAACTAAAGAAAAAAGAAACTTACATGAGGACTGTAGTCTATTTAATAAAGTAGTTTCCCACAAGGGTACAGATTTAGGATTCTTATGGTGCTATACATACCTTCTGGAATTGAACAATTAGGTAAATGGATGGTGGAGCATGGGAGCCAGAGTTTTCACTGTTGAAGTGAGAATTTACAGATAAGCAAAGAGAGAAGCTAAAATAATCCCTGTCATAATGAATAAAAGCTGGAGGCATCAGAAGGAACTCATATTTGCCTTACTGAACATAGATATAGATGGATTATACATAAGAATATGTATAGATATGGGCGCCTGGGTGGCTCAGTGGGTTAAAGCCGCTGCCTTCGGCTCAGGTCATGATCCCAGGGTCCTGGGATCGAGGCCCACATCGGGCTCTCTGCTCAGCAGGGAGCCTGCTTCCTCCTCTCTCCTCTCTCTCTGCCTGCCTCTCTGCCTACTTGTAATCTCTCTCTCTGTGTCAAATGAATAAATAAAATCTTTAAAAAAAAAAGAATATGTATAGATAGGTGTATATGCACTGTTTTTTACATACACATACTTTTATTTTCAGCAGATGGAACCTAGAAGCAGTGTTCCACAGTAACAGACACACTTTTTCCCAAATCTTGGTGTCTAATAATAATCCCTAATTAAAGACATCAGTGCAATTGGAGAAATGGTTGATTCTAAGACTAGGGCAGGAAATATACAATATGAGCCTGCTGTATCTCTAAAACCAAACCAAAGCAAAACAAAAAACAAGAAGGAAACAACAAACAGTGATAAGGGTATATCAATATAAATAAATAAATAAATAAATAAATAAATAAATAAATAAATAAAAAGTATTGGATTATAACCGAAAGTATAAAACAAATACCCATGAGTCGATACTTACATAAATAAATAACTGAATTAATAAGTAAATGGGAAGAAGAGACAAACCTCCTGTGTAGAATAATCCCAAATAATTTGTATAGATATTCTGCCCTTAAGAAGCTGATGCATTCTCACCACTCCAGCATGAAAAATGGTCAAAGAGGGAAAAGATTGTAGTGTAGAAACCCGACAAACACTATCTCATCCATGTGTGATGAAAATAGCAGTCTATCTGTGTGTTCTTTCTTCCCAAACATAACACAGTATAATCATAAAAATAAAAAGAACATCAGATAAATATCAGTTGACAGATATACTTAGAATATCTGACCCTTACTCTTTAAAATTGTCAAGGTCATTAAAATCAAAGCAAGTCAGAGAAACTGTCACAGGCAAGAGAAGCCTAAAGAAGTGTGGTAAGTAAATATAATGCAGCGCTGTGGATAGTACACTAAAAGAGAAAAATCATATTGGTTAATAATACTTTATCATTGCTGGTTCATGAATTGTAACTAATGTATCGTACTACTATGAGTTACAATGGGGAACCAGGTGGGAACTTTGTATCATCCTTGCAAACTTCTATAAGTCTAAACTGTGACAAATAATAAAATTTATTATAAAAACAACTTTCAGTGTGTGTTATATATAGTACACATTATTCTTAAAAGAGTATTACTCATACTAGTCAGTAACATTTAAGTATTACCAAATTCTTAAGACAGAACTACTATTTTCTGAAGGTGAGAAAGCCACAGCTCAGAGAGGCTACTTAACTTGCTAGAGATCAATTAATATTAAAACCATTTATTATTATCTCAAATTAAATATTCTATTTTCTACAATACCATACAATGCCACCAGTGCAATGAAAAATTATATTCTCAAGATTATTATCCAGGAGCATCATACATTCCTTTGTCAATAATACATATATGTTCAGTATTCCCCAAATTATGCACAGCCATACTATAAAAACATATATTATACAATGTTTTAAAGTGTCCAAACTCTCTACAATAAGACAATAGTTTAAAACAAGAAAAATTAAATAAGAGAAATTACTTAAAACATGGGCTATAATCAAGAACGAACTAAAATTATTTGACCTAGAAGAGACCTCAGATAAATTTGCCTAGCTCTAGAGCAGATATTTCCTACAGCAATGAGAAAACTTGAGTCCAGAATAACAGAGAGAACTGTTTAATATTATACAACTAATTATTACAGAATTTTTAATACAGCACAGATACCCCAATTTCCACTCCAGTTCCAATATATCATATAAAGCAATGAAAATCTCAGTGCCACTTTTATCACAAAATTAGAATTTTCAACTCTATCACACCATTATTCCTGGAAGTGAGATGGCAAATTTACTAAAAAGTATACATATACACACTCACACACAAATAAATTAAAAGTATTTATATACATAGATATATAAATGAATATTTATATATATACATATATGTATGTATATGAATATATGTACAAAAGATAAAAACCTTGAGTCATTTTAAAAAGAAATGACAACAAAATATTTATCTGTGTGTGTGCCTGTGTCCCAAACCATATCATGTTTTTTTTTTAAAGCAATTATATGATTCTGCCAGTAATTTCTTGAGCCAAGTAAAAGAGCGGTTTTTCGCTTTTTTCATGATAAAATATTTTAGTTGCCAATGTATTTAGTTATCAACATATTATCAGTAGCTATTTGGTAATTAATTTTCCCCCATGAAAAAATTTGGTGATTAATTTTCCCCCATTAAAAAATAACACTTATTTATCCCCACTAAAAAATAACATGTATTTTATTAAAATTCTGGCATAACTGGGACTACCTCCAGATAATATACTGAATTAGAAAATCAAAGAAGCATATGGTAGTAAAAGTACATTGATGATTTCTGTTTAACTTCCACAAAAAGTTCTTAGACTTTTTCCCAGTGTCTGGTATATTGCATGACTTCTTCTATAAATTAATTTATTCAGGAAAGTCTTTACGGGGTAGTTTTTAAAGCTAAATCTTGAAGTATCTGTCAAAGCATGCTTAATAGCTCTGGCTTTGGAAGTCAGAAGAGTCATCAAAACCCAATTTCAAAATGTGCTAAATATATAAGACTTAGTAAACTTCTGTTGATTCAGTTACCAAAATAATCCTAACTAGGAGGCAGAGACTGTCAAATATTAATCAACCCTATTTCTTCCTCCTGTAAACACAACTACACTATTTTTCAAACCTTCTTGCAGTTACATGTAGCACGGAATTGAGCTCTAAGGACAATGAACTAAAGTGATGTGCAATATGTATAAAACCGAGACACACACACAGCAAAAACTCATAGACAATCCTTCATGGCCTTTTTCATCTATGGGCTGGATGTCATTGTCCTGGGTAAACTTGAAATCCACTTATAAAAGTATATATGGCAGATTATTCATTCACATTTATCTCTGAATAACTATGTGAACAGCCACCCACATGTTCAACATGTAGTCAGTGGACAGGAATCTTTAATCACTTTGATCTGTTTACGAGAGCAAGAAACATTTCTATTCTGTCCGAATTGCTATTTATTCATTTATATTTTTGTTGTTGTTACTGCTGTTGTTCTACCTTAAGAAATGCAGCCAATACGTTAAGGTTATTTTAAGGATTGAAGAAGAAAATACAGACTTTAGCACAGTAATGACACTAGATGTCAATAAATGATTATGGAGTCTGAGCTAGCACACACAAGACCTGTAGGTAAATAACAAAAATATCCACATCTGGACAGAAAAATTGTTCATCTGGGGCGCCTGGGTGGCTCAGTGGGTTAAAGCCTCTGCCTTCAGCTCAGGTCATGATCTCAGGGTCCTGGGATCGAGGCCCGCATCGGGCTCCCTGCTCAGTGGGGAGCCTGCTTCCTCCTCTCTCTCTGCCTGCCTCTCTGACTACTTGTGATCTCTCTATCTCTGTGTCAAATAAATAAATAAATAAATCTTTTTTAAAAGAAAAGAAAAATTGTTCATCTGGATGAACAAATTATAAAAGATACCCTTCTTCCATACTGACCTGGTCTTTAGTTGACATACTTGGTTCAGCAAAGAGAGCACCTACATTGGGTGTCTGTTTGAGGCACAAAAGTTGTACAATCATTTGGAGTTGTTTTCCAGTTTTTTATTTAAATTTCAGTTAGTTATCAGAGAGTGTAATAACTTCAGGTGTACAATATTAGACTTATTTTTAAATAGCAATAAGAATATTTGAAGTAGGCTCCAGCTTGAGAACAGTATTTGTAAAAATGAGTTTTCTGAAAAAAGTGATAAAGTATCTGAGGGTTGATGCAAATGATGAAGGAAGACACTTAAAAAGTGGATCAAATTGTGTGAGGAGATGACACAGAAAGGATATAAGACACTATACTAACACTATACTAGCCCTCCAAGCTATTAATAGTCTAGTGCTCAGTGCAGCTTATAAGAGAACATGTTTGATGATTTAGGCAGGAATCGAACTACAAAGAGAATGCACAAGAATCATTGGAGAGCTTGATTCAAAGGATTTTCTGCACACAAAGAGATCTTGTTATAGAAAGCATGTCAGGTGACCCATGTATCGGTAGATTTTACAAATATATCAGCTATTTCTGGGACTGGTGGTTCTGGAACCACACTTTGTAAAAATCCTCTTAAAATTATTTTGTCTGTTTCTACTTTTCACTAGGAAGCCATATGTTCAAGGAAGCAAATAATTTGTCTAATATTTACAGCATTTGTTATAATTTATGCAAGATACCAAGGATCACAACTAGATCATGATTTTACATCCAAAGGAAATGTGCATAACAGGAGAGTCAGGCAATTATAAAAATTATAAGTATGTGACATACACAGAAATAAAATGTAGGCACAAATTAGTGAAGTAATTTGGAGGAGTTGTGATTTAATTTTGCCTGAAATGGAGGGATAGTCAGTGAAAATTTCTCAGTGAAGAAGAAACTAGAACATTGTTAAATGATAGAAATAAGAATCTGCTATTTAGGCAACAGGAGAAAAAGATTGGGGCAACAAACAGAAAGAACCTAGGGAGAAAATGATCATGTGAAATGCTTGGTGTGTTCAGCAAGTTAAATGCAATCCAGTCCCGCTTGTGCTGCAACCGCCAGGAGACTAATGTGGACTATAGAAAAAATATATATATTTTTAAAAAGGAACAAATTTTCTTTGTTTTGAAAGATTTTATTTTTAAGTAATTTCTAACCCAGTGTGAGGCTGGAACTTACAACCCCAAGATCAAGAGTTGCATGCTCTAAAAACTAAGACAGGCACCTCAGGAACACATTTTCTAACTGTAATTCGATTTCTTGAAAACACAGTATTGCACTGATGAGATAAGAGTAATAATAGTATCTTAACACCTTTGCCATGAATGAATTTCTCATAATCAAAAGTGTTTTTTCCTATAGTCGTCACTATTATGTTGGTTGCATGGTGTTAAACACAGCAGTCTGATTTACATCATTTATATCTCTTAAATCACATATGTCATCTTCAGCATCTCATTTTTAAGCCATTTCATAATTTTCTTATCTGTAAAATGGAGGACAGTAATAGTTTAAACTTCATAGAACTATGATGAGGTTTAAGTGGGGAAAAAATCATGAAATTTGATTGGTACCATGAGTGCCACCTAGTAAACACACCCTGATCATTTGTATTTGTGATGCTGGTATAGCTGATTGAAACCTGTTACTAAGTATATGGACTCAGAATGTTGGAGGTCTGAAAGTTGTGCATCATCTATTTTGGGAACAAATTATATCAATTTTCCACAATCTCTCACATAAACTGAAAGCAGAGGGAATACTTCCTAACTCATTCTCTAAGACCTGCGTTATCCTAATTACAAAAAGACAAGCCATCATACTTACTGGTGAGAAACTACATGCTTCCTTAGCAACACCAAAAACAAGGCAAGGACATTGTCTTTTGCTAAGCTTATTCAACATAGAAGCAAAGGCAATTCAAGAGAGAAAGGATGGTCTTCTCAACAAAAGGTGCTGAAATAACTGACATCCACATGCAAAATAATAAATATAAACATAGACTTTACACCCTTTAAAAATTAACTCAAAATGAACAACAGACCTTATGTAAATCTACAAAATTTCAAGAAGATAACATAGGAGAAAAGTGGTGCCCTTGGCTTTTGTGATGACTTTTTAGGTATAACACTGAAAGCACTATTAATGAAAAAAAAATGTACAAGTTAATTTACATTAAAATTAAGAACTCCTGTTCCAAGAAAGACACTATTAAAAGAATAAAAAGGCAAGCCAAAGACTTGGCTAAAATCTTTATAAAACAGATAACTAATAAAGTACTAGTATCCTAAATATACAAAGAAACTTTAACATTAAAAAATAAGAAAGCAAACAACCCACTTAAGAAAAAATGGGCAAATGATTGAGCAGACACCTCATCAAAGAAAACACACACACACACACGGAACTTTTATGTCTTTTTGGTAAATGGTTCCCTTTACAATTATGCAATGCTCTCTTTATCCCTGATATTTTTATTTGCTCTAAGGTCTCTTTTTTCTGAAATTAATATAGCTAATCCAGTTTCCTTTGATTCGTGTTTGAATGGTATGTTTTCTTCCATCCATTTACTTTTAATGTACCCATGTCTTTATATAAGCTACAGGTTTCTTGTAAACAACATATAATTGGGTGGTGTGTTTTTTTGTTTGTTTTTGTTTTTAATCTACTCTGAGAGTCCCTGTCTTTTAACTGGTATATTTAAACCATTGATATTTAAAGTGATTTTTTACATAGATGGAATAATATCTACTATACTTTTTATTATTTTCTATTCATTATTTTTTGTCTTCCACTATTTTTATGCATTCTTTGATTTTAATTAAGCATTTATCTAAGTCCATTTTTCTCCTCTCTTAACATACCAATTATACTTCATTTGTTTTCCTTTTAGTGGCTGCCCTTAAATTTGCAATATGCATTTACAATTGATCCAAGTCCTCTTTCAAATAACACTATAACACTTCACAGATTGTACATATAATACTCTTATAAAAGACTAGTACTAATTCTTTACTCTTGCCTTTTATTGATTCTTTCATTTCACTTATTCATTAGGATAATTACTGAATAAAATGTTGGTACTTTTATTTTGAACAAAATGTTATTTGTTAGACCAAGAATAAACATAATGAAGATCTTATTTTATGCTCATGCATCCACCTCTCTCTTCCTTTCTTTAGGTAGAGTTTCTGACTTATTTAACTCCTTTCTGAAAAACTTTTAACACTTCTTGTAAGGCAGATCTATTGGCAGAATATTCCCACAAAAATTTTTTTTATCTAAGAAATTCTTTATTTCTCTTTCATTTATAGAAGAGAGTATCACTGAATACAAAATTCTAATTTGATGGTTTATTTCTTCCAACACTTTAAGTATTTTATCCACTGTCTTCTTTACATGGTTTCTGAAGAAAAGTTCCATATAATTCCTATCCTTGTTGCTCTAAAAGTTAGGTGTTTTTTTTTCTGACTTCCTTCTAGATTTTCTCCTTATCTTAGATTTTCCACAGTTTGAATATGATATTACACACACACACAAATATACATCCACACAGAGAGAAAGGGAGAGAGAGAGAGAGATTTATTTTAATATTTTAAAGAATAAGAACTTCCTCATTCAATTGTAGGGGCTGATAAGTTCAAAATCTGTAGAGCAGGCTGGAGGCTGGAAATTCAGACAGAAGTTGATGTTTCATTGTTTCACTTTGATATCTCATTTTCATTGCAGTCTTGAAAATTCCTGCTTTGTGAGGCACCTTAGTCTTTGCTCTTAAAGCCTTCAACTGATTGGATGAACCCCACTCATTATAAGCAGAGTAATCTGCTATACTCAAAGTCTATTGATTTAAATTTTGATTATGTCTAAAAATAAAAATTCAGTCCCTGAGCATGTTATAATGCATTAAATATGCAAGAATGCTATAACATATTTTAGTCAAGTTTTTGTTCATTAAATTCATATAACTACTTCAGATTCTCTAAATTATGTACATTCATAGGCACAAATTTCATTTCTTCCCTACGTTTATTGTTATGGAATTACTGTTAATAATTTACTTGAATATTAGCATATAGATGCAAAGGATAGAAAAACAAAAAATAAAATTCACAGAAAATGAATAACAGAATGTTAAGCCAAATCTCTATTATAATAAATCAAAAATTATGCACATGTTCCTCTTGATATAGACTTTCTCAAAGAAGAAAAGCCCAATGTTGGCTTGGCAGATACAATTCAAATATGAAAATCCAATCCTTATTTTTCTGTAGTAAAAAACCTTGTGTAATCTTTTTTTTAACATCTTAATTTAATTTTATTTTTTTCAGTGTTCCAAGTTTCATTGTTATGTACCACACCCAGTACTCTATGCAATACGTGCCCTCCTTAATACCCACCACCAGGTTCACCCATCCCCCCACCCCATCCCAACTCCCCTCCAAAACCCTCAGTTTGTTTCTCAGAGTCCACAGTCTCTCATACTTCGTCTCCCTCTCTGATTTTTAGATTTGGGTGGGGGGAAAAAAAAGGAGTTTTCTTTGGGCAGTGGGATTACAGACAGTTTTAACTTTCTTCTTTCTGGATCTTTTTTGGTATGTAAAATTGCTGCAGTCAGCATTATTGCTTTTTTAGCTGAAAAAAAATAAAAGCAATTTTTAAAAGAAAAAAATACACTTTGTATAAATGTGAGAGATGTTTTTGCACACCTACAAAATGGAACCCAACTGTAGCATAAAATGCAGTGGATTTAAAAGACTTTTATCATCAAAATCTGTATTCTTTATTTCCAAAAAAGCTAATAGTCCTTTGCTATAGGTTATCTTTGAATTCCTAATAGCTTGAAATAATCCAAGTCAGAAAGACTTACGATAAAAATGGTTATCAGTAAAATAATGTATTTCATTGTGAATATATTTATTTTAAGTACAAATTATAAAAGCTATCATATTAGTTACCTCAGTGTATCCGTCTTATAAGCCTGATGATTTGGTCTTCCCTTGTATGAGCATCTCTCCCTGAATGTTTTTCTTTTCCTCATTTTAACTCAAGAACAAAATTTGAAAATCTATGAGAGATAGTTTGTTTCTAAGGAGTTTCTCAACAGTATAGATCTTGTGAATCAGATTCTCTAAACAGATGATGCCAGGAAGCATGCAAACACTTTAAAAGTATGTTATGGTATTGGTATTACCTTGAAGACACTTTGGGCAGAGACATAGTTAGGTTTTGGGGGTGAGTGAGTATAGAAAATACTGAAATGTTTCCTGCAGTAAATGCAGAATCCATTTTTAGAAGTTCACTGACAGTAGAATAGAGAATAGTTTCAGGAAGAGGCAATTGAAATTGGGACCCTAGGAAGAGACTATAGAAATCACAGCAGTGGAAATGGGAAACATTATTTAGAAATATTCTTAGGGGATAGCAAAGTGGAGACTTTACAAAGTAAAATCTGGAGGTGCAAGAAAGAAAGGAATCAAGAATGATTCACAGCCTCTTTTCCAGCTGGAAGCAGAGTGAGTTAGAGAGCTAAAAGAAGATTATAGCTGTGCCAGATACTCTGAAGTCAGAAGCAACTTAATTTTGTAGAACGAAAAGATATGCTCATAAGAAGTTTGTTCAGAAGGTAATTCTAAAAAAAAAAAAAGGAAAGTTTACATGACAAGGAAAAGATAAGCAGTAGTCTAAGGAATATAGGTAGATGTTCTGAAATGAATCAGATGGCTAGAATGACTGTTGAGGAATCTAGCAACTTTGGTGCACTTGTGGAACCCACAGCAACATTTGTCATCAGGATGAGGGTATGATAGTGCGAGCTGAAAGGTCTAAATATGGCTGCAGTACTTTAGTTTTGCCAAATATTCAATGACACTTTGTTAAGCTCAACAAAGCTTCAGTTGACATGCTGGGCATTGTGAAATTGTAACTTGCATGGAGTTACCCAAATCTGAGGTCAGCAAATGAACTGATCTACACGTGCAGTTATGGAAAAATGGATTAAAAGGAAATTACCCTGAAAATTATATGTGCCACCCAAGACTTTCTCAGTAGACCAATAGAAAAAACTGATTATTTATTTTATCTGTATAAATCCAACAATGATTTCATTGATTTGAAATGATTAATATGCTAACTAATAAAATTAATATAATTATTTTCAGGTTATATTGCATCTGTAGCCTATGACACTGAGTTAGTTACTCAGTAACATTATGGCTTCAATAAACTAAGTAAGCAGTTTATTTCAAATAGATATTGTAAAAGATTATTTTCACTAATATTCTCAAAAGATATTACTTTGTGAAGTATTTGGCGATGAACAATTGTGTACTATGAAAACAGCCTCCACTGTTTCTTCTTTTATTTTAAATTAGGTTTGAAGTTGTATTACATAAGACTTACAATAAAATAATTTGAATTCTCTTTCCTTAGGAATTAGCCTCTTGACAAAGAAATATTTCTCTTTCACAGGTTGCTTTAATAGATCTAAAAAATCTTTGTTTTACCTTTTAAAAAAAAATCCTTTGCTTATCAAGGAAAAATGGGAGAGTGTCTAACTATGCAAATCTAAAGGACAAATCACTGAACACCAACAAACAGTCATTCTAGAGAATAATAAACAAGTAAGACTCCTAGGTTAATAAAAATGTCACATGCTATTAAGTTTGATGGCATCATAGATAAAAAGTACAGATGATCAATTTCTATTTTAGTCTTAAACCTCATTATTGTTTATTAAAGTGTCAAATCAACATGATTCTTGTTTGTTTTGCATACACCTCATGGATTATTGATAATTTTAAAATGCCTTAAAGGACCGGGCCTGTTACTGACCTAATTTTCTTATCACATATTAGTAAAAAAGATAAAATATTCTGAGAATTTTTGGTGATCTGACTCTACTGACATTTCGCCCTCCGAACAGTTGTAGATATGGCTTTGCTAGAACAGAGCTTATGCGTTCAGAATGGGAGAAAGAGGTCAGAGGGACTCTGAGTGAGATGAAATGCTGGATGACAAAAAGGTGGCAAGAGCCACGTGTGGGTCATATTTAACAAAGTCCTTCGGTCAGGGCTACACCCCAGATCTTCAGCAAAATCCTATCTATGTTGTGATTATACTATTTGGCCAAGAAAGCACAGAGCTTCATTTCTCAATATGTTGAGAGGTAGACCCAGAAAAGACTCACAGAGAGCCATTTTTCTGACTATGGGAAGAGTAAAGGCCTTATTCAAGCTATGAAATTAGAGATTGGGGCAAATTTACCTAAATATGTGGGAGCACAAAATTTCTAAATGACATGTTACAAGTTGAGTTAATTTCTCAGATCCTTTGACATAAGGTGCTTATCATAAGAAGTCATTATCACTGAAGTGAATGAACAATGCATTTCCCCCATGATTTCCAAACCACTAGACTCAGTCTAAAAACAGCATAAGAACTTGGAAGCAGATGTTCGGCAAGAAAGTCCATGGTACACAGTTTAATCCATCTCTACTAGAGAGCAATTCTTTGTAAAGTAAGCTGTCTCAGAAAATTGCATTGTAGACATAACTACAGAGTCAAGAAAGGGAAGGAAAAAGCGGTAATAATATAATTAACCAGTTAATTCAAAATAGATTATTGAGCACTTAGCATGTGCCAGCCACTCTTCTAGGTGCTAGGAATACATTGTTGAATGAAACTGGCAAAAATCCCTGTCTATCCACATGGAGCTTATATTCTACTGGGAGTAAATAAAGAGTAAAATTATTAAGTAAGTAAATTACATAATAAACTGTGATAAATGCCTTGGAAAAATAAAGTAGAGATCAAGAATACTAGGTATTATTTATAGAGTTATGTTAAATAAAGCATATTGAGGTAATATTCGAATGGTGAAGAGAAGCAGGTGAGAGAAATATCCATATGAATATATGGAGGAAAACCACTCCAATTTAAGGGTTCAGCCAGTGAAAAATTCATGTGGTAAGAGTGTTGCAGTGTTTAAGGAACCTCAAAGAGCCTGGATTAACTGGAGTAGTATCAAAACTACAGCGTTAACATGGAGCTAGATTATGTAGAGCCCAGTGGGTCATTATGAAACTTTTGACTTCTACTCTGAGAAAAATAAGGATTTGCTGGAGGAATCTGGGAAGAGACTTGTATGGTCTAAATCATTCTGAGTGATGTATTGAAAATAGTGTCTATTGAAACAAAAGTGGAAGAAAGGTAAACAGTAGGAGGTTATTGAAATAATATGGAGCAGAGGTGATGGTAACTCAGACCACGGTGCTAGCTATGCAGATAATAGGAGGAAATCAAATTCTAGCACTGTTTTGAAGATAGAGCCAGCAGAATTTTATGATGGATTAATCAGAATTATGGGAGAAAGAGAAATCAATTATGATTGCAAGTGTTTGGCTTATTAGGATAGAATTATCAGTAACTGAGATGCTGAAGATTGTGAGCAAGGGATTTGGAGAGACATGTGGAAGAAAATAAGACACCCAATTTGACATGTTAAGTCTGAAGTGTCTACTAGACATTTGAGTGAAAATATCAGGTTTGGAAATGCCTGGAGATATGTGGGCTGAAGCCAATTATAAAGCCTGTCCACTCAAGAATCTGGATGAGATCACCAATACAGTGATTGCAAATAAAGTAGAAAGGTATAGAATTTGAGCACTCTACTGTTAAGAAGTCTGGGAGAAGAAAAGGAATGAGCAAAGAAAATGTATGTTTTCTTCCTAGATTTCCAAAAAGTGTCACTTACATATCATGTTAAATGACAGTTATTGATGGCTTAAGTAAGATTAAGACTGAGAGTTCACTTCCCACAGCTTTACAGCCATGTGGTCGTAATGACCATAGGAAGACCATTTTCAGAGGGGTGTTTAGAAAAACTCAAGAGAAGATTTTAAAAAGAATGGGAAAAGAAAATTTGGAGACAGACTAGACAACTCTTTAGGAGCTTTGCTGCAAAAGGAAGCAAACAAATGAATCAAGATTTGGAGGGTAAATGTAAGTTAAAATGTTTTTTTCTTGTAAAAAACAGGAAAGTACATTACTTGTGTGCTGACTCTTATGGTCAAGTAGAGAAAGAAAAAATTATGGAGAAAAAAGGAAGAACTACTTTAGTAACATCTTTGACTTGGTATAATAGGCTGAGACTCATTCGAAAATAAAGGGATAAATTTGCACAGAAGCAGGAACAGTTCAACTACAGCTATAAGGAAAGGTAGATGGGTTATTTGGTAAGGTGGCTAATGGAAGCACTCTTATAATTGCTTCAATTTTCTCCTTGAAGTAGAAAGCAAGGCCATCTATTGAAAATAATGATCGGTGAGTGATGTCAAATGTTTTAGAAGAGAAGAGTCAATTAAGAGAGAGGAAGAGTGAATGGATTAGAGAAACAGGCCACGATTGCCTTGCAATGTCAGCGGTCCTGAGGTTAGAATTTGTCTTTGCTGCAGTAAGAATAATATTGATGCTTTTACCTGTGATTGGTATTGAGATCAAGAAAGAGCGAATTTATAGGCTCACACAGTAAGTGGGTGAGTCAGAATTCGGTCTCATATAATAGTGTTTGCCCTCTTCAGGTTGAATTCTATAGAAGAAAATATCAACCTCCAGAATGTACTGTCTAAACAAGGCAAGAGCAAAGTGCAGAACAAATATGACCTCTTGAGTATGAAAATGCACTAGTACTGATTTCCCTTCTGCAGGAGGCACAGGCTCTGGAGAGAGATCCTAAGAGTTCAGTCTCCACCAGAAAATGCCACTACCCAGACAAATAGAAATCTCAGACACTTGATAGGCCATACCTGGGAGGATAAAAGAATTATGACAGACAATTTAAACTCAGAATTTATTATACCTGTCAACATAATGATACTGTTTTTTGTATTCGACCCTCCATATTTCATAACTACTCAGATATTCCTAAATGCTTTTTGTGATGCTGAACAAACACTTGCTGGTTGCTCATATGTAAGACCAAATGACAGGGACTAGTGCTCCAGAAGACGGACTAGAGTATATCAATTTGTGAAAGGCATGAGGTCAAGCCAAGAGACAATCTCCAAAAATGAATTTAGGAAAGGGAAGATTTTTTCCTAATTATTGAAAAAAAATCTCATCCTTAGGAGAAGAAAAAAATGAGCAGGATGAGTGGACTTCTAAGACTGAAGTATCTAGATTAGATAAATTAATATGTATTCTATATTTTTTCTTATTTCCTCCTCCTTTCTGTAAAGAACAAGGTATTGGATTAGGACACTCCATTTTCTTGGGTTGGCTGTGGTCAAATAAAGAAATATGAGTGCTAGAGAAATGGTGAATAATTCCAAGTCCAGGTTGTGAACCCTCTCTCTTTGCTTTCAATCACTCTTTTATTATAAACTATTTCATAGCAAAAGCCAGTTATAGAACTATTTTCTGGGGCAGTTGAAGAATTGGTGCTTCTCCCTAACTCTTACAAAGAACAGAGTCAATTGACTTCACAGGACCAGAGAGCACACTTAACACATATGAAGATATATGTTGGAAAATTCACAAAGATAATGCAGAGATAACTGAATTCGCCAACTTATAAAGTAGAGGTTCCATCCAGGTTTACTAATATCTCAAAGAAAAAGGAAAGACCCAAATTTGGGGTTATACTCAGTTCATTGAATTATTCAAACATCTTTTTCTTCTTTTATCCTTTTGTGCACTTTTGGACATTTCTTACTATTGATCATCTAAATTAAGGGGTAACATGGGAAAGAGAAAAAGTAAGATTCAAGTAAGTCAGTTCTGTTCTTGCTAATAGCTCCATTAATAACTTTCTGATTTAGAAGTTTCCTGAATAGTAATTATTACCCCAGGGTACTGAATAATTTTTAGTAACTTGAGAGTAGAAATGTAATGGTTAAAGTGGCCTAACATGATTTGGTATATAATATAAGCTTTTAGAATTCATATTTGTGATTATCTAACCTTGGCTGCAAAAAGGTTATCAAAGCAAATGTCAACTTTTGTACATAGGGTTTCTCAGGGCAGAATCATGGTAGGTGGCACCCGCCATGTATCTAGAAGAAAGAGAAGCTTTGGCAAAGTAATGTTCAGAGTTGTGTTTGAGTATGTTGTAAATTTAGCTTTAACAATGAACCAAGACGATTTTGTCCTGATCGAGACTATCTGGATGTAAAAATATTAGCATTAGGGTTATTGCCAAATTCTGAATTTCAAAGTAATTTAATAATGAAATACCATTCTCTTTTAATGAACACTCATATATTACGGATAAAGGAACTCTTTTTATGAGGTCTGTGTTGATGGAAAGGAGGGGTATAGAGGGGAAGTGTAGGGAAAGATATTATTAAGCAAACTAAGATATATTCAGTGGGTGGTATTACTGTGATTTGTTCTTTTCTTTTTTGATGATGTTTTAAGGCTTAATTCGATATTCTTGCCTTCAAGAGAGAATAAGCAAAGCAAATGAAAGTATGTAACAGTAACAGTTAATTGTTGGACTAAACTGGCTGTTAGCATTTTACTTATGCCATTTTAGTTGTTCCTTTCCAATGACTCCTATTTATGGAACAACCAAATTAATCAACCTTAGTCTATCTTGGGTATGTGGAACAATTGGTACAGTTTCTATATTTTACATTTTAAGTTCTTAACAAAATATGGGCCCCTTTTCTTTTGTACTTTACAAGGCCGTTGTGTAAGTTAAAAACACATAATCTGGTTAAACCATGATTGCTTACAGAGGATAAAATAAAGCCATCTGTAACATAAATTTCCCAAATCATTGAAGTAAAATAAAAGTTATTTTATTTTACTGAGAAATTTATTTAATGAGTGATACATAGTCTTAGGATAAACAACAACAACAAAAAGAATTTTATTGGTAACTGCCTAATTTTCAATTTCCATAACATTTTAAAATCATGTGAGCCATATGTATTTTGGAGAAAATAGTAGAAAACATAGTGGGAAAATGGTGGAACTGGTTCTTCCTTATTTAACAATATGCTCAGCATAATTTTATTATTTAAGGACTAACTAAATATTACTGAAATCAATAACTATTATTAAGAAATCAGTATGACTGAAGCTATTCTAATGTTTTAACAACTTGTTAATTTGAAATAGGTTAAGCCTTACAAGGATTTGAAAGAGAAAACAAATTTCTTATGGTCATCTTTAACTCAGCTTCCCACATTAATATTATACTCTCTAAACAAAGAAATAGATGTTATACAGTTCTGTTAACTCACATACCGATCTGATTTATTTCAACAGTGTTTACATGCATTGACTTTCTTTTGCTTTGGTTTTGGTTTTGGTGTTTAGTTCTATAAAATTTATCACATGTATAGGTTTGAGTAACCACCAGCACAATCAAGACACAGAACTGTTTTATCACCTCAAAGAAACTTCTCACCCCCAATGTTTGTATCCTGCCCCCAGACCTAAATATGAGTATGTTTTCTATCACTATAATTTTACCACTTTGAGAAAACTATAGAGACAGAAACATACAGGATGTAACAATTTAGGATTGACTATTCAGCACAATTCTCTGAAGATATATCTTCTTTGCTGAATTACTTGTTCATTCCTTTCTCTTGCTTAATAGCACCATAGTATCTTTTTTTTGGGGGGGGGGCACCATGGTATCTTTATCCTCTCATCCAGTGAATGATATTTGCATTTTTTTTCTAGTTTGGGGTTATTACCAGTAAAACTGCCATGAAAATTCATCAAAAAAAATTGTGTGTGAACATAAATTTTCATTTCTCCCAGAAAAATACCTGGGAGGATGATTTTAAAGTCATATGATTAAGTGTATATTGAAACTACCAAATGTGTTTCAAGAGTAGGTACACTATTTCAGTATCCACTAACAATGTGCAGGAAGTCCATTTGCTCTACTTCCTTATCAGCTGTTGTTACTGTCACAATTTTATTTTAACTGTTCTAAGAGGTATGTAGTCATATACCATTGTGATTTTAATTTTCATTTCCTGAATGGCTAATGATGATAAACTCCGACCCATGTGTTTTCCATCTGTATATTCTTTAGACAATTCTTTGTTCATTTTGCCATTTTCTAAGTGAATTACTTGCTTTCCTACCATTGAGTTTTTGAGAGTGTTATGGGCTGCATCATGTTCCCTCAAAATTTGTATGTTGGGTCTCAGAATGTGACTGTATTTAGAGATAGGAAATTTACAGAATTAAATTAAAATGAAGCAATTAGAATAAGCCTTAATCTAATATGACTGGTGTCTTTACAAGATGAAATGCGAACACAGCCTGTAAAAAGTGAAGACTGTGTGAAGACACAGACAGAGGACAACCATCTACAAGTCAAGGTGAAAGGCCTCAGAAGAAACCAAACCTACTGACACCTTGATCTTAGTCTTCTTGGCCTCCAGACTCTGAAGAAATAAACTCTTGTTTAAGGCTCCCATTCCACGTACTTTTTTATGGCAGCCTTAGCAAACTAATACAGAGAATTACTAACATACTCTGAATGCAAATCATTTGTTGGGTGTGTGATTTGGAAGTAGTTTCTCCCTGTCTCTGTCTTGTCTTTTAACTCACATAGCATGCTTTTTATGAAGAACAAAACTTTTAATTCTGAGTAAGTTAACTTATATATGTAAAAAATTTTTTTTGATCATGCCTTTGGTGTCATGAGTAAGAACATTTCACCTTGCCATTAAGTACCAATGGTTTTCTCTTAAGTTTTCGTCTGCATTTTTATTGTTTTGCTTTATGCATTTTAGAAACCTTTGAGTAACAGGTGAAATTTAGGTTGAGTTTAATTTATTCTTATTTATAAATATTCAATACCATTTGTTGAAAAGACCATATTTATTCCAATTAATTGCTTTTGCACACTTGCCTATAATCAGTTGACTATTTTGTATGTGTCAATTTCTGGCTTCTTTATTTCATTTTTTTGATCCATGTGTCTATTCCTGTGCCAATATTATACTTTTAATACTGTGGCTTAGTTTAAAATCAGGTACCTTGATTCTTCTGAACTTATTTTTCTTTATTAAAATAATTTTGGTTCTTTTGCTTTATTTTATAAAGTCGAGAACTTATTTACATTACAAAGAATTGCACTGGGATTTTAGTAGAAATTGCTTTAATTTATAGATCAATTTGAAGAGAACTAACATTTTTACTAGTTTGAATTTGCTAATTCACAAATACAGCGTGTTTCTTCTCTTGTTTAGGTCTTCCTGGATTTCTTTCATTAGTTTTTGACATCCAGGTACTCGACATGTTTCGGTATGTTTATCCCTGCATATTTCATTTTTTGGAGTAATGACAAATGATATTCTGTATTTAAATTTAGTTTTCCTATGTATTTTGTTGGTATATAGAAAACCATTTGTTTTTATGTATTGACCATATGTTCTGCAACCTTGCCTAACTTCCTAATTTGTAGGACTCTATAATTGTTTTTTGGTAGATTCATTAGTATTTTCTATGTAGATATGCACATCACCTGCAAATAAAAGCAACTTATCCTCTTACTCTGCAATCTGTTACACTTTCACTTTGTTTTCTCATTGCTCTGGCAATGTGAACAGTCAGTGCTGTAAATTTTTCTCTCAACACTGCTTTCACTCTAGTAATATTGATATGTTGTATTTTCACTGCTATTCAGTACAATATATTCTTTTGGCTTTCTTAAACATCGTCTTTGACTATGATTATTTAGCGGTATGTTTTTGTTTAATTAAAAATATTTTAATAGAGTTGTCTGTATCTTTCTTTTGTTGATTATTGATTGAAACTCAGTCCTTTTGTTCATATAAATATACTTAAATTTAGTTATGTCTTCTTGGTAAATGAACCAGTTTACCTTTGTGTAATCACCTTGTCTGTGGTAGTTGACTTTCCTCTGAAGTTTGCTTTCTCTGGTACTAATTTAACCATTCCAGCTTTATTTTTTTTCCCCCAGATTTATTTTAACTATTGTTTGCATTTGTTTTGTGAGTTACATGACCACTCTCGTTTGTTTTTTATTTGTTTTTTGTTTTTTTTTTAAGTTTCTTTGTTTGCTTTTGCTAGAAAATCTCCAAGTCTCAATAGCAAAACTAGGGTTTATTATAGGAAAATGAAACAGAGCACTAACAAAAGAGGAAAGATTTATACTGGTGGAAATCCAGAGAAATCAAGAGTAAACTTTTAGATTTTCCCCCACTAGGTGACACAGGATATAATTTTCACTCTAGCAGTGAACTACAGGAACATGTGTGAAACGTCCTTCTCAAGGGAAATCCACTTGAGTCTCAAGTTTGAGGTGTTCACAGAGAGCTGGGCAAGTACCTGCATGAACAACCACAGTGGAAGAAACTCAGGACTCAACAGTGATACCAGGTATACATAACCAATCTGCTATTCTCTCACTGGAATCATCATTCTCTTACAAGGTAACGTGCCATTAGGGTCTAAAAGATTTTTAGCTTTCTTCTTAGACTTTAGTTTTCAGAATTTTGAATATGATGTATCTGGGTGTAAATGTCTTAGGGTCTATCCTGTTTGTAGGTTTTTGTCTTCCATCAAACTTTTCCATCAAGGTTTTAGACATTATTTCTTTAAATGTATTTTCAGTTGCCATTTTTGTTTCCTCTCCTCGAATCTATCAGACATGAATGTAATAATGCTGTATTATGGTCTCGTAAGTCCCTGAGTCTTGGCTAATTTTTTCAGTCTATTTTCAATCTATTATTTTTTTTAGAGTAGATAACTTGTATTCATCTATTTTCAAGTTCCCTGCTTCTTTCCTCTGTCACGTCCATTGTCTTTTGTGCTCTCCCATGAAGATATTTATTTGGTTATTGTATTTTTCACTTATACTTTCACTTGGTTCTTCTTTATATCCTTTGTTTCTTTTCTAATACTTTACATATTTGAATATCTTTTTAGATTTTTTTTATTGCTTGTTGAACTATTTTTTAGTTTAAATGCTTTAAAATTTTTGTCAAATAATTTTAACTTCTATAACATCTTGATGTTGATGACTATTTTTGCCCCCACATTTCAGGTGAAACTGTCGTGGTTCTTGGTATGGTGAATCACAGTTCAGTCAACAGGCTCCACAGAGGGGTGTTGCCTCCTCTTTACTGAAAAGGTGGTGATAAAAGTCAGAGATTTTTCATGGGCACTGTGGAGAAAGTATACTACCTTGTTGCTGTTTGGGTGGGAGGGGAGTTGATAGACAGGGTTCCCCTCACTGACTCTGCCAGTGAAGCTCCCATTCTTATGGGGAAGGGTAACATGGCATTTTTAGTGGTGTTTACCTTTAGTGTATAAATACAGGGTTGTTGTAAAGTGGCATTACCCTTTTTCTGGGTCTTTTGGATGGAAAAAGTAGGCTTCACTTGGGTCTAATTTTTTTGTTTGTGTCTGTTGGAATTTATGGGTGTGAATTTTTCTAATGCTCAGGCCAGAATATTTAGAGAAGTATGAAAAAAATTCCCAGAGACCAAACCTCTGGCTCATTCCTTGAGGCTTAAGCCAGGCCTAACTTAGCTTAGTCTTCTTTCTTTTCTTGACCTCTCGGCATCTTCTTATGAACGATTTATGGGTTTTGTCTAGGGGGTTTGTGTGTGTGATTAGAGGGAAGAGTAAGATAAAAAGTGTGTTCACTCATCTTATCTGGAATTTGAAGTCTCTTATCCTGACTTAGTCAAGGACATTTTGCTCAGACAAGTATGTATCAAGTACCTTTGGAAAAGGTCATTTCATTTATAATTGTTTTATTAACTTCTGATAATATTAAAACAAACTTAATTTTTAGAGTCACTTTAAATATATGTATATACATATATTTTTTAAATTTATTTTTATTATTATTATTTGCCCAGGGGTACAGGTCTGTGAATCATCAGGCTTACGCCTTTCACAGCATTCACCCTAGCACAAACCCTCCCCAATGTCCATAACCCACCCGCCCTATCCCTACCCTCCCAACCCCCAGTAACCCTCAATTTGTTCTGTGAGATCAGGAATCTCTTATAGTTTGTCTCCTTCCCCATCCCATCTTGTTTCATTATTTTTCCCTCCCTACCCCCCATGACCCCCCCACCGTGCCCCTCAAGTTCCCCATATCAGAGAGATCATATGATAATTGTCCTTCTCTGATGGACTTATTTCACTCAGCATAATACCCTCTAGTTCCATCCACGTAGTTGCAAACAGCAAGATTTCATTTCTTTTGATGGCTGCATAGTATTCCATTGTATATATATATATATATATATATATATATATATATATATATATATATATATATATATATA